>OZ012738.1:344414328-344956828 GCA_963859935.3 Lathyrus sativus | reverse complement strand
AGCATATAATTAGTCATCTCAGACAAGGAATGATTGCAACCAAACCACACAATCAATCCATGAATGGAAAGTACAAGAAAAGAAAACATGCTGCTGTGTTCGCTAACCTTCGCCTGGCGAAGCCCCTGGCGAACCTTCGCTACCCGTTCGCCTGGCGAACTTGCCAGCGAAGACCACTGGGATTTATTCTGGAATTACTCGCTAGCACTCGCTAGCACACTCGCCTGGCGTACCTTCGCCACTCTCATTCGCCTGGCGAACTTGCCAGGGAAGACAAGGTGTTTGGTTCTGACTTGATTCGCTACCGTTCGCTGGGCTTCGCTTGACGAAGCCTCGCTGCCATTCGCCTGGCGAACCTGCGAGATCAGAACTTCCATGGCTGCTCAAAAGCTCAAACCTCGCAAAACTAACCGATTTAATCCAAATCAGTTCCAGTAGCGCAGCCCACACATCACCCGACTATACTATACCGCCTATTCCAAATTCTAACCGATAAAACTCAGTTTCTACCGATTAAATCCACTTTCAACCTAAAATGGAAAAATGTAGGAAACCCCCAACAAATCCAAACACACACATACATAAATCATACACATTGATTAAGATAGTAAGATTTCACACCCTTACCTCGATTAATTGGAAGCTAGAAGTTGTTCTTGAGCTTTTCCAACCTTTTCCTTCTTTTTCCTTCTACTTTCTCTTCTTCCTCCACTTTCCTTTCATGTTTTCTATATTTTTCATTGTCATTCCTCTTCCCCCCATATATATATGTCCTGCCCTTCTATTTCTCTCCAATATATTTCTTCTCTTAAAATATTTGTCAATTCACTTTCTCATAAAATATCTCATCTTGACATTGGTTAAAAAACATCTGATAAATCCTCATGATTCTACCAAATAGAGTAAATCAGTTAAATCCAATCATTCACTTAAACCATACAAACCAACTAACTAGTATAATTAATAAGTTATTAAAAATCGGGCTGTTACAGAAGTAACATATCGAATTGCTTTACCGTTGTCGCTTGCGAATTTGCATGATGTGTTTCATGTGTCTTAGTCGAGAAAGTACATTTCAGATCCGTTGCATGTGATTTAGATGGACGATGTACAAGTGAGAGATAATTTGACTGTTGAGGCATTGCCAGTTCGGATTGATGAACAAGAAGTGAAGCAACTGTGAGGTAAAGAGATTGCCTTGGTAAAGATATTGTGGGGAGAACCAGCTGGAGAAAGTTGAACTTGGGAGCGTGAAGATCAGATGAGGGGGTTGTATTCGACTCTGTTTCCTTGAGGTAATTTTCGAGGGCGAAAATTCTTTTAAGTGGGGGAGAGTTGTAACACCCCAAATTTATTGGAATATTTATTTAAATTATTTAAATATGAATATTCATATTTTTGGTGATTTTCGATGGTTGGTGTGGAATATTGAGAATTATGGATTTTGGGTTATTTATTTAAATAATAGTATATAATATGAATATATTGATATTATTATTAATTTAAATAAATATAAGTTAACTAAGGGCAAATTGGACAATTGAGGAGGAGTTAGTGAGGGTAATATTGGAAAGCCTAATTTATAGGCCAAAAGTTAGGCTTAACAAAAAGGGATTTTGAGGGAATTAGGATTCATTCTTGTTAGACCATGAAAAGGGAAGAAATATAGGCCAGAGCTCTAAGGAAGAGGATTGAGGCAAAAGGTTCGCGAGGTTCCAACAAATCAAGGAGAAAGGCTTAGAGTCGGCAATTAAGGTATGTGGAGTATTGCATTCATTGTTTTCAATATGTGATTTCAATGTATTTATAGCCGATTTAAGGGTTTAAGGGTAGAAGGTTTTGTGAGCATTTGTATTATTGTTGCCTTTCTAAGGTGTAAGAGTCTTATGAGTTTTAAACTGATGGCCTTAGATTCGAGGCTGATTTGGGTTAAAGGAAATTAGATCTTCATGGCCAAAGATCTGGTTTGACGGAATTGAATTCAGAGATCCAGAAGGTCTCCAACGGTGAAAAATGCATAAAATTCTAAATGTTGTCTGTCACGATTGTTCATGTTTTCGGTCGAAATCGTTTTGGACGTAATTTTTGACCCGTAAGTCTGTTTTGGCCCCTGTTCGAAGCGTTGGAAAGCTAATGAATTGGGCTATAACATAGTATAAATAAGATAATTGATTGTCTAATATTTTTATGAGATTAGATACGTAATTGTATGATGAATTACCGTGAGTATAATTATGACTCCGATGAGATTAATACATGATTGTATATTGATGATTCCTATGAGTTGTGATGATATTTCCATGAGTTTTGATTATTATATGATGACATGATTTATGTTGATTTTGATGATGATGATTTTGATGAATGATGACGCACCTATGATGTTAATATGAGGATGATTATTGACGTGTGCATCATGCATTCATGTCCATCCGGACTTCGGTTCAGGACCTTAATTTCTTTGGATTCAGTTCCATTGTGCAGATGTGAAGTATTTTTATGTTCTCTGGTTCTCGAGTAGAATCGATCTTATTGATAGGGATCTATGGAAGGTTGATTGCCCAATGTCCATCGAGCTGTGATGATTGGTACCACATGCATGGGTGTTGTTGCATTTGCACTTATGAGATAATTTGGTGTAATTTATGATGTTATGACTTTTGATGTTTCCTTGATAAACCCTATGTGACAACCTCGAGTTATGATATTATGACCTTTGATGTTCCTTGATGGCCCTATGAGGCAATCTTGAGTAATTTATAATATTATGACCGTTGATGTTCCTTGATGACCCTATGAGGTAATCTTGAGTAGTTTATGATGTCGTGGCCTTGATGTTCCTTGATGAATATGATGATGCATAATTTGAAAATGAAGTTGTTTTATATATTGATTATTATGAATTGTTTTACTTAGCCTGTCTGTTTGAATGTTGCCTCCATGTGGGTAACGTGCATATGATCAGTTTTAGCCGTGGATGCCGTCGAGGATCTTTTTCGAGTTTTGAGTTGTTGGACATTTTGGTTAACTTAGAGGGTCTTGCTCTAATAGTGTAACATCGGGTTGGGGTATTTGAGTTAAACCATGTTTTATTTGATTTTTGTTATTTTGGTTATATTTCCGTACAAGGAAAACTTTGGATTATGCCTTTTTGAGTTCCGATGTCTTTTGAGCAATTTTTGATATCTTTTGGGAAAACCCGTTGTTAACGGAGCCTTGACCTATATTTGATTTATTGGGAAATGCACGCCCTTTGAGGTGATTTTTATTGAGTTTAATATTTTACTATGATAAATGTGAATATTTTGCCTTTAAACCGTGGGGTAGAAAAGGGTGTTACACGCTCTGACAAGAAAACTAGAAAACCGGGTTGGTTGGATGTCAAAGTTTCCTGTAAAACCCATCCCTCTCACATGTAGGTTCTAGTATTGAAAGGTATAACATCCTATGCAGGTCATCCATATCATGGACTCTCAAGTTGAGAAACGATGATACGTCACCATTTCTGGTTTGGCATCATGGTTAATCAAGGAGGCCTCAACTGACTTCCCAATGAACGGTCTCTAGAGTCGTTAGCTTTCTAATCCAACATCTCCTCAACTGTCCAAGATGCACAGGATAGGAAGTCTTCAAAGAAAACCCCGTCTAGACGTGAATTTTGTATGAACTCTTGTGTGTCGAGATGCCACACAAGTTCGCACTACTCTCCACACTAATACTAGGTGTATACTCAAGCCTGGGTATTGGGTTTATGTCTCATGGAACAACCCTCCCAACATCACAACAACAATATGATAACAATGATAAAGTGAAAAAAGTAAAAATGCAAATGCAATGATATACAACAGTAAATGTACAAATACAACATACATATGCACAAATATAAACATCCAAAGACATAAAATAGATAAGCACTAGGATTTACTCGCATAGGGAACTAGTGTCCCCAGCAGAGTCGCCAACTGTCACAACTGCAAAAAAAACGGCGGAAACAAACAGAAGAGTCACCACCAAATGTTAATTATCCCAAAGATATGGAAAGGAAATGATCGAATAAAACCTGAAGAACGAGAAAAGACAAGGTCATCACAACCAAATCTTGGGTTCGGGAGTCGGTTATGCAAGGGGAAGGTATGAGCACCCCTCACGTCCGTTGTACTCAATGAGATCCACGCTTGTTGCCTAATAAAAAAGGTGTGTTATCTAAAAGCTAAATGCTAAACGGGGGAGAAAAATGAAAAAGGAGACTCGATAGGACATCGCCGCCCTATGCCTACGTATTCCCTCGTGAAATGGAAAAGTCAGAGTCAACATAGTTTGGGAAACTACAGGTGATGGGGGGGGGAAGGTTGCTCATCAAGACATCACCGTCTTGTGCCTACGTATCCTCACCTGGTATAAGAAATCAGAGCAAACATAGTTCAGGTGACTAAACCACAGGTTGGTTAAGTGTTTTTTATGAGCGACGTTAAATTCTCATTCTAGCAGTTAGGGATGATGCCTGTTTGCGGTAGAACGAAAAAATAATATACATTTTTCTAAAAATGATTTTGAAACAATCCCGAAGGATAAAAAAGTTTGAATTTGGTTTAAGAGTTTTAGACAGGTGAATTGAATTTGTTTGAGATTCATGTTGCACTAAAGACTATGATATAGGAGCGAATGCATCACATATCGCCCAAAGGGCATACACTAAACACTCTAGGCAAGTAAGAAGAAACCCCCCACTCACCATTTCCTGTATACTTAAGGCTCGTGGCCCACAATGTTCATCATTCTTTATTAAGTGTCTTAGAGTTGTTTGAGATGAGAAGAGAAGACACAAAAGAAAAACACTAAAGGGAACTGAAAAACCCTAATGTTATCATATAAAATGGTCCTAAAGTTGAGGTCAGGAAGGGACTATCCTAATTGTTATCAGGAAAAGGATTGAAAGCCTAATGTCTCTCCTACTCCCACCTTAATCAGAAATTAAGTGGGGCTAGGAATCCTAAGGGATCATGTGAACAAGCAAAATTAAACACTATCCAATTCAATCACAAATGAAAATGAAACTTAAACAAGTCTCAAAGAGAGAGAGGATGAAGAAGAAAGTAGGAGAAGGAGGAAGATGCCATCAAAAGAACAAACATGAAAGTTCAATGACAAAGAAGTATCAAACATACACACGTCTCAATCTTATACAAAGGGAACATTTTCATCATGTTAAGAGTGACAAAGAGAAAACTCCATGTCAAACCATATCAAAAGATTTGAAAATCAAAACACAATGGCAAAACAAAGTGTCCACACACATCCAAATGACCTAAACAACTTACAAGAAGCATCAACAATCACAAAGCAAAGTGAAATAAAGTCAAATGAGATAAGAGAAATGGTAGAGTAGCAACAACATCACATCACATACAAGTCATGTCAATGATCAAATAAGAAGCACAAAGAGTTAGGTCATGCATTCCATTCACAATCAAAACACATGCTACATAAAAACAAACATACACAATATAATCCTAAGGGAATAGGCATGTGATTATGACATGAAATCAAGATGAAGCCATAACATCAACATGTTCATCAAGTTTAACAACTATCCATGAATACACAAAAGAGATCACAAAAGTTGAATTCAAGAACATTCCTTAAGAAAGAATCATACATCAAAATCACCCACAAAAGGAAAGAAACATCAAGATAGCACATAAGTCACAAATGAAACTTGAGGAAGATCAGAATATCACCAAAAGGGATTAGAAAACAAGTTTACATAATTTAGAAACTTAAAACTAATTAAAAACTAATTAAAAAACAAATAAATCCTATAAAAAGGATAGAGATTAGTTAAAACACAAATAAGAGCACAAGAAAAATCACCATAGGTCAGAGACCATCATAGGATCATATATTTTCCTCACAATTTTAAAATGCCTAAAATTAAATTTAAACTAATTAAAATCAAGCAAATAATCCAAAAATTCATGAAAAATAGCAAAACCAGAAATAAAAATCAAAGAAAATCACCATAGGTCAAAGACCATCATAGAATCATGTACTATTTTTCTCATAATTTTAAAATTCCTAAAAGAAATTTAAACTAATTAAAATTAACTCAAGCAAACAAAAATTTAAGAAAAATAGCAAAATAAAAAATAGAAATGCACAAAAATAAAAATCAGAAAGAGGAAAATATATAAAATATTTTGGTATTTTATTATGCAAAATGAATTTTATATGAACTTTTGAAAATAAAATAAATTTAAAACAAATTTTCAAAAAGAAAATAAAACAGAAAAACTATGGCGCGTTGGATCTGCATTCATTAAATGATGTGGCTAATCTAATGGCATAAAAGTACGCATCTATGGTGGATCTGAGTCAAACTCATCACACCGGCCCATTAAAATTCAAACGCGCTGGATTAAAACAATTGTCAAGCATGGACGGTCAGATGATGTTGGCTCATCATCTTCAACCTCCAGCCATCTGAAATCCACAGAGAATTGCAGGAAATTATGGTTCCATCAAACCATAATCATAGGTTCTCATAGTGGTATCATTTGATGTGTATTTTCAAGACGATCTCAACCATATCATCGCGCCAAATTTCTTTTGCACACAACTTACTCGATTTGGAAAAAACCAGATCACAATCAAAATATGGATTTGAAAATAGACATGTTAAACTCAACAACTAAAATTAACAATCCTAACAACATCAGTGCATCAAGGACTACATCATAGCAACAAATTTAAAGCAAAATGGTTGAGAATTATACCTGTTGAAGCTCAACTCTGAAGCTCTGAAAATGGAGTCACCAAGCTCGATTCAGGCTATGATTCTTCAAGTTCTTGAGTTGGTTAGCTTCACTGAATGTAGATGAAGCTAACTGAGTGGGGATTTTGAGTGATTAGGGTGTGGAAATGAAGAAACGAATTTCAAGCCTAAGAGTTCAAATGGGATCTCAGATGGTGATTCTGGCTATCAAAGCTTGTGGAAATGGGTGGAATGAAGTTCTTATTTATAGGAGAGAAGTTTGGAATGCTGAGGGAGGGTGAATGATGCAATTTAAGGTGAATTCATGCACACCTGTTGTCATACCCTAATTTTTGTCTCTAAGATTCTGTTTTACATCATCTGCAAAGCATAACATGCACTTCATCTTGTATAGTGTCCGAAATGTCAGTCAGAATAAATTTGTTGGATTTACAGACAAACCGGTCTATATTTATTTCAAAATCTGACCAAATGTTGTATTTTTCCAATATGTTTATTTTGCGCTGATTATTTTGGTGTGTTTATTTCATTTTTTCGAGCACTTTTCTGCCCGACTTTTTATTTTGTTTTTTAATCATTTTTATTTAACATTACTTTAGATTTAGTTTGGGCTATGACCCATGTCTGATTCATACCGCCTTTGTTATTTTCCTCTATCCATGTTTTTTTTTTAATTTTTTGTTAATATTTTGTTAATATTTGTTTTTTTAATTATTTTGTTAATAACGCTAATTTGCATTTGGTTAATATTGTTTTGTTGATAATTTTTTTATTAATTAATAATCTTTTTTCTATAGAAAAATATTTGTTAAATATTTTTTAATTAGTTTAGTTAATTATATTTATTAAAAATTCTTGTTAATATTTTAATTAGCACTTTGTTAAAAATTCTTTTTTATAGCCTTGTTAGTTTTGTTAATTCTCCTTTAATAATTTAGTTAAACAATTTTATTAATTATTTTGTCAAAAAAATTCTTGCTAATTATTAGTTAATATTTTTAATAATAAATCTCGTTAATTATTTTGTTAATAATACTGTTAACCATGTTCTTTGATATTTTTAATTTTAATCTATATTGTTTTATATTATTTAGTGTCTTTTAATTGTCAATATTTGGTTTTATTTAGCCTTTTTCTTAGGAATATATCTTCCTATTTAATTTATTTGTATAATAATGAAAACCCAAAAATATTTTCCTTAAATAGTTTTTTTCCAACTAACCTTTCGATTTAAAAGTTAAAATATTTAATATTTAATTTAATTAATTTCTTTGTCGGTCTAACTACTAACTCGTAAATTGACTTGATTCTGTAGCTTAAGATTTTGGCTCTTTCTATTTGAATTTTGATTTTGATTTATATTTTGATTATTCTTCTTTTCATATCCTGCGTACATTATTTATCTAATTCATGCATTTTCGGTTATGTTATAATATGTCTTTTTTCGTTTGATTTCATCCTATGCTTTTTACTTCCATGTTTTAGGTTTGTCTACTCGCTAATTCATTTTTGACTTTTGAACTATGTCTTGATTATCTGTTGCTCATTTATGCGTAAGTCCAAAGGAAGGACTTGTGTTTGGCTATATAGCCATGTACATTGCATTTTGTTTCATTCCTTTTACCGCTTTGCTTTATCCTTGTTTCCCTATAGGTTAATTCCATTAGGTTGTACATACTTAGGAATAACATCTTAGGTCTCCCTTTTCTTTTGACCCTTTAGCAGGCAAAATAACAAATAACACACTAAAACAAGAGGTTCCTGTAGAGCACTACAGATACTTAGGATGCTAATACCTTCCCTTAGTATAACCAACCCCGAACCTTAGATTCTCTTTTGCTTTGCATTACATTGCATACTCATGGGTTTTTTCGATCTTTTTCCCTTCCCTTGGATAAATTAAAGACCGATGGTGAATAATAATTTACGATTCAAGTTAATCAATAGCTTGATATCCAATTCTCATTGCGACATATATGGTGACTTCACTGGGTACATCTTTAAGGGTTTCCCCTAACTTGTTTATTAGTATTTATTATTGTATATCTATATATTCGTTTATCTATATATATTGATTCTGCTTTGGGTTGTTACTTTTGTGCGGTGAGATAAGTCCTACACCCGGACTTGAGTACACTTATGATAGCTTTTGTACCCCAAAATTTGACCAACCATTTCCAGGTTTTTTGGTATTCAACCGTATTTTACCTTTGAATGTTTAAAAGCCGTTCGCTTTTCAACCCTTCAGGTTCAAGCCGTTTGAATAGGGGCAGCTGTTGTACCCCAAAGTTTGACCAACCGTTTCTTGTAATTTGGCTTATGTTTTGTTTCATTTGCATCTGCATATCATTTATCGCATACTGTGCATTTTATCAGTCAAATTGATTTTATCAGGATTACAGCCGCTTTGCTCGTGTTCCAGACATTTTAAACCAGTTCAAATAAGGAGATTTTATTTCAGAATCGAGCGGAGGTTGCTCTTTTTGGTGATTCAGTCTGTGCTGATATTCTCGGTGGTATTTCGGCGTTCGCCTTTTTAATTGTAGGTCAGCAGTTGACATGGAGGAAATTCCAACAGGGAATAGTCAAACAGGACTGGATCACTCAGCAGTCTGGATCAGGATCAAGTATACTTTATAGCCCTATGGATCTGGGGCATTGATATCTAGTGAGTTAATTTAGAATTAGTCAGTCTGAGGCAAATCCCAAAGCATCGATTGATTATGGGGAAAAACATTTGAGAAGCGGTTAATCAGAAGTGAATCATCTCGACTACCATCAGGGGCAATCACCCAGAGTTTCTTTGAGTTGAGGGCAGATCCCTCCAGTATCCAATCAGATCATAGAAGACAAAGAGGGGTAACTGTCACTCTGAAAACCTTGTGAGTCCCTTAACCATCACTCCTACCATTCAATAAACCTTTTGAAGAGGTGAGCGCTTGTGCCAAGTTAACTGAACATAGGATTGGAGGTCATCACGGAGAAGGGGTGGGTACAAATCCTACTTTGAGCCTAATATCCTTTGTTTCAATAACCCTGAACCAGACCACGATTCAACCCTCGAAAGACCTAATTGAGGCGAGGTTTATTCTGAAGGCATACTGCAATGAGGTTGAGTAACCTGACTCCTACATGATTTGCTAATCATATCCTTGTTGTATCTTTCACACCAATCAAATCAGCACTACGTTTGGACTTTTGGTTCATTCGTCACTCACGACACTTAATAAGTGACATCTTTTTCAAAATCTGCATGAACACCACGTTAAAATTACCATTCGTGAGCAAACAACTTTAATTGCAGGTCAGCAGTTTCCATGGAAGACGTGAGGGGTGCTCATACCTTCCCCTTGCGTAACCGACTCCCGAACCCAAGATTTGGATGCGATGACCTGTCTTTTCCCTTTTCCATAGGTTTTCTTTGATTGTTCCATTTCCCTCTCTTCGGGATAAATAACGAACGGTGGCGACTCTTCTGTCCTTGCCGACCCTCTTCTTCGCAGCGATGCGACAGCTGGCGACTCTGCTGGGGACCATCCCCTATGCGAGTTAATCCTAGCGCTTGTCTGTTTTTGTTTGTGGGTTTGTATATTTGTGTGTTGTATTTTGTATATCTCTGTATTTACTTTTTCCGCACTATATTATTATCTGTTGCTGTTATGCTGTTGGGTGGTTGTTCCTTTGAGAGATAAGCCAAAACCCAGGCTTGAGGATACACATAGCATTAGAAGGGGAAAGTAGTTGTGAACATGTATGTTTGGCATGCACTAGTTCCCACGAAATTCGCGCTCAGACAAGAATCTCTTTCATGACTTCCTTTCCGGTCCGTTTTGGACCGTTGAGAGGATGTTAGATCTAAGGATTGTCGACTCTGGGGACCGATCATTTGGAAGTCAGCTAAGTGAGGCCGCTTCATTAGACTATGATGCCAAACTAGAAATGGTGAACGTATCATCGTTTCTCGAAAGTCTGTGACGCTGACGACCGCATAGGATGTCAAACCTTGTCAGATTAGGTCCATACCTGTGAGTGGGAGGGTTTTGCAGGAAACTTGACTTCCAGCCAACCCGGTTTTTTGGTTTTCTCTTCAGAGCGAACTTATCCAGTCAACAGCGCAACAGTTTCTTTTCAGAGCTTTGTGGGGGCTGTGATCCTGTGTTTGTTGCATTTTGCATTGCATTTGCATAAGCATCTTTGCATCATTTTGCATATCATTCTTCAGCTGGCCAGAGCTATTATCCAGCCTTTGTTTTGATTCAGAAGGTGATTGTTAGAAGACAACCAAGTGGTTGAAGCAGTGTCAAGGAGTGAAGTTAGATTGAAAGTTGTTGGTAGCTATGTCAGGGAACGACCTCTAGAAGGCGGATACCTTATTAGGTTTTACTGTGATGACCAATCCTCTGTATGATTCTCTGCCCGATGAAGATTCTCCACAAGTGAACAACCTAACTGAAGCTCAGCCAGTGCAACCCTCTGTTGAGAATCAAGATCTACATGAATAGTTTCTTGTCCGAAGTGAATGTTCTTCTTCTTCTGACACTATAGATTATCATGATGTTGTTTTCTTTGTGTCTAATTCCAAAGGAAAGGTCCCCGTGATGAAGACTAAGGACCCGAGAGCTCTTGAGTATGCTAAAAGGTTGCATGTGTTGGATGAAAAACTCAAGGCCTTGGAAGTTAAAGATATTTTTGGTCTCAATGCTTCAGACATGTGCCTGGTTCCCGATCTAGTGTTACCTCCGAATTTCAAGGCGCCGAGGTTTGAGAAGTATAAAGAGGATAGTTGCCCAAGGCAACATTTGGTGATGTTCTGTAGAAGGATGTCTTCGTTTATGCACAATGACAAGTTGATGATTCACTGTTTCCAGGACAGTCTGATTGGAGCATCTCTGAGTTGGTATATGCAGTTAGAGAGTAATTAGATCCGATCATGGACGGACTTAGCCAAAACGTTTCTGAAGCAGTATGAATATAATCTTGACATGGCTCCCAGTCGCATGCAGTTGCAAGAATTGTCTCAAGAGAACAATGAACCTTTCAGAAGGTATACTCAGAGGTGGAGAGAATTTGCTTCCAAAGTGCAACCGCCGCTTCTAGAGCAAGAGTTAGCAGACATGTTCATGAATTCCTTACAGAGCCCCTACTTTGAGAGGATGCTCAGAGTTGCACCGAACTTCTCTGAATTGGTAATAGCAGGAGAACATATTGAGAATGGCATTAAGACTGGAAAAATTCAGGATGTCTCAAGCAATCAGGCCAGTGGAACTGAATCTCTTTGTAGCTTTCAGGAAGAAGAAGAGAATGTAATTGATTCAGTCATGGAAAATGTTGAGTATTCTTAGGGTGAATTAGTGAAATATTTTGGTTCTTCATCTTCTCAGCGGTCATTATCTTCAGTGTCACGTTATTCTGGACAGACAACCGTGCCTAGGGCACCACATTTGAAGCCTTAGGTTGCTCCTCATGCAAATCAACGAGCCCATGATCGAGGTTATCAGAATCAGCACCCAAATCAGAATAGGCCTCGCAACAATTTGTAAAGAAGGAATGCTCCTCTTCATCCCATTCCAGTGTCGTACAACCAGCTTCTGCCACCTCTGATTCAGAACTCATTGGTGGAGCCTAAGATTCTTAAGCCTGTGCCAGAGCCTTACCCTCCTTGGTACAATCCCCATGTGCAGTGTGGATATCATGGCGGATCCATGGGACATTCCACCGAAGATTGCAAAGCTTTATAGGCCAAAGTGCAGCAGTTGATTGATAAAGGGTGCATATCCTTTCCAGAAGGAAATTTGGTTGTTCATGTCAACCCCTCAGCTGTCTAAGCCCAAAGATTCCAAGGGTCATTTCTAGAAGCCAGTGGTCCAGACAGGAAGACGTCCTCAACATTGGCAGTCCTTGGGCTTTTTATCATTTGCATTTGTAGTTTCTTTCCTGTAAATTGCTATTTGTTTTTAAAATTTGTGTTCTGAATGGTAATATTAATGAAGTGATTATGCATTTTTCTGAATTAATTATGTTGCATTCGCTCTTTTTTTCCGCACCGCACAGACACATGCACCTTTTGGAGGGAAGATGACGAAAACTGAATTCTCATAACTGTTGATCGTATGCTTTCAGATAAAACCCTGTTGATGATTTATAGGCATTATTTCAAATCCCCTAAACACCGGAGATATAAGGAGTTAGTCCCTAGTTAACCACTTCGAGCCTAGAAGTAGAAGTTTCTTTCAGACTTTCAAACCCTCACATCTTAACCTGGGGCAGGGTAGTTGTCAGTTAGCTTGACCGAGCATTCAAATCTTATATAGGAGTGTCCCTATTTGGGGACCAATCACATCTTATCCCTCTCAAGAGGTCATCCCTCGTCAACCACAATGGTTAAAACCCACCAATCAGGAGTGACACGGTTACAACCCTTTTAGAGAAATCAAGATAACCAGTGTCACACGACTTGTTTCAGAAAAAAAGAAAAAAAGAAAAAAACCCGCTAAGTTGAAAAAGATGGAAAGCAAATACTTAGGAAAATTTGGGGCATCCCGTTGGACTTCAAAATCAGAAAATTCGAAAAGAATCAGTCCAGGAAAAAATTAGGGAATGAAAGAATAAAGGATCTCAGAAGAAAAATACTCAAAGAGGGGTAACTGTCACTCTGAAAACCTTGTGAGTCCCTTAACCATCACTCATACCATTCAATAAACCTTTTGAAGAGGTGAGCACTTGTGCCAAGTTAACTGAACATAGGATTGGAGGTCATCATGGAGAAGGGGTGGGTACAAATCCTACTTTGAGCCTAATATGCTTTGTTTTAATAACCGTGAACCAGACCACGATTCAACCCTCGAAAGACCTAATTAAGGCGGGGTTTATTCTGAAGGCATACTACAATGAGGTTGAGTAACCTGATTCCTACATGATTTGCTAATCATATCCTTGTTGTATCTTTCACACCAATCAAATCAGCACTACGTTTGGACTTTTGGTTCATTCATCACTCACGACACTTAATAAGTGACATCTTTTTCAAAATCTGCATGAACACCGCGTTAAAATTACCATTCGTGAGCAAACAATTTTAATTGCAGGTCAGCAGTTGACATGGAGGAAATTCCAACAGGGAACAGTCAAACAGGACTGGATCACTCAACAGTCTGGATCAGGATCAAGTATACTTTGTAGCCCTATGGATCTGGGGCATTGATATCTAGTGAGTTAATTTAGAATCAGTCAGTCTGAGGCAAATCCCAAAGCATCGATTGATTATAGGGCAAAACATTCGAGAAGCGGTTAATCAGAAGTGAATCATCTCGACTACCATCAGGGGCAATCACCCAAAGTTTCTTTGAGTTGAGGGAAGATCCCTCCAGTATCCAATCAGATCAGGTTAAGTCGCTTCAACGCTCATTCAGGGGCAAGCTACTTCAAGAGTATATTGAAGCCAACCATTCTGAGATTGGGATAATCAAGGATGAATCCTTTCGTGGTACAGATTCTTGGGGCAAGCCATCTCGAGGCCGTCTCACGGCAAGCTACTTTCGTCTCAAGGTGAACTTTCCCAAGAATCGAATTAGGGCAAGTTGGACTACACTGGGGCAAGTTGTTCAAGCGAGTTCATTTTCTTCAGCAAGAGTTGAGTATCGGGGAATCGTGTCATCCTCATCAAATAACCTGAACCTTCTGAAAAGGCCTTGTTGTCATTGGATCATCATCCCATAGCCTAAACCTGTTACTTGTCAGAACCTTGTAACCTAGAAATCATTTCCAAAGCCCAGTTCTCGTCTAGAAAACCTCCAAAGCCCAGTTCTTGTCTAGAAAACCTCCAAAGCCCAGTTCTCGTCTAGAAAACCTTCGAACCAGTTCTCGTCTGGTCAACATTTCAGTAAACACTAGTTCTCGTCTGGTACATGTCAGCATTTAAACCAGTTCCCGTCTGGTCACCCTTTTTTTAGCCTACTGTTTAACCAGTTCTCGTCTGGCTAACACAGTCCCAAAGTCCAGTTCTCGTCTGGAAAACTAGAAATCAGTTCCCGTCTGATACCAAACCTAGAAGTCAGTTCTCGTCTGACAACTTAACCCTTTGCCGCCAGTTCTCGTCTGGTAGTCTACCCTTGAATGCTAGTTCTCGTCTAGTATTTCCCCTTTTAAATCCACTTTTGTCGGTAACCAGAAATAAATCCCTATCACCATAAACCAATTCCCATCCCTAAACCAAAATGCCCAACTATACCTGGCACGATAATTCCTAGTGCCTCACATGTTATCACATTCCCCGACACGAGGCTTGATTGACCTCACTCCTCCACAGTTGAGATTCTGCATTCCCCATGTTGATGTTGTTAAATCAGGAATATCTCGCCAGCAGAGATGTGCAGTTTGAGTTTATTTCTCCCCAGCAGGTTGGGATTGCATCGGGATGTGATCAAGGTTATCCTCAGCGGGTCAAGATTGATATCCCCGGAAGAGTAGAACTATCCCTAGCAGATGGATTGTGTATCCCTAGTGGGTTGAGATTGAAGTTCTCCCCGACAGGCAAATTGGGGTTTATTTCCCCAGCAGTGGGACGAATGCAATGTTGTTGCCCCCACAGAGTCCAAGTTGTTGGCTCCTTTCCTCTCAGAGTCTAGGTCATTAACTCATTCCCCAAGCCGAGGTCGATATTGTTGAGTTCTATTCTTATTTACCCCAATAAGAGGTCGATACTGATTCCCTCACTGAGTAATCTCTAGCGGAGTGGATTTTGATTTCAGGAAGAGTAGGGCTATTTCTCAATGGTTTGCTTTGTACCCTAGAAGGCTTTTGGTGTTCTAGGAGGCCATTCAGGGCTGTGTTTCCCCAGTAGAGTGAATATGTTTCCCCCAGAAGAGCCGTATTCTGGTGGGCCATCCAGGGCGTTTTCCTCAGCAGGGTTTGATTTGACCCTCAGCGGAGTTGGCTTTCTTCTCTCCAGCATTTATTTTGCAGGAGTGGTTCTTTTGCATTTGCATCGTGTATATCATCCTCCCAAACGCGTAGCATTTCCATTTCGTATGAAGAATTACGCCATATTCAAACATATGCATGTGAAACATAAGCCAGGTTGTTACCTCTTGTGTTTCAGGTGTATCTCTAACAGGTGATTGGTTTACTTTGCCTGCCCATGTGGTGTCCAAACCAGGGCATCTTGTATTGTTTTCTTACCTTTGTGATACCCAGATCATGACAAATGTTGTTATTTTCCTTCGCCCGTATGGTATTCAGACCATGGCAATGTGTGATATTGGTTCTCTAAGTCCGTACAGGTATCCAGACCTCGGCAAAAGATCTTTGGTAGCTTAAGTCGATAACAGAGTTGCTTGGTTAAGTTTCTCTTTTCCCCAACGGAGTTTTCTTGTGATTTATCATTAGATGTTTATCAACTGCGTGTTGATCCGGCCTTCGGGTTTGATGCTCGCTTTTATTTAGCGAATGCCTACTGGTTAGCAGATGTTTTTCATCAACTTCGTGTTGATCCGGCCTTTGGGTTCGATGCTCGCTTTTATTTAGCGAATGCCTGCTGGTTAGAAAATGTTTTTCATCAACTTCATGTTGATCCGACCTTCGGGTTCGATGCTCGCTTTTATTTAGCGAATGCCTGCTGGTTAGCAGATGTTTTTCATCAACTTCGTGTTGATCCGGCCTTCGGTTCGATGCTCGCTTTTATTTAGCGAATGCCTGCTGGTTAGCAGAAGCTTATCAACTTTGGTTTGATCCAGCCTTCGGGTTCGATGCCTGTTTTTATCTAACAAATGCCTGACGGTGAGGTCAGATTGTTTCTTCTCAGCTGCATATTGAGCCGGTCTTCAGGTTCGATGCCTGTGTTTGTTATACAGATGCCTGATGGTGAAATCAGATGATCCGACTCAGTGTCGTTGCCTGCACATTAGCAGACGTTCTTCTAACTGCGTGTCGATATTTTCTAATCAGTAATCAGTTAGCTTGTTACCGTTGCAACTATCAGATTCAGCTACTTCCGGAGATCTTTGTTCCAATATAACAAGTTTACAGTTCTATTTTTGCGGTTGGCAAATTTCCAGGTTTTTTGGTATTCAACCGTCTTTTACCTTTGAATGTTTAAAAGCCGTTCACTTTTCAACCCTTTAGGTCCAAGCCGTTTGAATAGGGGCAGCTGTTGTACCCCAAAATTTGACTAACCGTTTCTTGTAATTTGGCTTATGTTTTGTTTCATTTGCATCTGTATATCATTTATCACATACTGTGCATTTTGTCAGTCAAATTGATTTTATCGGGATTACAGCCGCTTTGCTCGTGTTCCAGACATTTTAAACCAGTTCAAATAAGGAGATTTTGTTTCAGAATCGAGCGGAGGTTGCTCTTTTTGGTGATTCAGTCTGTGCTGATATTCTCTATGGTATTTCGACGTTCGCCTTTTTACCGTTTATTTCACTGCATTCTCGCATTTTTTATTCACTGATTTAATTGCTTTTCATTGATTTTTTATGGAATTATTAATAGTTTTCTAGAATTTAACTCATTAATTTTTTGCGTAGAAATTAATTTAGGAATTTTAAATATATTTTTCTCTTAGTTTATAAATAGTTTTAGATTTTAATAGATATTTTAAGTGGTTATTTCCTAGAATTAAATGATTATTAGAATATTAGTTTTTTTATTATTATTTTAGAATAGTTTAGATCTTTTCATCCCTCTTAGATTTTAATCAGAATTCATTAATTGATTAGAAGTTTAGACTAGGATTTAATTAGAATATTATTTGATTAAGGTTAATTAGTTATTATTTCAGTTAATTGATTTGGTTTTACACGTTGAATCACACTTTTAGTAGCACATTTAATATTAACCAGCTTTATCAGTTTAATCATTCAGCTTCATTAATTGTTAATTTGTCAGTTGCATTTAATTAATTCGTCTTAAGTCCTAATCCATAGGCCACGTGTCAGCATAGGACTATAAATAGTCATGTTCATTTTCTCTCTCGTCAAACTACACACATCCCTAGAAAACCCTAAAATTAGCGGTCGCTGCTCATCGTCCAAACCTCGCCGGAAAATGCAACACCACCATTCAATTCATCTTCATCGTCATCACACCACCACCATATTTTTCACCAACTTTCAGTCACCACCTCAGAGATTCTGTTCGGCTTCCAGATCGCTCAGATCTACAACAAACCATCACCATCCCAGATTTCCGCCATGAACAAACCTTCAGGCATTCACCAATTTCCCAGATCTTCATATGAACCATCATCTTCATGAACAATTTTCCAGATCTTCATCTTCGAACTCACTCACTTCTGAAAATCCTCCAAACTTCATGAATAATAACCCACTTTCTTCAGATCCGAAACTCCATCAAACTTGCTTCGATTCCAAACCCTTTTCAATCAAGATTTCCATTAACATCTTCAAGTAACTCCATCAGAAGTCATCCGTCAAACATCTTCTTCCTAAACCCGTTTTTCGAACCCTTAATATCCACCGTTGAACAAGCAACCTAGATCAAACATCCACATCTTCACCATTTCAACCCATTCGATCCAGATCTGCATCTAAACCCAGATTTAGGATTCAGCTAACCATCAACGTCATCTGAACTCACCTTCGAACTTTCTAAACCCATCAGTAACCCTTGACAACAACAAATCTTCGCAGAACACCATTAATGAACTTCCAAACTCGTTTTCATCATTAATCATTCTCCAACTCAACTTTCATCATTCTTGGATTCAACAACACAAACATGATGTAGGAGATGAGTGAGAATGAACTCGGATCAAAGCGGAAAAGAAGAAATCAGAACCAACAACCATCGATTCAAAACCCTCAAGTCACACACCACTGTGTTCAATCTCCTTCGTTTTCCTCCATGAAATCTCCTTCAACATCCATCAAACACAACCCGTCTTCAATCTCCTCGAAAATCATAGAACTCAACAGGAATTGGAAAAATCATTTGGTTTATTTTGATTTTGTGGATTTGTTCTTTCGTCTGGTTTTGTAGGTTATGCATCGGTGATGGTGACGAAGGGAGCAAAGCTGAGAGTGCGAGGGAAGGAGATTTTGTTCGGCAACGGCGTAGCTAGGTTTTGAGCAAGGTGATGATGTTGAAGAAGAGGAAAGCCTCTTTGTTTTGTTCTTCTGGCCGCTATTGGGGTTAGTGGGCCTCGCGGCCCATTGTTTTTATTTTTTGGATTACTGCACCCCAAATGCTGATACACCTCCCATTTGTTTGCTGTTTTTGTTTGTGGATTTGGGTCAAGGCCCAACCGTGTGACTTCTGGATTACATCCCCCATTTAACTGCTGAACCCCCTGTTTCTATTCTTGTTTTGTTTTGTAATTATTTTTGTAATATATAGCAAATTACGAAAGAATTTTCTATATTATTTTAAGAAACAGTTTGTATATTATACTATATGATAATATTTTATAACATTTTCTTTTAGAAATTTATAGTATTTTATTAGTTTTTTTAAAATATTATATATGCTAATATTTTATATAGAGTTTATGTACTATTTTTTACACTTAACTTCTTTTAAGATTTCTATATCATTTCTATTAGAACTCTTAATTTTTCTTTTAGAAGTTTATTTTATTTTAAAAAGTCGAATTCTTCTCCCCATTTGTTATTGGACTTTTCATCCCATTTTCATTTTGTTTTGGTCGATGACGAGACCTCCGTAAACCGTTATTAATCAAATTGTTGATGGATAATGTTGGATCCGAGACCACCTTTTTTTCTCTCCTCACTTCTTTTCATCTTTCCGATTTTATTTTGACTTTTGGTGATCAATGAAGTCTTGTATCTGTAAGACGAGATCCCATTATTTTGGTCTGTGCGACACGATTCAATTGGAGAATGATCCTCAATGTCATTTCTCTATCTTCTCCATAGCACGAATATCAATACGCGACCTCCTATAACTTAACTTCCCTTATAAGTTGAGCTACAAAGGTTTAACGTCATACTGGTCCCGATTCGAATCATCATCGTCAAGGATCAAAGAGAAGAAGCTTGAAAATGAGCATGCACGCAAGATCAAGGGTCAACGGAACCACTCCGTTCAGTAACATTGTTTTAATTTCATCTTTTATTCAACCGCCGAGTGTTGTGAGCTGTAAGCGATAGACACGTGGGAAATGATGAGTGGGTGGCCTCCTCTCTCTTGTCTAGAGTGTTTAGCGTATGTCCTTTGGGCAATATGCGACGCATTTGCTCCTACGATTTAGGATTTAGCATGTGCGTCCCGTACCAGACCTTTTCTCTCGCATCCTTGCGATTGAGACTCCTTTCTCTTGCCCCCGTGCGATCGAGACCACTTTCCCGTAGTTAGCCGAACTACAACTGCTCTGATATCTCATATCTGTTGAAAGTACGTAGGCATAGGATTGCGATAATCCTAGCGAGCACTTTTCCCTCTTTCCTGTAGTTAGCTGAACTACAACATCTTTGATTTCTCATACCAGATGAGAATATGTAGGCACAAGATGCGATGTCTTGGCGAGCACACTAAAAACTAATTTCTCTTTTCTGTCGCCCCAGTGCGATCGAGACTTTCCTGCTAACGACTAACTTCCCTTTCTCTTGTCCCCGTGCAATCGAGACTAGCCTGTTTCTCACCCGTTAGGTTCCCCGTACCTTTTAACCAATGACATACTATGTCTGTTTTATCGCAAACAGGTAACTCCTAAGTCTCCAATGGTCGAGCAACAATACACCTAACTGCTAGAATGCGTGCGCTAGTATCGTCTACTTTTTCTCTCGCTCCTTATGCAATCGAGAACACCCCGTTTACCCGTAGTTAGCCTGAACTACGTTTTGCTTTGATTTCTCATACCAGGTGAGTATACGTAGGCACAAGACGCGAGGTCTTGGCGAGCAATCCCCCCCGTAGTTTCCCGAACTACGTTGAGTCTGACTTTCCCATTGCACGAGGGAATACGTAGACATAGGGTGGTGATGTCCTATCGAGTCAGTTCTTTACATTGGTAGCAACCTTAGATAGTTTGTTTTTCACCCATAGACTAGACAACAAGCGTGGATCACGTTGAGTACGATGAACGTGAGGGGTGCTCATACCTTCCCCTTGCATAACCGACTCCCGAACCCAAGATTTGGTTGCGATGACCTGTCTTTTCCATTTTCCGTAGGTTTTCTATGATTGTTTCCTTTCCCTCTCTTTGGGATAAATAACGAACGGTGGCGACTCTTCTGTCCTTGCTGACCCTTTTCTTTGCAGCGATGCGACAATAGGAAGGTGATATATTCAAGAATGCTTATAGGGAGTTGATTCCTGACCAAGCTGACTTGAGAGATCACCGCTCAGTTGAGGCCTTCTTGAGAATAGTATTGTTGAACGAGTATTTGTGAAAGCACTTACTATTTTCGACCTAGGAACCTGTGATACTTGGAACCTTTAGTTACCCTTAACTCAACTTGGCCCTTCTTAACACGTAGTGCAATGACTATAAGGGAGTAGTCCCAAAATAGTTGATACACTATACTACACTCGAAAAAGGTTCTCTTGAGAATATTATTAACTACCGATATTTGGGAAATTGATATTATTTGAAAGACATACTGATGATTTTGGGAACTTTTTTAGTACCTTTGTTTTGCAGGTACAATAAACCCTTAGTCCACACTATTTGGGATGGATAGACCATTACTCTAGGCTCGTTGATTTTTAAACCTAGGTCTTTGTTTGTTTGAATGCATATGTGCATATGTGGATCTGTGTGTACCTGTGTTTGAGCATACATCATGTTCATAAAAGTTTCATAGAATTCAAAGGTTTTGTTTACAAACATCATAGGTTTTACCATCGGATTATGATATTATACCCTGTTTTCAATAAAATAAGATTTCCAGTTATTAAAAGTATTGTCCACTTGGTGGTGTTTGCAAACATAACCTTTGAGTTCCTTGAAACCCATTTGCATTAGCGCATTTGCATTTGTCATTAGCATTGCATTCTTTGCATCTCAGGTTCTCACTCTTGCTTTTTCCCTTAAAGAGGAGGCAAGCTAATTCATCAGTACGATACTCGGGTCAATCAAAGAAAGAAAATGAAGAACATTGAGCAAGAAACCATGAACTTCATAAGGAGGTGACTACTTTGAGGGCTGGTGTGGAAAGACTCTCTGCTTTGGTTGAAACTCTGGTTACTACTCAAAATCAACCTTCTCCTCATATTTCTCAGACTCCACTTCAAAGGACCGTGATTTCTGAAATCATGTCAATGCCCATTCATGTGACTCCCATTAGTGCTTCTAACAACTCTAAGAAGCTTGTGGAAGGTTTACCCAAGGAGAAGGAGCAGGCTGCTAATGCTATTTCGCGAGAGAAACATGGAGGATCTCGTAAAAAAAGTAAACAACATGTGGATCAGTTTGACCCAATTCCAATGGCTTATTCTGAATTATATCCTACTTTAGTACAAAAGAATCTGGTGCACACAAAGAGTCTGTTGGCCATCCCAAAGGATCTCCCATGGTGGTTTAAGTATGATTGTTTTTGTCTATTTCATCAAGGGGCACCCGGTCATGACACTGGACATTGTTTTGCTCTGAAAGTTGGTACAAAGTGGTATTTTGTCTTTTGAAAATTCTGGACCCAATGTCTCAACGAGTCTATTACCCAAGTATGGAAACACTGTGGAAGGATGTCTTGCAGAATGCTGCATCTTTGACGCAAATTCAATAAGAGGATCTTTGGTTGATATGCACGCCAATTTTTGTAGGCTTACCCATTATGAGCATAATCACGCTTCTTGCAAAATTTGTTTAAAGAATCCTCGTGGATGTTCTGTTGTGAAGAGGGACCTCTAGGATATGTTGGATCAGAAACTTCTCCATATCACTAGAGAAAGGGTGAATGTCATAGTTTCGCGCTTTAATATGCCAGAACCAGTGGTAATTATGTGAAACAGTAATAAATCCTCTCCTGTGCCTTGTGGATACGATGCTACTATGCTTGAAGGTGGTAATAAATTTCTTGTTGATGTTGTTCCTGCCGCTTAGGTAATCCCGAATTGTCTACCACAGTTTCCTCAAAGAGCACATCGGAGTCATGCTCAAAAGAAGTTTGACCCAATCCCAATGACTTACAATCAATTATGGTCCTATTTTACTCGAAACTCGGTAATGACACCCAAAAAGACCAGAGCCATGAAATCTCACCCTCTTTGTTCAGTCTAGATACCAGTTGTTCATTTCATGATGAAGTAATGGGGCATTCGATTGAAGAGTGCAAGGTTTTCCAGGAAAAAGTCCAAGAGATAATCGACGATGAGGTGCTGACCTTCAAGGGAGGAAGCTCAGTTGTGAATGGAACACCTTTATGTTGATGGACATAAAGACTCAAGAAAGTCCTTTCCAAGCCGGTGAAATCAAGAGGAGGGCTCCTCAGGCTGTTTGTTTATTTGGTTGTAAAAGCATGATTTGCATGTAAAAACTTATTTGTTTTGAATGATTAATGCAATAAATATGTTTGTCTTAAAGAAATCCATTTGTATTCACTCATAAAAATATTTTTCATGTTTTATAATGCCAACTTTACCCCATCTCTTGCTTTGATAGAGAATTGGAGGGAGGATGACAAAATCAAAGACGCAAGATCTTGTTGTATGCTTTTGATAAAATCCTGCTGATGATGTAAGACATTATTTCAAATTCCTAAACATTGGAGGTATAAGGAAGATAATCACTCTTTAACCCCTTTGAGCCTTGAAGTAGAAGTTTCCTTCATAAAAAAACCCTCGACTTGCAAAAAATGAGGAGTGAACACTCGAGAATCCATTTTGTCTATTCCTCACATATTAGGAGGTTGGAAGTCAAATCCACAATAGTTATCCCTCGACTATATAAAGAGTGAGGTAGTCACAATCCTTTCAACAAGGTTTAAATGACTTAGAGTTACACGACTTGTTCATAAATCACAGGAAAAAAATGAATGAAAAAAAATCCCGCTAAGTCAAAACCTATGAAGACGACTTAGGTAAAATTGAGGCATCCCGCTAAACTTCAAAGTCAAGTTCAAAGAATCAGTCCAGGAAAAAGTTATGGAATAGAAAAAATAATAAAATAAAATGCAAAAAGTGAAAACAAAGGATCACAAAGAATTTTTTTTAGCAAAGAACAAGTCGTGTGATCAACACCAAAAAGCCAAAAGGTGAGTGACTGCCGTGTCCAAAGCCTTAGTGGTTTTTCAACCATATCAAAACTCCTCTTGAGAGATGAGTGCTCGTGTTAGTTAGCTAAATGTAGGATTTGAGAACATCACGAAGAAGGGGTGGGAACAAATAAATTTTGAGTCGTATATCCTTTGTTTTGTAAACTGGGAATCAAGCCACGATACAACCCTCAAAAGACCTAATTGAAGCAGGGTTTATTTTGAAAGCGTACTCGACGAGATAATGTTTCCTGACTTCTATGAGCTAAGCTTAAAAGTTGTGTTGGCTTTGTAAAATTAATTAATTTCCTATCCTAACTAGTGATTCGTTCACAAGTTATTGTGATATCTTTTCAATACATAAATAAAAAAACTTCAAGACAAACATGAGTGTTGCATTAGCAGTTTAAGAATTAACATTTTCTTGCTCGCTAACATTGCTTGACATCATAGAAGCTTGTATACGAACAACAATGATGAGCTTAATCTTTTGAGACTTGAAACTCTAATAAAAAAAGGGAGAAACATTCCAAGAATTATCATATCCATGGGCATGTTGCCTGAAGACTCTGCTGACCAGGGGATACTTTGTTTCCCAGTTGTTTCTTTCACAGACTAATCATCCCTAAGGGGGCAAGTTTAAAGTTTTAGCTATACGGAATGCATTCAATCTAGGGCAGCTACGTCGAGATTAGGCAAATCTCTTGGAGAGTTTGAAGACATTGGAACATTTTGGATGCCAAGTTTATTGTAAAATCCTCTTGAGATGACTTATAAACCATGTAATGTGGGGCATTTGTGAATTGAATATTATTTTATCCATTCACAATAACTGTTGTTCGAAATGGCAACCACCATGCAATTCATCAATGCAGAACTTCATTATTCTCCTAGCATTCTTTACCCATGCCCAAAAGAGTTTATGTCTCAAGTGTTGTGATGATTCCCCAGTAAGTCTTTACTTCACTGGTCATGACAATTCCCTGATGAATCTCTACTTCAAGCAATTATGACAGAATTGATGCAAGATTTCCCCTATTGGTAACCTAAGCATCTACCAGTGAATTTCCTTGGCTTCAACTTTCCCAGTGAAGTGAATGTTATTTCACTCCTCAATGGACTTCTTACAACTTCAATCTTCCCCGACAAAGTGGATGTTTATTTCATCCACATAGAGTCTTAACTCTGATATCTACAGCTACGACTTTGATCTAAGTTCCCCTAATGAAGTGGATATTTATTTTATCCCCTGTGAGGCCTCAACTCTGGCATCTTCGATAATGACTTCCTTTCAGTATACTTCAATGTGTAATGGATATTTATTTTATCCTCTATGAAGTGTTTTTGATCATGAGTTTGATCATTTCCCAATGAATCTTTCTCATCCCAACAGAGCAACGAGATTCATACTGACAGTCCCTTGAGTGAAGTCATGATATAATATCCCCAAGTTGAGTGCTCTCTCTTCCCCAGAGAATTTTGAAGCCTTGAAGCAAGATTATGATTCTATGTGTGGCTTTCCGTTCACCCCAACGATGCTTCTATCTTGCAAAGATTGGCCGAGTATCCGTGTCGAGATATTTATTTCATCTCCGATTTACTTCTCCTTGTTTGTGTTTGTCATGATAAGCATAACATAACATACATTCATTCATATGGATACATGGAATTTGTGCATTTTTCATTTTTGTGTTTGTTTGTTTGTTTAATTTGGCCGTGTTTATCCCTGAGTGACTGTGTTTGTCTTCTCCCTCCATGTAGAGTCGTCAGCCCTAAGCAGAAAGAGCATATCCTTTCTAATTCCCCACTGAGTCTGATTCTCATGGAATATGGTTGCTTTAGTTATCTTTTCCATTTTTAGATAAAGATAAACCCCAGTTGAGTTCATTCCTCAATGGGTAGAGTCTTGCTTGACCATTTCTCTTCAGTTATTTCCTAAATTGAACTTTGGTCCCTGACAATCACAGTTTGAGTCTCTCTAGGCTTTTGAACCTAGATTAAGCATGCATTTATTTTGCACTTTTTCCCCCTGGGGAGAATCTATTTGAGGATCACCATTGAAGACAAAATATTTCCTCAGCGGCAGTGTTACAACATTTTCTCAGCAATTTATACCCAGATAACAATTGGCAGCTCTTTATTTGAGCAGCTTGTTTCGTTCTCGGGTTTTCAATTTGGATGACAAATGGCAGTCTCCTCAAGACAATTTGTCTATCCCCAATGAGTTTATCAACATTATCAACTTATCCTCCATCAAATGGCATATCTCCGAAAATCCATCAAAGAAGTTTGGTGAAGATTTTACAAGTGTTTCTCTTTATTTGAGAATTCCTAATACAAGGAATTTATTTGCTTCAATGCAACTTCAAACTACAACAATGCTGCTCCTCAGTGATGTTTTCCCCAGCGAATCCACTATTCAATTTGCTTCCATCAAATGGCATCTCTCTGAGAAGTTTGATGAAAATTCAAATGATCTTTCTCTTTATTTGAGAAGATATGTTTTGCAAATCAATCGGCTTGCATATCTTTTAGATCCCCGATGATGTTTTCTAATCTCCAGTAAATTATGGATCCCCGTTGAAGTCATAAATCTCCAGTAAAATTCCAATCCCCTATGAAGATACTCTCCTATAAGTATTCAACTTTCTAGGAAGAAACTGAGACCCGTTCGTGGCATACAACCTTGAAACAATGGGAGGTTTATTTTACCCTTTTCAAGTGAAATACTTGATTAAAGAAGAAACTGAGACCCGTTCATGGCGTACAACCTTGAAGTGAGGGGAGGTTTATTTTACCCTTTTCAAAGAAGAAACTGAGACCCGTTCATGGCATACAACCTTGAAGTGAGGGGAGGTTTATTTTACCCTTTTCAAGTGGAATACTTGATTAAAGAAGAAACTGAGACCAGTCCGTGACTTATGATCCGAGGCGTGGGGAAGTTTATTTACCCTCTAAATGAATCATTTACTTAAAAAAGAAGCTTAATCATATTTTGATCATGGAAGCTTATTTTTGTTATCACCTTTGCTTATGCTATCATATATTTGATAGTAGGTAATATATCGTATCTTTTTGGTCAGATACCTTTGCTTAGGCTACCGTGTTTGGTAGTAGGTGATCTATCCTTTCAAGTCTATTACCTTTGCTTAGGTTATCATGTACTTAATAATAGGTAATATACGTCATTTCATTTCAACTGGATACCTTTTCTTAGGCTATCGTCGGTTGGTATTAAGTTATCCTTCAATTCCAAGTTTCTTACCTGTTGTTTAAGCTACCATATTCTTGGTAGTAGGCAATATACACTTTAGTTCTATTTGGAGATACCATGTGTTTAAGTTACCCTGTGATCGTTAGTTGGTAGTCTCCTCCCTAGTGAAGTTGAGTTTCATCCCTAGTGGAATTGGATCTTTCCTCGTAGAGTCTTGCTTTGCTAAGTTGTTCCTCATTGGGTTTTCCATTTTTTAACTGTGTGTAAACATTTCCTTATACAGTTATCCCATGTGGCATCATTCCCCACAGGATCCCTGTCTTACATTCATTTCATATCATATCGTATCATAAGCATTTTTTGGCATCTCAAGACCAAAAATTATGCATGTTTGTATTTAAGTCTCTCCAATCACGTCGAGACGAAGACTTCAATCTCCATATCTTTGGATAGAAGAAACTTAAATAAGGGCATCTGTCATACCCTAATTTTTGTCTCTAAGATTCTCTTTTGCATCATCTGCAAAGCATAACACACACTTCATCTTGCATAGTGTCCGAAATGTCAGTCAGAATAAATTTGTTGGATTTAGAGACAAACCGATCTAAATTTATTTCAAAATCTGACCAAACGTTGTATTTTTCCAATATGTTTATTTTGCGATGATTATTTTGGTGTGTTCATTTTATTTTTTCGAGCACTTTTCTGTCCGACTTTTTATTTCGTTTTTTAATCATTTTTGTTTAAATAATCATTTAATTTTTTAAACTTTAATTAGATATTTAATGTAATTTAATTTTATTAATTAATTTAATTTTAAATTTATTAATGTTTTCTTTTTAAAAAACATAAAAACATGATTTTTAATTCTTTTTATTCTTGTCTTATTATAAAAAACACAAAAACATAATTTTTAATTTTTTTTATTCGTGTCTTATCATAAAAACATAAAAACATGATTTATAATTCCTTTTATTCTTATTTTGTCATAAAAAAACACAAAAAAATGATTTTTAATTCATTTTATTCTTGTCTTATTATAAAAAAAACATTGTGTTAATTGTTATTATCATTCTTGTCTATTTTCTAGTCCTATATATATGCATTAGAAAAAACAAGCAATCACACAAAAAAGAAAAAAAACTCATACGTCATCTTCCTCACATCCAAACTGCAAAGTTTTTCACAAACCACGACGTGTCGTCGAGAGAAAGAGACAGAGAGAGCGTGAGAGAAATCTGGAGATGAAGCGGCGGAATTGAAAAAATGATTTTTTTTGTTGTTTAACATTGCTTTAGATTTAGTTTGGGCGTATGACCCATATCTGATTCATACCGCCCTTGTTATTTTCTTATGTCCATGTTATTTTATTTTTTGTTAATATATTTTTTTTATTATTTTGTTAATAATGCTAATTTGCATTTTGTTAATATTTTTTGTTGATAATTTTTTTATTAATTAATAATCTTTTTTCTCTAGAAAAATATTTGTTAAATATTTTTTAATTAGTTTAGTTAATTATCTTTATTAAAAATTCTTGTTAATATTTTAATTAGCACTTTGTTAAAATTTCATTTTTATAGCCTTGTTAATTTTGTTAATTCTCCTTTAATAATTTAGTTAAGCAATTTTATTAATTATTTTGTCAAAAAAATTCTTGTTAATTATTAGTTAATATTTTTAATAATAAATCTCGTTAATTATTTTGTTAATAATAATGTTAACCATGTTCATTGATATTTTTTATTTTAATCTATAGTATTTTATATTATTTAGTTTCTTTTAATTGTCAATATTTGGTTTTATTTAGCTTTTTTCTTAGGAATATATCTTCCTATTTAATTTATTTGTATAATAATGAAAACCCAAAAATATTTTCCTTAAATAATTTTCTTTCCAACTAATCTTTCGATTTAAAATTTAAAATATTTAGTTTTTAATTTAATTAATTTCTTTGTCGGTCTAACTACTAACTCGTAACTTGACTTGATTTCGTAGCTTAAGATGTTGGCTCTTTCTATTTGAATTTTGATTTCGATTCATATTTTGATTATTCTTCTGTTCATATCCTGCGTACATTATTCATCTGATTCATGCATTTTCGGTTATGTTATAATATGTCTTTTTTTGTTTGATTTCATCCTATGATTTTTACTTCCATGCTTTAGGTTTGTCTACTCGCTAATTCATGTTTGACTTCTGAACTATGTCTCGATTATCTGTTTCTCATTTATGCTTAAGTCCAAAGGAAGGACTTGTGTTTGGCTATACAGTCATGTACGTTGCATTTTGTTTCATTCCTTTTACCTCTTTGCTTGATCCTTGTTTCCCTTAGGTTGTACATACTTAGGAATAACACCTTAGGTCTCCCTTTTCTTTTGACCCTTTAGCAGACAAAATAACAAATAACACACTAAAGCGAGAGGTTCCTGTAGAGTACTACAGATTCTTAGGATGCTAATACCTTCCTTTAGTATAACCAATCCCGAACCTTAGATTCTCTTTTGCTTTGTATTGCATTGCATTGCATACTGTTTCCCTTGAAAATCGGAAAACAACCGCTGATCTTCCAAATCTAACTTTGGTGACTCACAAGATCGATCAGATTGATCCTAGGACATGTGCTAAAGGTTCTTTATTTTGGAAATCTATCTAAGTTTCATACTTAGGCAGTATTGGGGTAAAAGAATCTAAAGAAACACCTTGTTCGACTACGGAATAACTTAAAAGATAAAATAAAGCTTTCAATAAAAGAAAGAAAGAAGTTTGTTTGGAGAGGGGAAATTAGATTAAGGGCGAAGAGAAAGGAATTGTATAGGAAAAAAGGCAAGAAAGAAAATAAGGAAGAAGGGTGCAAAGAAAGTAAAAGACTTTGTAAAGTTTTAAAGCAAGTAAAGTAAAATTCATTAAGATAAAAGATGGTGTGTTTATATCACGTACATTCTCTATAATACTCATTTTCTATACGCTCGGATACTTGGAGTAATTCTAAGAGTAATTTGTACAATGGTAAATTACAACACACTTTGCTTATGTCTAAGACATCCTATTTATAATAGTAAAAAATAACTTCTAATAACCTCCAACATCACCACCTCTTGCCACTTGTCATAATGTATGGATCTACTGCTCATAAGGTGCCACGTGTCTTCTTAAGTATTTGGCAAACGAAACCGTTCCCTCCAAAACTTTTAAATTTCAAACCTTCGACAAACCACCACCAACAACAAGCGGTCGAAGTCCTTGTTTCTCTTTTAATCTGGGTGAGTTCTTCGACTCCTTCCTTTAGCTGCCTTACACCTTTCGACCAACTTTTGTTCTCAACTTGTTCTTGGCATTTCATCTTGAATTCCTTTCTTTTGCATGAGGCGTCGAATTTAGGAGCTAACAAATTGCCCCCCAAAAATATCTTTTCGACTTCTGATGTGGAAAAACACATTTTTTGACAGCGTCTGATTTTCGACGCCGCTTGTCCTCCTCATACATGTCGTCTGATGTTCTTTCAACCAATACAAGTCCGGGAAGGTGAAAGGGAAGAAAGAGAAACAAGAAAATAGAGGGGAACACGCAAGATACTGTTCCGCCACCTTGATGCACGTTCCTGACGTCACTTTCATCATGGCGATTTTCTCGGGAACCACCAAAATCGTGGGCCATCATCACCTTTTCAACCTAGGGGACGTGAATTGCAACTACTATATCTGCCACCCTACTCCAGGCGCACACGTAGCCCACTAAATCTAGCCCCTTAATGATGAAAACTTTCAATCTTCCATACACTATATAAGTAATTCTCCTCTGATATTTTCATTTTTCCAACTTCTCTGACTCTTAACAATATTCTTGCATTTCTCTTCCTCTAATTTTCTGCTCTCCAACCAACAAACTTTTTACTACTTTCAACAATGGCTGATCATCAAAAGAAGAAGATGCAACTCAAAGGACAAGCCTCTGCATCAACTCTCCCACCCTTTGCCAGCTTGAGCGGTCCTAAGGTAGTGAAGAACCAACAGTTCATTCGCGAACCCTTGTCAGAAGAGAAACGCCACATTTATGAATCGCAGGTAATCATCCCAATTATAGTTGCAGGTAAACCCTTAGCCATGTATGACCCTTTACCTCCTCTAGGTCTTGATTATTCTACCATTAGAGACTACTTTCCCTCCTACAGAGTCACTAAACCTTTAGGACAAAAAGATTCTAGCAAAGTCTCCGCTGATGGCCCTGATAACCTAACCCTCTTCGACGTAGATCTTAGGTATCTCCATGATGGAGCCAGATTATTTAGGGCTACCCCCTACTTTAAAGATTCTGAACTTTACCTTAATTGGCTGGCAAAAATAGAGAAAGTGAAAGCCCAAGATTGGAAGGACACTGGGATTTATGATCTGATAATGATGTCGAAGGTATGCCTTACTTACTGCCCCTTATGCTGGCTTTTTCCTTGTTTTTATGGGATAGTACTCACAATACTTTCCACCTCCCTTGTGGGATGATGACACCCACATTGCTTGATGTAGCTGCCATTGTGGGCCTAAAACCCTATGGCCTTGTTTACGACCATGAGATTGATAGCCAAGACATCATAGGATTCGCCAACACCAAACATACTTACACAGCCTTTGTTCAACATTATCATAACAAAACCACCACCTCAGTTGATAACGAGGAACATATAGCCTTTCTGGCTATGTGGCTATCTCGTTGCATATTTTTTACAAAGTCTTTGCAGGTGGCACGAAAATATCTTATTTTGGCCAACCAACTGCACCTGAAGAGAGGCATCTGCCTAAGTGAGATGATTCTGGCCAGTCTCTATGAGGCCTTGGGCGAAGGTGCTGACAAATTGAAAGACCCTGAAAGCCATGGCAACTTGCTGTTATCAGTCCCCTTTTGGCTCCTCCAGTTGTGGCTTAATGCCACTTTTGAACATAACCTCCCCAACAGAGGCGAAGTCGATGAAGGTTCGTCTTCAGTCTTTGAGAGAAGAGTCGAATGGCCTCGCTTGGCCCAGCTTACTCCTAGCGAAGAAGGACATACTCTTCGATCCAACTTATCCAACTTCATTCACATGTTCACCAAACGGTACGAGTTCACCTCGAAGATGGCTCCCTTTGTAGAACGAAGATGCGGCCCAGAGTGGTTCACCAGACCCTTCCCTGCTCCATTAAAGAAACAAGAAGAGAAATCGAAGCTAATTTGGGAACGATTCCTCATACCTCGACTACTGGTTCATAAATTAAACCTTGTTAGAGGTCAGACCAGCTTAGTAGCCTACCAACCAAACTTGGTGTCCAGGCAATTTGGGTTGATACGGACTTTGCCCAAGTGCCTATATGACAAGAAATCACATACCATACTTCCTCTCGCGGTGCTATCTCCCCTTGACTGTTCGACACAATTGGCGCGCCATGCCCATAAGTCTTTCCTTACGCCTGTCCATTTTGAACCTTCTTATTTCTGCTCCCAAGATTTCTACGACTGGTGGTCAAAATATTATGCCTCAGAGTTTCTTGACGCTTCGAGTTTTGCTCGCTTGATTGACCAAGCTTTCGTTGATGTGCAGGAGAAGATCAAGAAAGGTACGTCTACTCATATCAAAGAGATTCAAGCCTTCCAGAAGTACTTCAAAACTGCCTATCGACCAGATGATGTTAGTCGAACCATCCGTGAGGCTGCTGTTACTTTGAAAGAAACGTTTTCTAAAAAATTGGACAGTTTAAAGATTCCCTCTTCTGTTCCTCGTGAGAAACGGTATGAGGCTGCCTTTAAACTTTTCCCCCCAAAAGTCCCCCGACTACCAACTGCTAGTTTTGGCGTGGCTCTTGCCCCTCCATTCCCATATTGGTTTATTTGTGGAGATGTCATAAAAGTCCTTCGACAGCAGTCGAAGCCCAAAGCGCAGCGGGTGGTTCTGACTAAACATACACTCGATACGTTTAAAGGGCACCTTCATGTTAGTATCAAAGATGTTTGCATCGAATCCGACATTCTTGAAGGTTCATCCCCCTTCGATTTGGACTTTCCTCCCTGAGTTTTATTGTTGCTAACTGACATTGGTATTATTTATTTTTCAGCTGCTCCAAAATGTGCTGCCCCAACAACCAAAACTGAAGGCAAGGTCGAAGACCAGAAGGTAATCCTCCGCAACTTTCTACTATTTCGACTTCCTTAATCACTCTTAACACTTTATGTTGCTTTCAGGTTAGTCGAAAACCACCTACCCCATAAAAGAGGCTAAAAAGGGCTTCTGCCCAGATTATCATTGATTCTGACAATGAAGATGGATCTCCTCGCGAGAGTCTTCGAGTAAAGAGAAAACGAAAGATCACCCACGATATGGATACTCCTGATGCTCCATCCGCTCCTCTTGCAACCAACATACCTCAAACCAATACTCCCCCTCAAGACCTTACTAAGGCTCCCACGGGGGATGCTTCGATCTAAACTATTGTTCCTATGGAGAGTGACAACTCTAGCCCTACTGATGAAAATGTCAAGGTATGTTGCGCATCTATCTTTCTTTGGGTCTTGCACTGATTTTTGGTCCCATTCTTTTTGATGTCTGTCTTTTCTAGGCTGATGTTGGGGCTCCAAAATCTGACCCAACCAAGCTTCCTCTATCACTCTATCCCTTGAATAGCCAATGTGAGCCTACCTATCATCCGACCTCTGATTTGGGTTCTAGTATGAGTTCTCTTGGTGAGATTAATAAACCTGATTCTTTCACAGTCCCTCCTTCACCTACAAAGACAACTACCCAACAGTCTCAAACTGATGGATCTGACCATGAAGACAACAATATTTTGGTCGATCCTATCATAACAGATGATTAAGTCAACACTTTGGAGGGGGCACAAACTTGGTCGATACGAACAGTTCTCCCTTGGGTCAAACGATAGTTGTGGACGAAAAGGATGTCGAAGGTGATCATGCTGTTGAAGATCAGGCCATGCACTAGTTTGAATTGAATGAGTCCATCGATGAAGGTACTAGAGATGAAATGGAAGAGGATGGCGCAGAGGCAAAGGAAGGTCAATATAATGAATTGAAACCTGTGGAAACTTCCGTCGAAAAAACCACCACTGCTGAAGTGATAAAGACTCTTCTTTCTTCTACCTCCAAGGACACTCAAACAATCCCCCTCCAAGGCGAAACTCAGCTTACCACCGCCGAACTTGGTGCATTGAAGGTTTCTAACCCTTGACAATACATCAGGCTTCTCTTGAGCAGGCGAAGTCATTCTTCTGGCAGAATTCCTAGCACCTCGACATCTGAAGGACAAACCTTGAATCAGCCAACTGACAGTGCTCTTAATAAGATTAAGAAAAAGATCTTCAAAGGGGATCTTTTCACCCTTCTGCAGAGGGGCCCAACAATCCATCTTCCTTTCAAAACTCTTCTCTAACAAGTGGATCTTAAATCGATTACTCTTGAGGCCGCAAATGTCATTCAAGAAGTTGGCACTTTAATTGACCAGGTTTACAAAGACTTTTGATTATTGCCCCAGATTGAGGGTGACATTTAGACGAAAGCAGGTAGTGAAGCTGCCGCTTGGACTGCTGTTGTCGACTCTGAAGAAAAGCTCGCTGCATTGGAGGAGACGAGGGAGAAAAAAAAGCAAGAGATCCTTACTAATGAGGCAAACATTGCCTGTTGGGAGCACAAGATCAAAAGACTTCGCAGTAAAATAGCGAAAGCTAAGAAGAAGAATACTGAGTTATCTTCTTTCGATGATTCCTCCCTAACATCTGAACTTGAACATGCCGTTAACTACGCCGAGGAAGCCCGTCACTTGGAATCTGAAGTTGCCCAACTGAGAACATACAAAGCTCAATGCTAGAGCCGCCTCGAACTTCAAAAGTCGAACTACCTCAAGATGAAGGAAAATCTTCCTTTTTAATTTGTTTAGATTTCGTAATAGAACAAATTCTACTGGCCTTTGTGTTGCACCCTAAAATTTGCTCAACCTATTTCACCTGGTTTATGTTTCAATTGCATTGTCATTTGCATAATAAGTCATGTACATAGTCTAATCATTTGCATATCATAGCATAACAAGTCATCTAACAAGGGATCAAGTGCCATTCTTATCAGAAAGAGGCACATTAAGGGGTTTTATTCAAGTTCAAGACCATCCAAGTAATCAAGAAATGAGTTGAAGCTTTGAAAAGTTTGAGGGTCAACCAGTGGATTTCTCTCCTAATCTTGGGGTGTTGAAGATCATCAATGAGTGTGTGAGCCATGACTAAGGGTATGGAATGTGTACAAAGATCATGGAAGACCTAGAGGGTCATTTTGAAGATGAGACAAGTCATTAATACAAGTACAAGAGCCAGAGTTGAAGTATAGTCAACTAGGGTTTCATCTGGGTCAACCCTAGGTCAACCCTAGGTCAACTGAGTGATTGAAGAGCATCAAGGCTTAATGGAAGGATGTGGGATTCATGAATTGATATGTGGATACATGTGTGGTGTTGTGCCAAGGATAAATCAAAGAGAATCAAGAGGAGGAGGAGTTACCAAATTAGGGGTTCAGTGTAAAATCCCCTAATTTAGGCCTCACTTCCAAGCCAGATAAGTCAAAATGCAAGTTTCAAATGAAGTCTTGGTCAACATGAAACTTGTAGAGCTTCTCAATAGATTTAATTTGAGTACTATAAGTCTTCAAGAATATTTGTAGAACTCAAGTTATGGTTCTTGCAAGTTATGGGTCCCTAGAGGACACTGAAATTTATCTGTGAAAGTCACTTGACTTCCAAGCAACGTTTGCCCATGAAGGAGTTTTCAAATGGATTCTCGGCCAACATAAGAGTTGTAGATCTTGATCTTAGCTTTAATTTGAGTACTATAAGTCCTCAAGAGTATTTGTGGAACTCAAGTTATGGTCTTGGCAACCCAAGGGTATTTTGGGAAAGTTGAATTACAGGTCATTTTCCAACATAGGTCCAAATCTCCATCTTCCACTCCTCAAATGAAAAAATGTCCAACATGGGATGTGTTCAAAATGAGGTTTTTAGGCTATATAATAGGTCATGAGAATTTGGAATGGCTTGCTTCACAAAGTCACAAAAATGGCCTAAAATGAAGGTGAATTTTAAATGAATCAAGGATGAAAATTGGGGTTTTTGGTCTACAAATCCAAACCAAGCCATATGATATACCAATTTGATTGTAAAACACATTTTGAGAACATTTACATTGTGTTGCACCCTAAAATTTGCTCAACCTTATTCACTTGGTTTATGTTTCAATATCATTAGCATTTGCATATAGAGTCATGTACATAGCCTAACCATCTGCATAGCATAAGCATAGCAAGCCATCCAACAGGGGACCAATCATTATTCTCATCTATATAAGCCTATCAAGAGGTTATTCAATCCCATTCAAGTCATCAGAAAGAATTTGAAAGCTATCAGGTCAATGGATCAAGCAAGTGCATCCATCTCCTATCTGAGGGTATCTGAGGATCAACAAAGTAAGTTGTGGGCTGTGAATTGAGCATGGAGAGTATGTGGTCATCATGGGAGACTTAGAAAGTCATTTGGAGAAGGAGACAAGTTGTTGATGTGATCACAAGAATTGCAGTTGAAGACAGTCAACTAGGGTTTCATCTGGGGTCAACTCTAGGTCAACTCTAGGTCAATTGATTGATTGAAAGGCATTAAGGTCTATTGAAGAGACGTGGGGTTCATCATTTGACATGAAGAATAAGGATATGATGATATGCTAAGAAGAAATCAAGAGAAATCAAGGAGAAGAGGAGTTTCTAAATTAGGGTTTTTGTGTAAAATCCCCTAGTTTAGGTCAAATTTCCAAGCAAGATAAGTCAAAATGCAAGCTTCAAATGGATCCTTGGCCAACATGAAACTTGTAGAGGATCTCAAGACCTTTAATTTGAGTGGTGGAAGACATCAAGGAGATTTATAAAACTCAAGTTATGGTCCTTGCAAGTTACAGGTCATCTGAGGTATCTGAAATTCTGTCTGTGAAAGTGACTTGACTTCCAAGCAACTTTTACCCCTCAAGGAGATTTCAAATGAACTTCTGGCCAACATAAGAATTGTTCCTCATTGTCTTATCTTTCTATAATGGTATAGTATGCCTTCATATGATTTGTGGAACTCTACTTATGGTCTTGGCAAGCAAAGGGTATTTTGGTCATTTGAGGATTACAGGTCATTTCAAGCCTATGCCCAAAACTCATACAAGGAAGCTTCAAATGGAAAACTTTACAACATCAAACTTGTTCCAAATGACATTTTGAGTCTAGAAAAAGGACCATGAGAGATTTTAAAGATTCATAGCACAAAGTTTCAAAATTGTTGGATTTAATGAATAAAAAAGACCTAAAAAATGAGATTTTTCATATTTTGGCCAAATGAGTTGAAATTATAGGTCATTTTGAATGGAAAGATCATTTTGAGAACATTGGATAAAGTAGAATTTTGAGTTTGGTTCACATTTTGGGAGTTATTCATGGTTACTTGTAATGGAAGATACATAAACCAAATCCAAGGGAAATCATACATGGGAAGCTTCTCCAAGCTTCTAGGAGTTTCTAACCTCACCTATATATTGATATGAGTAACTCCATGCCATGGTTGGTGATCACATTTACTCAAAACCACAAGTTTCACACATTTCTCTCATTTTGCAAAAGCTTCTCAAACTACCTCAAATCTTCACCAATCTTCACCATTCTTGATCTGATCTTCATCCTCATCATCCCTAGATCACAATTCTCACAAGCATTTGGTAGATTGGAGCAGAACTCGTGCCACACACTTCCATCCTCCAAGAAGCAAGAAACTTGGAATTGCAAGATCCAAGAGGTTTGAGTCCAATTCATTGCATACAGTAGTCAAGAACAAGCTCACTGATCAGTTTCCCATCATTTCAAGCATTGGATTAAGAGGATTCCATAACTGTTTTCATCATCACACCAGGTTGGTAATGTCATTCGAATTGATTGATTTAGTGAGAATTATAGGGAATTGGTAGTATAGACTGGTTAGGATAAGAGAGATGATTGATTTTGGTAAGTTTGGATAAGTTTCATGGATGTTGATCATGGTGCACTAATTCTGTTAGAGATCATAACATCAAGAATAATAAGAAATAATCTTAGGTTAATGGCTCAGGTTGATCAGCATAGTGTGTAGAGTATGTTAGGGCAAGACTTGGAGAGAATTGGAGAGGTCGATATCAGTTGAAAATGGTGAAACCCTAATGTTGATGCGTTCTGTTAGAGAGAGATATGATGTTTCAGTGAAAACTAGGTGCACCATTGTATTCTTGGGGATATGGGGAGCAATTTTGGTCTTTGGATCGTGGCTTTTCATGGCATATTGAGGGAGCACGAGGTACCTGAAGACTCATGCATGGATATGAAATTCTGAGTTTTAGGGTTTTGATTTGGGGACGATGAAGGGTAGCCGTGGATTTGGGAGGGAGACTTTGACTTTCAATCTCATCGTGTGGTCCATGTTCAAAGAGAAAACGGAGGGAAATATCCAAGCGAAACGATGCGTTTCACTTATGCATCAGCGTGGGCCTTGGATTCGTATTGCTATCCCCACCCCTCAAACCAAGCCCAATAGGATTTTAACTGAAATAATTGCTAGTTACACCGTTTTTACTTTTTTATTTTGTGTTTGTTTTCTGAACGTGCTGGGCCTAGTGCCATTTGCTTTTCACACCCCACTGCCTGGCCCAGTTCATTTTTTAACTGATTTTTATTACTTGCTGCGCCCCCTGCCAACTTTATTTCACTTCCTTTTTTCTCAAAAACATTAAATCTTTTAAAAATCATAATAAATCATAAAATGCATATTTTCAATTGGTTCTTTTTGCATTATTTTCTTAATTTGGTCAAGAAAATTATCATCCGAAAAAATTAATAATTCATTTCATTTTCTTATTTTTGGCATATTTTTCTTTTAATTAGGTGTAAATAATATTTTGTTTAGTACATGAATTTGTTAATTTTTGTTCTAATAGTTGCTTTAACATTTTTAATCCATTCTTTTTAGGTTGTTTAGTTTAGACATTCAACTTGTACATACAATTTAGTTCCCATTTTTAGAAATTAATTTCAGGTGATTAGTTTAGGTGTGAATAACATGAACAAAATTAGGGTTTAAGTGACAACATAGGTGAAGTAGTTCTTTTCCCTTAAGGATTTAGAGATTGAAAGTTTGGGGTATGGGGCTATAGGGGCTATGGGTAGTTATTAGATCCCTCAGAAATCACTAGGATTCCCCTACTGCTATTAGTATATTACTGTATTTGATTGACTGGTATGGTGTGCCCTCTGGGGATTATTGATTTGTCTGTGTGGGTATTGGGATTGCTTGGGGATTGGGGGAGCTGAAGACTTGTGATGATGGAGCCATTGGAGGTCCAGAGACTGAAGACCAACTTCCAGAGTTGAAGAGGAGATTCTTGGTAGCAGCTGTTGAGGAGATTAGGGTTTAGGAGCTAGGCAGAGCTCTAGATTAGAAAGCTTGTTTCTCAAACATGGAATGCCTTGTCTGCATCCATCCTTTCTCTATGATTCAAAGTCTCTTTCAAATATCCACCTCCTTCCTTTGGAAGGATCAGTGAATGTATTTGAAAGATAGAACTTTTGAGGGAAAAGTTATCTGTATAATGTTAACAGTTGATGAACCACCCTTGGTAGGTAATTGACTGTCTAACATTCCTTCACTTCATCTTGTTGATTGATGTTCATCCTGAAGATTGAGACTTGAAGAAAAGCCATTGCAGATGGAAGATTGATGATCAAGACCTTGCTGGAAAGCTGTGGAGATGGAGATTGATGCTTGTAGCTGATTGGAGATTACTTGAAGTCAGATATTGATTCAGAGCTGCTGATGCTGTGTATTTTTGCTGTATTTCATTTCTGATGTATTGATTGGTTTTCTGGACTGTATTGTTTGCTGTTTAACCTGTTGGGTTGAAAGTGAATCCTGTTCACTTTTGCCTATTGTTTTCTAGGTTCGAGGTTGAGTGGGACTCCCTTGCCTCGCTTGTATTGCTGCATCCATGCATTTTACTGCTTTACCGTATATATATATGCTATTGCTTCTGTTTCCGTCTATCCCTTTAGGATCTCTGTTTCTCTCTGCGCAAGAGAGGAGCATGATAGACATTAGGTCTTAACCCATGCATGATAACATTAGGTTAGTTTGATTCCTCTTTCAACCGTAGGTTAGAGTTCTGTCCCTTCTTTCTCAAAACTAACAGAAAAACACAATAAAATTTCAAACACAATAAAAGACACTTCTTCCGTAAAAGAATGTGAACTCATCCAAACGTCATTTTGTCCGCTGGGACTGTTAATCAGAAAAACCTTTTTCAGAAGGAATAAAATCAATCAAGACAAGCTTGTGTCGTACGTGGCCCGAACTACGTTTGCTCTGATCTTCCATGCAGTGTGGAAGTACGTAGGCATAGGATGCGATATCCTAGCGAGCAACCTTCCCCTCCTTTCCAGTAGGTAGGCGAACTACGTTGACTCTGATTTCTCGTTCCAGACGAGAATACGTAGGCATAAAGTGCGATACTTTTCCGAGTCATTTCCTTTTCTTTTTTAACCCATGACCTATAGAGTAGATAGAATAACAATCCATACCCGAAAACAAGCGTGGATCCCGTCGAGTACGACGGACGTGAGGGGTGCTAATACCTTCCCCTTGCGTAACCGACTCCCGAATCCAGGTTTTGGTTGCGACGACCATACTTTTCCCGTGTTGTGCGAGGTTTACTCTGAGCGTTTCCTTTCCCTCCTGTGGGATTAATAACGCATGGTGGTGACTCTTCTGTTCAGCCGGCGCCGATTTTCGTAGTAGCGACAGCTGGCGACTGTGCTGGGGATCCAATGTCCCCCAGCTGCTAAGGACTGCGATAGTTCTTATGCATTTGGGATCCAACGTCCCTTAAGAGAGTCAATCCTAACGCTTGTTTTCCCGTCGAGGACTTTGTATGGTTATACTTCTGACCTTTATTTTCAGCATTATGTATTGGTTATTATTGCTGTATTGGGGTGTGAAGGGTGTTCTATGATTGAGAGGTAAGCCGGACCTGGGCTTGAGTGCACTTAGAATTAGAGTAGAAAGTAGTGGGCGCGTGCCGACTTTGCTTGCATTAGTGTCTCATGAAATCTACACTCAGACGAGGTTCTTCTGGTTGGCTTCTTTTTCTACCCTTTGGGTCGAAGGGGTTGTTGGTCAGCTGAGTTGTCGACTCCGGGAACCGATCATTTGGAAGTTGGCTAAGTGAGGCCTCTTCAGGATTTGATGATGCCACTCCTTCTGGGAATCGTATCATCAACCCTGAAAGTCTGTGACGCCGACGACCGCATAGGATGCCATACCTTGTGTCAGTTACTAGGACATCCACCTGTGAGAGGGTTTGGGGTTATGCAGGTAACTAGACCTTCAGACTACCGATTATTTCTTGATCAGAGATCCTGGGTATTTATGGAGAGTTGTGAGGTCTGTCAGAGACCAGTTGGAGAGTTGTGAGGTCTGTCAGAGACTAGTTGGAGAGTTCTGAGGTCTGTCAGAGACCAGTTGGAGATGTGATTTGAGGTCTACCAGAGACCAGTTGGAGTTATGGTTTGAGGTCTGTCAGAGACCATTGTTGAAGCTTTGTTTTAGGTCTATCTGAGACCGGGGTTTGAGGACTTCTATAGAGTCTATCTGAGACTTCTTGATATGGTTCAGGCTATTCAGCTACGGCATTTGGTCCCTGTTGCATGTTACTTGCATTGCATTGTTTGCATACTCAGTATCATTGCATCCCACTAACGTGTGTCTGTGCTGCAGGTGCATTTGCATACCCTCCGATTCTAGTGCCCAGACTTCTGAGTGTTGATTATGGCTGGTTTGAGGAAAACAGTTGCGTATAAGCTGCCGACACCTGATATTACTCCGTTGCTTGGTCTGATATCTCTTGCTGATGAGGAGGTTAGGAGAAGTTTCAGAATGAGTCATGGGAGATTACTGAGATTAGTCTGCAAGCCCACTGCTGATGAGATGAACGGGCTGTACACCTTGATGCAGTTCTATGACCCCGCGTTGAGATGCTTTACGTTTGCTGACTTCATTCTAGGGCCTACCATTGAGGAGTACGTGGAGTTTACTGAGCTACCAGTGCAGAACAAGGTTCCCTTTATTCACTCTGCTGCTGAGCCCAAGTTGGAGGACTTAGCAAGGCCTTGCATATGGACGCTGCAGAACTGTTAGTGACTTCTTGGCTTGGGGTTTCAGGTTTCTCTCTTGAGTTCTTGGTTGGTAAAGCTCAGGAGTATGCCAAGAACGAATGTTGTGTGGTTTTCAATGCTATTTTGGCTCTATGCATTTATGGAATTGTGCTGTTTCCTAACTTGCCCAATTTCGTAGACTTGGACGCTTTCCATCTATTTGCTGCTGGCAATCCAGTGCCCACATTGATCGGAGACTTCTACCACTCCTTGCATTACAAAAACGAAAACAGAAGGGGGAAGGTTGTTTACTGTTGTGCTCCTCTGTTGAATATGTGGTTCAAGAGTCATCTTCCCATGAAGGGATCTTTTGTGGAGAGTGCAACCACCGCTAGCTGGTCAGAGCGCCTGATGAGGCTATCTTCCGAAGACGTTGAATGGTTTGATCGAGACCTGCTAGGATCTGAGCTTATATTCAGTTGTTCTGGGTACCCTAATGTGCCGTTGATAGGGAGGAAAGGGTGTATCAATTACAACCCTTCTTTGTTCATTCGCCAATTCGGATATGCGCTGAAGAACCCGCCCAAGGAGGAGGAAGTACAGGAATCTCTGTACTTCACCGGTGATTTGAAGGGGGAGTTATTAGCCAAGCTGCAGCATGCCTGGACGCGTATTAACCGAAGAGGGAAGCCGTTGTTAGGGAAGAATGACTGTCAGGCCTATGCACCTTACAGAGTTTGGATCCAGGAGAGAGCAAGTCAGTTGCGGATGCCATTTCCAGATGCACCAATCCTTGTTCCCATTCCGGTAGCAGAGCCCATTACTGTTTCTAGGGAGGCCTACGAGCAAGTTGTGAAGGAAAAAGAAGCCTTGATGAAGATCAACGAAGGGTTAGAGCAGGAGCTAGCCCAGATACGCAGTGAGAAAAACAAGGTCGTGCATGCTTTCCAACAGCAGATTGAGCTAATGAACAGACTAGGGGCTGAGTTGACTGAGGAGAGGAAGAAGCGCGAACGTCTGGGGCAAGAGTTCAGAAGCTCCCATGACATGCTGGAATCCAAAAAGAAGGCGCTCGACGCAGCACACCGAGAGATATCTTCTTGCAATAAGACTTGGAATGCTACGCTCACCAACAATAAGAAGAGGGAGGATAAGTTGAAGCAGCAAATTTCCGACCTCGAAGAGCAGTTAAAGTCCAGCATCAAGAAGTGTGAAGAAGAAGTGATGACCCGGTATAGCCTCCAGAATGCACTAAACAAGGCCATCAAAGGCAGAGATGAAGCTGTGTCTCAGAAGCGTAAACTAGAGGATCGCTTCGGAGAAGGGGCATGGGAGGAAACTGCTGAAGACGTGCGGCGTGTTCTCAAGATAAGAAACCAACTTGTTGAAGGGCTGCTGGCGCAATCAAGTCATCCGGAGACCAAGAAGTTGCTAGAAGAGTACCAGACTTATGGGAGTGTTTGATCATTTCATGTAGTAACTTGTATGCTTTATTTGCATAGTGCTGACCATCACCAGGATTGTTGGTTGAGGTCATGCCTTCTTATTGTACTCTCAGTGATATTGTATTCCGGGCTTATTGGTTTCTCTGCAATATATGAGGCTTTCTGTGATTCAACTCCGATCTTTGTATTGCTAGCACTGTCATTGCACCGGCACCTTCACACTAGAATCGGGGAATGAATTTCCCTAATGCACAGACACACGTTGCATTGCATTCATATTCATATTGCATTACAGGTAATCTTTGGATGGTGTCTTATTTCCTGCTCTGCACCAGGTATTTTCAGGATTGCAGATCAGCACCCGCACCGCTATTCCACTCGCACCAACTGTCGAAGAATCATGGATCAAATGCAGAACGAGATGCAAGATGTGCGCGAGAAGCTAGCTCTCTTTATGCAGACCATGGAAGCTATTGCAAAAGGTCAGGAGAATTTGCAAGCCATGGTGCAGCCTCTGTTGGTCAGAAACGCCGGTCACGGTAATGAGGATCATTAGTCTGTGCGAGTCGACACTGTTCATGGAGATGGCACTCCCACGCCAGTGGCTCCACCTGTAGTCAATATACCTGCTGCTAATGTCAACAACGCTACCGCTGCTGGGAACGGTAACGTCGGAGTTGGGAACGAGACTGCTGTCCATAACGTTGGGCTTGGTGATGTCAACTTGGGTGATAATATGGGAGGCAACGGCTTCGGTAATGCTGGATTTGGGTTCAACGATCAGGGATTCGATAACGCTGGGAAATATGGTTTCAATGCTCAAGGCTTTGGGCAAGATGGTTATGGTGTGGCTAATCAGGGTTACAGAGGTTTCGGAAATGGAAACGGCGCTGGGTTAATGGCTTTTGGGCCTACTGGAGGTGTTCAAGGGTACGGCAACAGAGGCCGAGGCCCGGTGATGAATCAGATCAGGGCTGGCCGCAATAATGGATATGATGGGTATGGAGCTGAGAATGGTATGTGGCAAGAAGATCAGCAGGAGAACGCTTTCTCCGGCGGAGGTTTCGAAGGGCCGATGGATAACTCCCAGAAGATTAGAATGCTAGAAGAGCAGATGAGGGGGGTCCTGAACCAGAGTGCTGTGGGTTTAGACATGTCAGCAATGGGTCTGGTACCTGGCTTGAGGGTGCCAATCAAATTCAAAGCTCCTACGTTTGATAAGTATAAAGGGGACACATGTCCGAAAGTGCACGTACGGGCTTATTACAGAAAGATGTCTGCATATTCAACTGATGAGAGAATGCTAATGCATTTTTTTCAAAATAGTTTGTCAGGCCCTTCCCTAGAGTGGTATATGGGGTTGGAGCCAACTAATATCAAGACATGGAAGCAATTGGCAGAGGCATTTGTAGCTCACTATAAGTATAACAGCGACTTGGCGCCCAATCGGGTCCAATTGACAGGGCTGTCTCAGAAGAAGGGTGAGAGCTTTAAAGAGTACGCGCAAAGGTGGCGCGATATGGCTGCCAGGGTCCGTCCTCCTTTAGAAGACAAGGAAATGAATGACATGTTCGTCGGCACATTCACAGGCTTGTTTCATGACATGTTGTTTCATACATCTCTGGCCAGTTTCTCAGACTTAATTCTGATGGGAGAAAAGATTGAACGTAACATCAAGCAGGGAAAGTTCCAAGTCGAGGAATCAACTGCATCTGGCAGTAATAGGAAGGCTTTTGGTGGCCGCCGTCAGGGCGAGGCAAGCGCAGTGTTTGGGGGCCGAGACCGAGGCAGAGGCAGAGGTCGGAACCAATATCATCAGCCGCAGCAGGTGGCGAGTGTTACTATCCCATATCAGCAACAACCACTTCAACAACAACAACCGTTTCAGCAGCAGCCAATGCAGCAGCAGCAGCAGCCATTTCAACAACAACAGCAGCAGCAGCCACCGCAGGGGGCACAACAGGCTCAGCGAAGATTCCAGGGTGGTAAACCAAGAAGAGTGTTTGAGAAGCCTCCCTCAACCTATGCAGATTTGTTGCAGACGCTGTTGGGTCTAAATTTGGTAGAGAAGAGAACTCTGGCACCGATAACGGGAACTCCTCCGTATGGTTATGATGCAAGCAGGCACTGTGATTTTCATTCTGGGGCTCCGGGCCACGATGTAGAGGGTTGCCATGCTTTTAAGCATGTTGTGCAGGATCTTTTGGACAATAAGACTATCAATTTCGGAACGGCAGGTCCGAATATAGTGCAGAAACCCATGCCTAATCATGGGGCAAACGCCATTCTAACTGAGGAAGGGTTGAATCTGATTATGAATGTGGATGATCTGAAGACGCCGTTGAGCGAGATAAAAAGCAGATTGTTGCAAGGGGGTGTTTATCCAGGGTGTGACGAGTATTGCTTAGAATGCTGGACCCTGGCTGGGGGGTGTGATGGTTTGAAGAAAGGCATTCAGGCTTTAATTGATGACGGCACATTGCAGTTTGACCGAGCAGCAATCGAAGAGCCTGCAGGGGCAGTAGCAGATAATCAGAGTGATGTGGCCACCGTAACGATTCCTCGGAAGACAATCATTATAACAGCACCGGTTCAGCGACCGCCGATCACCATAACTAAGGCCGAACCAATCCCGTACGAGAGCACAAAGGCCGTCCCATGGTCATATGGGTTGGAAGTGTATTGTGACGGAATAAAGATTGATGTTAATAAGCAGCCAGCCGAGACTGTGGACAACGTTGTTGGTTCAGGAGGTATGACAAGGAGTGGAAGGATCTTTATATCACCTGAAGTGGAGGACGAAAGACTAGCGAAAGGAAAGGGGAAGATGGTTGAGAATGTCCCAGTGCAAGCAAGCGACAAAGCATCGGCATCGAAAGACGTAGAAGAGTTCATGCGCTTGATTCGGAAAAGTGATTATAAGATTGTGGAGCATCTGCAACAGACGCCGTCCAAGATATCTATCCTGTCGTTGCTCTTGTGTTCTGAAGCTCACAGAAATGCTTTGCTGAAAGTCTTGGATACTTCCTTCGTACCCCAAGACGTCTCCGTGAATCAGCTGGAAGGAGTGTTGGCCCATGTGAATGCAGGCCACAGCTTGGGCTTTACCGACTTCGATTTGACCCCTAAGGGGAGAGATCATAATATGGCGCTGCACATATCTGTCGAGTGTAGAGGATCAGTAATGTCGCATGTACTGGTCGACACTGGCTCATCTTTAAATGTGCTGCCCAAGAAAGAGATGATGAAGCTAGATGTCAGAGGAATCCTGTGCACGCCCATTGACTTGGTAGTTAGAGCGTTTGATGGCACGCGAAGAACAGTCTTTGGATCGATAACATTGCCTCTACAGGTGGGGCCGGAGGTGTTTGCGACTGAATTTTATATCATGGATATACAACCTGCGTATAGTTGCCTGCTCGGACGACCCTGGATTCATGGGGCTGGGGCAGTCACGTCTACCCTGCATCAAAAGTTGAAGTATATGGTCGGAGACAGCGTAGTCACCGTATGCGGAGAAGAAGACATCCTGATCAGCCATCTGTCGTCATTTAAATATGTGGAGGTCGACGGAGAGATCCACGAAACACCCTGCCAGGCATTTGAAGGGTTGCGAATCAAGGACAAAGGTCCCGGGCCGAGCAAGGTGTCAGAGTTAGCCGTCTCATCGTATAAAGAAGCTCAAGCTCTGGTGGAGGCAGGAGAAGCAAAGGGCTGGGGCAAAATGCTGGATATTCCTGTAAAGATGGACCGGTTCGGGCTGGGATACCAACCGTCGTCATCAACACCTGCTGTGGGAGCACCCCGTTTCAGAGGGCCAATAACCATCTCGCCAGTGGAGTATGTCATGAAACCATCAATGCTGCTTCGGAGTCTGACGAAGGAGACAGTGACTGTGATATGGATGCCTGGATTCAGCCAAGCACGCCAGGACAGGGACTGTGCAACTGGTCTATTCAGGAGTTTGTTCCTGTGACTCTTAAACAGTAATGCTTTGCTTTATTAATTGTTGAATAATTTGATGCCTTGCCCGGGGCATCAGGATTTGCTTAGGGCTGTGTTGTTATGAACATTGCGTGTTAATCATTAAATAAATGGCGTTTTTCATGTGCAAATATTTCGATCTTTGTCTTTCTTGTTTTGTATTTTTCAATAAAATGGCAATGTGGTTATTCGCTTTATACGCATTTTGAAGCATTTAACCATTCCTCTTGCAGGATAACATTTTCAGATGACATCCTTGAACCACCTATGACTCGTCCCGACTTTGAACACCCGGTATTTCAGGCCGAAGAAGAGGTTGTAGAAGATGGTGACGTTCCTGAAGAACTGTCTTGGTTGGTGAAACAAGAGGAAAGAGTCATTCTGCCTCATGACGAAGTCATCGAAATTATCAACTTGGGGTCGGAAGAGGTTGAGAAGAATATTCGTATCGGAGCCGCACTGCAGATCGATATCAAGCGAAGACTGGTTGAAATGCTCAGAGAGTATAGTGATGTATTCGCTTGGTCGTATGAAGATATGCCAGGGCTCGATACAGATATGGTTGTACACCGTCTGCCACTGAAAGAAGAATGCCCGCCAGTCAAACAAAAGCTTCGCAGAACTCGACCAGATATGGCAGTGAAGATAAAAGAGGAAGTTCAAAAACAGTGGGACGCTGGTTTCTTGGCTGTGACAAAATATCCCTCATGGGTTGCTAACATCGTACCAGTGCCAAAGAAAGATGGCAAGGTTCGAATGTGTGTGGATTATAGGGATTTGAATAAAGCAAGCCCAAAAGACGATTTTCCGCTTCCTCATATTGACGTGCTCGTTGATAATACCGCTCAATACTCCGTATTCTCCTTCATGGATGGTTTTTCAGGCTATAATCAGATTAAAATGGCGCCAGAGGACATGGGGAAGACTACTTTCATAACACCTTGGGGAACATTTTGCTACAAAGTGATGTCCTTTGGTTTGAAAAATGCTGGGGCAACGTATCAGCGTGCGATGACGACTCTTTTCCATGATATGATGCATAAAGAGATCGAAGTTTATGTTGACGATATGATTGCCAAATCCCAGATGGAGGAAGAGCATCTGGTGAATCTGCTGAAGTTATTTAAAAGGCTTAGAAAGTTCAGGCTGAGACTGAACCCTAACAAATGCACCTTCGGGGTGAGATCGGGTAAGCTGCTGGGGTTTATCGTAAGCGAAAGAGGAATAGAGGTCGATCTTGCTAAAATAAAAGCGATCCAAGAAATGCCGACGCCTAAAACAGAGAAAGAGGTGCGCGGGTTTTTAGGGAGGTTGAACTACATCGCCCGGTTCATATCTCACCTAACTGCTACGTGTGAACCATTATTCAAGCTGTTAAAGAAAGATCAAGCCGTAACGTGGAACGAAAATTGTCAAAAGGCGTTCGATAAAATAAAGCAGTATTTGCAGGAGCCTCCTATTTTGATACCCCCAGTGGCAGGTAGACCCTTGATTATGTATTTGACGGTTCTTGAGGGAAGCATGGGTTGTGTTCTCGGTCAACACGACGAGACAGGAAGAAAAGAGCATGCGATCTACTACTTGAGTAAGAAATTTACAGATTGTGAATCTCGATACTCAATGCTTGAGAAAACTTGTTGCGCGCTAGCCTGGGCCGCCAAGCGTTTAAGACAATACATGCTGAATCATACAACCATGCTCATCTCGAAGATGGATCCTATCAAATATGTATTTGAAAAGCAGGCGTTGTCAGGGAGAATTGCCCGTTGGCAGATGGTCTTGACTGAATATGACATCCAATACGTCTCGCAGAAAGCTATAAAGGGGAGTGTGCTGTCAGAGTATCTGGCGGAGCAGCCTATTGAAGATTACCAATCGATGAGGTTTGACTTTCCTGACGAGGATATCCTGTACCTAAAGATGAAAGATTGTGAAGAGCCGTTGTCAGACGAAGGACCAGAGTTGGATTCCAAATGGAAGATGATATTTGACGGAGCTGTGAACGCTTACGGTAGCGGAATAGGGGCAATCATTACTACTCCACACGGGTCGCACATCCCGTTTACGGCTCGATTGACCTTTGCAGTTACCAATAATGAAGCCGAATACGAAGCTTGTATCATGGGGCTTGAGGAAGCCATTGATTTGCGAATCAAGAATCTGGACGTATACGGAGACTCAGCTCTGGTGGTGAATCAGATAAAAGGGGAGTGGGAGACACGTCAGCCCAATCTGATACATTACATGAATTATGCAAGGAGATTGTTGCCTTTCTTTGACAAGGTTGAATTGCATCATGTACCGCGAGCGGAGAATCAAATGGCTGACGCCCTGGCCACTTTGTCTTCCATGTACAAAGTCAACTTCTGGAATGAAGCTCCCAGAATCATTATCTCCCGGCTTGACAGACCAGCTTTCGTATTTGCTATTGACGAGGCATCCGATGATAAACCGTGGTATTTTGATATCCTTAATTTTCTGAAGAATAAAGAGTATCCGGCTGGGGCATCCAGTCAAGATCAGAAGACTCTCAGGAGATTAGCGGGTAATTTCTATTTGAATCCGGATGGCGTCTTATACAGAAGAAACCACGACTTGGTGCTGTTGCGTTGCGTAGATGAAAGAGAGGCAAAGCTACTCATGGAGGAAATACACGAAGGTACCTTTGGTACGCATGCTGGTGTATGACGAGAAAGCTGTTGCGGGCGGGTTATTTTTGGCTGACTATGGAAACTGATTGTTTCAAGTTTGCGAGGAAGTGCCACAAGTGCCAAATCTATGCTGATAAGATCCATGTGCCTCCGAGTCCTCTGAATGTAATGTCATCGCCATGGCCGTTCTCGATGTGGGGAATCGATATGATTGGAAAGATCGAGCCGACAGCTTCTAACGGGCACCGGTTCATTCTAGTAGCAATCGATTATTTCACCAAGTGGGTGGAAGCGGCATCATATGCAAATGTAACTAAGCAGGTGGTAGCCAGATTCATCAAGAGAGATATCATTTGCCGATACGGGATCCCCGAGCGGATAATCACGGACAACGGTTCAAACCTGAACAACAAAATGATAAAGGAGCTCTGTCAGAATTTCAAGATCGAGCATCACAACTCCTCCCCTTACCGACCCAAGATGAATGGCGATGTCGAAGCGGCCAATAAAAATATCATGAAGATCGTTCAAAAGATGGTGGTGACCTATAAGGATTGGCATGAAATGCTACCCTTCGCTTTTCACGGTTATCGTACGACGGTACGCACATCAACCGGGGCAACCCCGTTCTCGTTGGTATACAGAATGGAAGCGGTATTGCCATTGGAAGTTGAGATCCCTTCTCTGAGGGTATTGCGAGACGTTCAGCTAGACGAGGCAGAATGGGTGAAAGACAGGTTGAACCAACTGAGTTTGATGGATGAGAAGAGGCTAGATTCTCTAGCATATGGTCGTTTGTACCAGAGCCGAATGAAGAAAGCATATGATAAGAAGATACATCCGCAGAGCTTTCAGACGGGCGACCTTGTGCTGAAAAAGATTCTCCCGCCGCAAGCAGATCACAGGGGCAAGTGGACCCCCAACTACGAAGGGCCATACGTTGTCAGGAAAGTCTTTTCAGGAGGAGCTTTATTATTGTCCACTATGGACGGTGAAGACTTTGTGTCGCATGTGAATTCGTACGCAGTTAAAAAATACTTTGCTTAAAATTGACCCGCTGGACAGAAAAAAGAGAGTCCGGGCAAAAATGGGGCATCCTGGCGAACCAAAAACAGAATGAAAGGTTCGGGCAAAAATTAGGGATAAAATCAAAAAAAAATGTACACCCGCGAAGTTGAAAACCTACACTGGGCGGCTTCGGCAAAAAGGGGTATCCCGGTGAACTGAAAACCCGTAAAGGGCGGTTCACGCAAAAGTTAGGGATTTGAAAAAAAGCAAATGACTGCGGTCCGGATTTGATACTACATTGAGCATTGGTACGGGAGAATATACTCGAGGGGTCGATTATCGGATACAATCTCTTCGGAAGTGTGGATACCGGGAAAGCATTAGAGTCGGACGAGTCATAGGAGGATCAGTTCGTGATGTTCGTCTGCATCCCGTTGCCGACATGTGTACAAATTTAATTTGTCAATATATTTATGCTTCTTGTGCATACTTGTATATTTGTTGTGCGTAGCTTCCTCTTTTCAGGAGTTACATCCCGTGTACAAAATTCCGCCCATTCAGGGGCCCAATCAATAAAATATGTTTATTCAATACTTGATGCTGATTCTTTACTGTTTTGTGCATGATAAAACGCCTAAGTTTACTGAAACTAGCATGTGTATAACATCACTGGCCCTTGCCAACAATTGCTAAAGCTTTGAATTAACTGAAAATAACGTCACTAACCTGAATTGATTTGGTTGCATAGGCTTGTCCTGTCTTGTTTGTGTTGTTGCAGGTTTCATAGCCGTACGAGGAAGATGATCAAAAGATTGCAATAACGAAAGACTCGACCCCCACGCAGGTCATGCATGTGCCTCCTGAAGAAGGATCGAATTCCCTAGCTAGTCGTAGCTTATCCAAAGGCATGCTCCAACAAAGTCGTTTATTCTCAGCAGAATTGGCGATTCCAAGATTGTAGGCTGTATTCAAACATTGTATCACAAGCAGAGTTGATTTAGCCTCAGAAGATTAATATTTGTCAGCTGTATTCAGGCAGTTTACCTTTCCCCGCAGGGTCATTTACTCTTTCCCAGCGGAGTCAGTTGATTTTCCCCAAGAGAATCGTCCCATCCTTAGTGGAGTTCTCTTTTCCTCAAGTATTTTCATTCTTCCCAGTGGAATTCGAAGATTAAGACTCTCCCCGGCAGAGTTGGTTGTGTGCCCAGGCATTTATTTTGTCAAGATACCGTGTGATATCCGTTCACTTTCCAGCAGAAGCGCATCTGTTATTCCCCAGTAGGGTGTGACTTCAGTGAGGTGTTTGGTTCGAGTTCCCAATTTCCCAGCTGAGTCGACTTCCCTCTTCCGGCATTATTTTTGCCGAAATAATTCTATAGCATCTGGCTATCCCCAGCGAAGTTGGCATTATCTTCAGCGTTTATTTTGCTGAAGCAGTTTCTGTACCCAGCAGTTCGAGTCTGCAATTGCATTGGCATAGAGTGTCGCACTTGCATTCACCAAATAAACACGCGTGGCATTTCCATGACGATTGAAGCATTGTGTCAGTATCAAACATGCGCATGTTAGAAGCATAAACCAGGTTGGCTAATCTTTTGTTTCAAGTATTGTTTCTCTTGCAGGTAGAGAGAGCCCTCGCTCAGGTGAATCAATAAACATTCGAAGTCTCGGCATGAGACATTCAGCGAAGTGTCAGCTTTGGCACTATTCCCCACAGAGTCAGCAGGATAAGTTTCTCTTTGTCCCCAAGCAGAGTTACTTATTTCCCCGCCGGGGTTTCTTGTTGAAGTTTCTCTAGTCCGACCAGCGGATTGTTTCCTTCAAAGTTGTTGTTGCGTCAGCATTAAAAGGTTTCATGAACCAGAATTTCGGAGGCTACCGCCGGTTATTAGAGCAGGCATCCAGTAGTTTGATTTCCAAATATCCCCAGTAGAGTCCGCTTCAACAGTGCTAAGAAGTTTGTGGTTTAGGACCAATGGAAGGATGAGTCCTGACGAGGACAATTTTATTGACAGGTTTTCTTTGGGCTAACATGGACAGATTAATTTCCTCAGTTTGACGATATGTGCTAGTCCTAACGTGGACAGGTTCGATTTTCAGAATTGTTGTTATGTGGAGTCCTGACGTGGACATTTCTTCCAGTTTGACGATATGTGCTAGTCCTAACGTGGACATATTTGATTTCCTGGTATTGATTGAATGAGAAGTCCTGACGTGGACAAAGTTGGTTACTCTTCGTGTTGGTGTCCTGACGGGGACCATTTATTTCCAGCAGATAGCTCTATTCGTAATGGTGAAATGTGCGTCCTGACGTGGACAAGTTTGTAGTTCTTTGTGATGACAAGATGCGGGAGTCCTGACGTGGACAAATTTATCCTTCTTCGTGTTGTTGGCAAATTGTGAGTCCTGACGCGGACGAGTTTTATGTCCCAGCAGGTCGAAGACGCGCGAGTCCTGACGTGGACGGGTTCTATTACTTCAGCAGGTTGAGATGTGAGTCCTGACGTGGACAAGTCTCACTTCCCCAGCGGGTCGAAGGTGCATGAGTCCTGACGTGGACAAGGTTTTATTTCCTCAGCGAGTCAAGAGGTGGGTCCTGACGTGGACAAATCAAGACGAAAAGCATTTCCTTACGTGGAAAGATTGGAGTCCTTACGTGGACAGATAAAGGAGTGTTCCTTACGTGGAACGATGGAGTCCTTACGTGGACAAAGCAAGAAGAGAGTTGTTCCTGACGTGGAAAGAAGTTCATTCCTTACGTAGAAAGATTGAGTCCTTACGTGGACATATCAGATTCATTCCTTACGTGGAAAGGTGGGTCCTTACGTAGGCGGAGTTGGTTTCCTTACGTGGAAAGATGAGATGATTCCTTACGTGGACAAGTCAAGCAGATGGCATTCCTTACATGGAAAGAAGAGAGGTTTCCTTACGTGGAAAGATGTTTTTCCTAACGTGGAAAAGTTTAGTCCTAACGTGGACAGCCAGACGAAGTCTTAGTCCTAACGTGGACGGTATGATTCCTTACGTGAACGATGTTATTCCTAACATGGAAGGGTTTAGTCCTAACGTGGACGATTTATTTCTGACGAGAAGGCAGACGAGCCATCCCCCAACAAATTTATTGAAGTTTTTCGAGTTGACGAAGCAGGCGTCCTAACGTGGACAAAGTTTTATTCTTGCAATGATGGAAGCTTTTCGGGCTGACGAAATAATCCCCAGCACGAGATCAGTGGGTTGCCGTAACAGTCAGATTCAGTGACGCAGTTTATTTCTGCGGTTGGCAAATTTCCGGGTTCTTAGTATTCAACCGTCTCGTACCTCGAATGTCTGAAGGCTCCGGGCTCTTCACCCAATCGGGTCCCAGTCGCTTGAATAGGGGCAGCTGTTGCACCCTAAAATTTGCTCAACCTTATTCACTTGGTTTATGTTTCAATATCATTAGCATTTGCATATAGAGTCATGTACATAGCCTAACCATCTGCATAGCATAAGCATAGCAAGCCATCCAACAGGGGACCAATCATTATTCTCATCTCTATAAGCCTATCAAGAGGTTATTAAATCCCATTCAAGTCATCAGAAAGAATTTGAAAGCTATCAGGTCAATGGATCAAGCAAGTGCATCCATCTCCTATCTGAGGGTATCTGAGGATCAACAAAGTAAGTTGTGGGCTGTAAATTGAGCATGGAGAGTATGTGGGCATCATGGGAGACTTAGAAAGTCATTTGGAGAAGGAGACAAGTTGTTGATGTGATCACAAGAATTGCAGTTGAAGACAGTCAACTAGGGTTTCATCTGGGGTCAACTCTAGGTCAACTCTAGGTCAATTGATTGATTGAAAGGCATTAAGGTCTATTGAAGAGATGTGGGGTTCATCATTTGACATGAAGAATAAGGATATGATGATATGCTAAGAAGAAATCAAGAGAAATCAAGGAGAAGAGGAGTTTCTAAATTAGGGTTTTCTGTGTAAAATCCCCTAGTTTAGGTCAAATTTCCAAGCAAGATAAGTCAAAATGAAAGCTTCAAATGGATCCTTGGCCAACATGAAACTTGTAGAGGATCTCAAGACCTTTAATTTTAGTGGTGGAAGACATCAAGGAGATTTATAAAACTCAAGTTATGGTCCTTGCAAGTTACAGGTCATCTGAGGTATCTGAAATTTTGTCTGTGAAAGTGACTTGACTTCCAAGCAACTTTTACCCCTCAAGGAGATTTCAAATGAACTTCTGGCCAACATAAGAATTGTTCCTCATTGTCTTATCTTTCTATAATGGTATAGTATGCCTTCATATGATTTGTGGAACTCTACTTATGGTCTTGGCAAGCAAAGGGTATTTTGGTCATTTGAGGATTACAGGTCATTTTAAGCCTATGCCCAAAACTCATACAAGGAAGCTTCAAATGGAAAACTTTACAACATCAAACTTGTTCCAAATGACATTTTGAGTCTAGAAAAAGGACCATGAGAGATTGTAAAGATTCATAGCACAAGGTTTCAAAATTGTTGGATTTAATGAATAAAAATGACCTAAAAAATGAGATTTTTCATATTTTGGCCAAATGAGTTGAAATTATAGGTCATTTTGAATGGAAAGATCATTTTGAGAACATTGGCTAAAGTAGAATTTTGAGTTTGGTTCATATTTTGGGAGTTGAAATTCTTGTTAATTATTAGTTAATATTTTTAATAATAAATCTCGTTAATTATTTTGTTAATAATAATGTTAACCATGTTCATTGATATTTTTTATTTTAATCTATAGTATTTTATATTATTTAGTTTCTTTTAATTGTCAATATTTGGTTTTATTTAGCTTTTTTCTTAGGAATATATCTTCCTATTTAATTTATTTGTATAATAATGAAAACCCAAAAATATTTTCCTTAAATAATTTTCTTTCCAACTAATCTTTCGATTTAAAATTTAAAATATTTAGTTTTTAATTTAATTAATTTCTTTGTCGGTCTAACTACTAACTCGTAACTTGACTTGATTTCGTAGCTTAAGATGTTGGCTCTTTCTATTTGAATTTTGATTTCGATTCATATTTTGATTATTCTTCTGTTCATATCCTGCGTACATTATTCATCTGATTCATGCATTTTCGGTTATGTTATAATATGTCTTTTTTTGTTTGATTTCATCCTATGATTTTTACTTCCATGCTTTAGGTTTGTCTACTCGCTAATTCATGTTTGACTTCTGAACTATGTCTCGATTATCTGTTTCTCATTTATGCTTAAGTCCAAAGGAAGGACTTGTGTTTGGCTATACAGTCATGTACGTTGCATTTTGTTTCATTCCTTTTACCTCTTTGCTTGATCCTTGTTTCCCTTAGGTTGTACATACTTAGGAATAACACCTTAGGTCTCCCTTTTCTTTTGACCCTTTAGCAGACAAAATAACAAATAACACACTAAAGCGAGAGGTTCCTGTAGAGTACTACAGATTCTTAGGATGCTAATACCTTCCTTTAGTATAACCAATCTCGAACCTTAGATTCTCTTTTGCTTTGTATTGCATTGCATTGCATACTGTTTCCCTTGAAAATCGGAAAACAACCGCTGATCTTCCAAATCTAACTTTGGTGACTCACAAGATCGATCAGATTGATCCTAGGACATGTGCTAAAGGTTCTTTATTTTGGAAATCTATCTAAGTTTCATACTTAGGCAGTATTGAGGTAAAAGAATCTAAAGAAACACCTTGTTCGACTACGGAATAACTTAAAAGATAAAATAAAGCTTTCAATAAAAGAAAGAAAGAAGTTTGTTTGGAGAGGGGAAATTAGATTAAGGGCGAAGAGAAAGGAATTGTATAGGAAAAAAGGCAAGAAAGAAAATAAGGAAGAAGGGTGCAAAGAAAGTAAAAGACTTTGTAAAGTTTTAAAGCAAGTAAAGTAAAATTCATTAAGATAAAAGATGGTGTGTTTATATCACGTACATTCTCTATAATACTCATTTTCTATACGCTCGGATACTTGGAGTAATTCTAAGAGTAATTTGTACAATGGTAAATTACAACACACTTTGCTTATGTCTAAGACATCCTATTTATAATAGTAAAAAATAACTTCTAATAACCTCCAACATCACCACCTCTTGCCACTTGTCATAATGTATGGATCTACTGCTCATAAGGTGCCACGTGTCTTCTTAAGTATTTGGCAAACGAAACCGTTCCCTCCAAAACTTTTAAATTTCAAACCTTCGACAATCCACCACCAATAACAAGCGGTCGAAGTCCTTGTTTCTCTTTTAATCTGGGTGAGTTCTTCGACTCCTTCCTTTAGCTGCCTTACACCTTTCGACCAACTTTAGTTCTCAACTTGTTCTTGGCATTTCATCTTGAATTCCTTTCTTTTGCATGAGGCGTCGAATTTAGGAGCTAACAAATTGCCCCCCAAAAATATCTTTTCGACTTCTGATGTGGAAAAACACATTTTTTGACAGCGTCTGATTTTCGACGCCGCTTGTCCTCCTCATACATGTCGTCTGATGTTCTTTCAACCAATACAAGTCCGGGAAGGTGAAAGGGAAGAAAGAGAAACAAGAAAATAGAGGGGAACACGCAAGATACTGTTCCGCCACCTTGATGCACGTTCCTGACGTCACTTTCATCATGGCGATTTTCTCGGGAACCACCAAAATCGTGGGCCATCATCACCTTTTCAACCTAGGGGACGTGAATTGCAACTACTATATCTGCCACCCTACTCCAGGCGCACACGTAGCCCACTAAATCTAGCCCCTTAATGATGAAAACTTTCAATCTTCCATACACTATATAAGTAATTCTCCTCTGATATTTTCATTTTTCCAACTTCTCTGACTCTTAACAATATTCTTGCATTTCTCTTCCTCTAATTTTCTGCTCTCCAACCAACAAACTTTTTACTACTTTCAACAATGGCTGATCATCAAAAGAAGAAGATGCAACTCAAAGGACAAGCCTCTGCATCAACTCTCCCACCCTTTGCCAGCTTGAGCGGTCCTAAGGTAGTGAAGAACCAACAGTTCATTCGCGAACCCTTGTCAGAAGAGAAACGCCACATTTATGAATCGCAGGTAATCATCCCAATTATAGTTGCAGGTAAACCCTTAGCCATGTATGACCCTTTACCTCCTCTAGGTCTTGATTATTCTACCATTAGAGACTACTTTCCCTCCTACAGAGTCACTAAACCTTTAGGACAAAAAGATTCTAGCAAAGTCTCCGCTGATGGCCCTGATAACCTAACCCTCTTCGACGTAGATCTTAGGTATCTCCATGATGGAGCCAGATTATTTAGGGCTACCCCCTACTTTAAAGATTCTGAACTTTACCTTAATTGGCTGGCAAAAATAGAGAAAGTGAAAGCCCAAGATTGGAAGGACACTGGGATTTATGATCTGATAATGATGTCGAAGGTATGCCTTACTTACTGCCCCTTATGCTGGCTTTTTCCTTGTTTTTATGGGATAGTACTCACAATACTTTCCACCTCCCTTGTGGGATGATGACACCCACATTGCTTGATGTAGCTGCCATTGTGGGCCTAAAACCCTACGGCCTTGTTTACGACCATGAGATTGATAGCCAAGACATCATAGGATTCGCCAACACCAAACATACTTACACAGCCTTTGTTCAACATTATCATAACAAAACCACCACCTCAGTTGATAACGAGGAACATATAGCCTTTCTGGCTATGTGGCTATCTCGTTGCATATTTTTTACAAAGTCTTTGCAGGTGGCACGAAAATATCTTGTTTTGGCCAACCAACTGCACCTGAAGAGAGGCATCTGCCTAAGTGAGATGATTCTGGCCAGTCTCTATGAGGCCTTGGGCGAAGGTGCTGACAAATTGAAAGACCCTGAAAGCCATGGCAACTTGCTGTTATCAGTCCCCTTTTGGCTCCTCCAGTTGTGGCTTAATGCCACTTTTGAACATAACCTCCCCAACAGAGGCGAAGTCGATGAAGGTTCGTCTTCAATCTTTGAGAGAAGAGTCGAATGGCCTCGCTTGGCCCAGCTTACTCCTAGCGAAGAAGGACATACTCTTCGATCCAACTTATCCAACTTCATTCACATGTTCACCAAACGGTACGAGTTCACCTCGAAGATGGCTCCCTTTGTAGAACGAAGATGCGGCCCAGAGTGGTTCACCAGACCCTTCCCTGCTCCATTAAAGAAACAAGAAGAGGAATCGAAGCTAATTTGGGAACGATTCCTCATACCTCGACTACTGGTTCATAAATTAAACCTTGTTAGAGGTCAGACCAGCTTAGTAGCCTACCAACCAAACTTGGTGTCCAGGCAATTTGGGTTGATACGGACTTTGCCCAAGTGCCTATATGACAAGAAATCACATACCATACTTCCTCTCGCGGTGCTATCTCCCCTTGACTGTTCGACACAATTGGCGCGCCATGCCCATAAGTCTTTCCTTACGCCTGTCCATTTTGAACCTTCTTATTTCTGCTCCCAAGATTTCTACGACTGGTGGTCAAAATATTATGCCTCAGAGTTTCTTGACGCTTCGAGTTTTGCTCGCTTGATTGACCAAGCTTTCGTTGATGTGCAGGAGAAGATCAAGAAAGGTACGTCTACTCATATCAAAGAGATTCAAGCCTTCCAGAAGTACTTCAAAACTGCCTATCGACCAGATGATGTTAGTCGAACCATCCGTGAGGCTGCTGTTACTTTGAAAGAAAAGTTTTCTAAAAAATTGGACAGTTTAAAGATTCCCTCTTCTGTTCCTCGTGAGAAACGATATGAGGCTGCCTTTAAACTTTTTCCCCCAAAAGTCCCCCGACTACCAACTGCTAGTTTTGGCGTGGCTCTTGCCCCTCCATTCCTATATTGGTTTATTTGTGGAGATGTTATAAAAGTCCTTCGACAGCAGTCGAAGCCCAAAGCGCAGCGGGTGGTTCTGACTAAACATACACTCGATACGTTTAAAGGGCACCTTCATGTTAGTATCAAAGATGTTTGCATCAAATCCGACATTCTTGAAGGTTCATCCCCCTTCGATTTGGACTTTCCTCCCTGAGTTTTATTGTTGCTAACTGACATTGGTATTATTTATTTTTCAGTTGCTCCAAAATGTGCTGCCCCAACAACCAAAACTGAAGGCAAGGTCGAAGACCAGAAGGTAATCCTCCGCAACTTTCTACTATTTCGACTTCCTTAATCACTCTTAACACTTTATGTTGCTTTCAGGTTATTCGAAAACCACCTACCCCATAAAAGAGGCTAAAAAGGGCTTCTGCCCAGATTATCATTGATTCTGACGATGAAGATGGATCTCCTCGCGAGAGTCTTCGAGTAAAGAGAAAACGAAAGATCACCCACGATATGGATACTCCTGATGCTCCATCCGCTCCTCTTGCAACCAACATACCTCAAACCAATACTCCCCCTCAAGACCTTACTAAGGCTCCCACGGGGGATGCTTCGATCTAAACTATTGTTCCTATGGAGAGTGACAACTCTAGCCCTGCTGATGAAAATGTCAAGGTATGTTGCGCATCTATCTTTCTTTGGGTCTTGCACTGATTTTTGGTCCCATTCTTTTTGATGTCTGTCTTTTCTAGGCTGATGTTGGGGCTCCAAAATCTGACCCAACCAAGCTTCCTCTATCACTCTATCCCTTGAATAGCCAATGTGAGCCTACCTATCATCCGACCTCTGATTTGGGTTCTAGTATGAGTTCTCTTGGTGAGATTAATAAACCTGATTCTTTCACAGTCCCTCCTTCACCTGCAAAGACAACTACCCAACAGTCTCAAACTGATGGATCTGACCATGAAGACAACAGTATTTTGGTCGATCCTATCATAACAGATGATTAAGTCAACACTTTGGAGGGGGCACAAACTTGGTCGATACGAACAGTTCTCCCTTGGGTCAAACGATAGTTGTGGACGAAAAGGATGTCGAAGGTGATCATGCTGTTGAAGATCAGGCCATGCACCAGTTTAAATTGAATGAGTCCATCAATGAAGGTACTAGAGATGAAATGGAAGAGGATGGCGCAGAGGCAAAGGAAGGTCAATATAATGAATTGAAACCTGTGGAAACTTCCGTTGAAAAAACCACCACTGCTGAAGTGATAAAGACTCTTCTTTCTTCTACCTCCAAGGACACTCAAACAATCCCCCTCCAAGGCGAAACTCAGCTTACCACCGCCGAACTTGGTGCATTGAAGCTTTCTAACCCTTGACAATACATCAGGCTTCTCTTGAGCAGGCGAAGTCATTCTTCTGGCAGAATTCCTAGCACCTCGACATCTGAAGGACAAACCTTGAATCAGCCAACTGACAGTGCTCTTGATAAGATTAAGAAAAAGATCTTCAAAGGGGATCTTTTCACCCTTCTGCAGAGGGGCCCAACAATCCATCTTCCTTTCAAAACTCTTCTCTAACAAGTGGATCTTAAATCGATTACTCTTGAGGCCGCAAATGTCATTCAAGAAGTTGGCACTTTAATTGACCAGGTTTACAAAGACTTTTGATTATTGCCCCAGATTGAGGGTGACATTTAGACGAAAGCAGGTAGTGAAGCTGCCGCTTGGACTGCTGTTGTCGACTCTGAAGAAAAGCTCGCTGCATTGGAGGAGACGAGGGAGAAAAAAAAGCAAGAGATCCTTACTAATGAGGCAAACATTGCCTGTTGGGAGCACAAGATCAAAAGACTTCGCAGTAAAATAGCGAAAGCTAAGAAGAAGAATACTGAGTTATCTTCTTTCAATGATTCCTCCCTAACATCTGAACTTGAACATGCCGTTAACTACGCCGAGGAAGCCCGTCACTTGGAATCTGAAGTTGCCCAACTGAGAACAGACAAAGCTCAATGCTAGAGCCGCCTCGAACTTCAAAAGTCGAACTACCTCAAGATGAAGGAAAATCTTCCTTTTTAATTTGTTTAGATTTCGTAATAGAACAAATTCTACTGGCCTTTGTGTTGCACCCTAAAATTTGCTCAACCTATTTCACCTGGTTTATGTTTCAATTGCATTGTCATTTGCATAATAAGTCATGTACATAGTCTAATCATTTGCATATCATAGCATAACAAGTCATCTAACAAGGGATCAAGTGCCATTCTTATCAGAAAGAGGCACATTAAGGGGTTTTATTCAAGTTCAAGACCATCCAAGTAATCAAGAAATGAGTTGAAGCTTTGAAAAGTTTGAGGGTCAACCAGTGGATTTCTCTCCTAATCTTGGGGTGTTGAAGATCATCAATGAGTGTGTGAGCCATGACTAAGGGTATGGAATGTGTACAAAGATCATGGAAGACCTAGAGGGTCATTTTGAAGATGAGACAAGTCATTAATACAAGTACAAGAGCCAGAGTTGAAGTATAGTCAACTAGGGTTTCATCTGGGTCAACCCTAGGTCAACCCTAGGTCAACTGAGTGATTGAAGAGCATCAAGGCTTAATGGAAGGATGTGGGATTCATGAATTGATATGTGGATACATGTGTGGTGTTGTGCCAAGGATAAATCAAAGATAATCAAGAGGAGGAGGAGTTACCAAATTAGGGGTTCAGTGTAAAATCCCCTAATTTAGGCCTCACTTCCAAGCCAGATAAGTCAAAATGCAAGTTTCAAATGAAGTCTTGGTCAACATGAAACTTGTAGAGCTTCTCAATAGATTTAATTTGAGTACTATAAGTCTTCAAGAATATTTGTAGAACTCAAGTTATGGTTCTTGCAAGTTATGGGTCCCTAGAGGACACTGAAATTTATCTGTGAAAGTCACTTGACTTCCAAGCAACGTTTGCCCATGAAGGAGTTTTCAAATGGATTCTCGGCCAACATAAGAGTTGTAGATCTTGATCTTAGCTTTAATTTGAGTACTATAAGTCCTCAAGAGGATTTGTGGAACTCAAGTTATGGTCTTGGCAACCCAAGGGTATTTTGGGAAAGTTGAATTACATGTCATTTTCCAACATAGGTCCAAATCTCCATCTTCCACTCCTCAAATGAAAAAATGTCCAACATGGGATGTGTTCAAAATGAGGTTTTTAGGCTATATAATAGGTCATGAGAATTTGGAATGGCTTGCTTCACAAAGTCACAAAAATGGCCTAAAATGAAGGTGAATTTTAAATGAATCAAGGATGAAAATTGGGGTTTTTGGTCTACAAATCCAAACCAAGCCATATGATATACCAATTTGATTGTAAAACACATTTTGAGAACATTTACATTGTGTTGCACCCTAAAATTTGCTCAACCTTATTCACTTGGTTTATGTTTCAATATCATTAGCATTTGCATATAGAGTCATGTACATAGCCTAACCATCTGCATAGCATAAGCATAGCAAGCCATCCAACAGGGGACCAATCATTATTCTCATCTCTATAAGCCTATCAAGAGGTTATTCAATCCCATTCAAGTCATCAGAAAGAATTTGAAAGCTATCAGGTCAATGGATCAAGCAAGTGCATCCATCTCCTATCTGAGGGTATCTGAGGATCAACAAAGTAAGTTGTGGGCTGTGAATTGAGCATGGAGAGTATGTGGGCATCATGGGAGACTTAGAAAGTCATTTGGAGAAGGAGACAAGTTGTTGATGTGATCACAAGAATTGCAGTTGAAGACAGTCAACTAGGGTTTCATCTAGGGTCAACTCTAGGTCAACTCTAGGTCAATTGATTGATTGAAAGGCATTAAGGTCTATTGAAGAGATGTGGGGTTCATCATTTGACATGAAGAATAAGGATATGATGATATGCTAAGAAGAAATCAAGAGAAATCAAGGAGAAGAGGAGTTTCTAAATTAGGGTTTTTGTGTAAAATCCCCTAGTTTAGGTCAAATTTCCAAGCAAGATAAGTCAAAATGCAAGCTTCAAATGGGTCCTTGGCCAACATGAAACTTGTATAGGATCTCAAGACCTTTAATTTGAGTGGTGGAAGACATCAAGGAGATTTATAAAACTCAAGTTATGGTCCTTGCAAGTTACAGGTCATCTGAGGTATCTGAAATTTTGTCTGTGAAAGTGACTTGACTTCCAAGCAACTTTTACCCCTCAAGGAGATTTCAAATGAACTTCTGGCCAACATAAGAATTGTTCCTCATTGTCTTATCTTTCTATAATGGTATAGTATGCCTTCATATGATTTGTGGAACTCTACTTATGGTCTTGGCAAGCAAAGGGTATTTTGGTCATTTGAGGATTACAGGTCATTTCAAGCCTATGCCCAAAACTCATACAAGGAAGCTTCAAATGGAAAACTTTACAACATCAAACTTGTTCCAAATGACATTTTGAGTCTAGAAAAAGGACCATGAGAGATTTTAAAGATTCATAGCACAAGGTTTCAAAATTGTTGGATTTAATGAATAAAAATGACCTAAAAAATGAGATTTTTCATATTTTGGCCAAATGAGTTGAAATTATAGGTCATTTTGAATGGAAAGATCATTTTGATAACATTGGCTAAAGTAGAATTTTGAGTTTGGGTCACATTTTGGGAGTTATTCATGGTTACTTGTAATGGAAGATACATAAACCAAATCCAAGGGAAATCATACATGGGAAGCTTCTCCAAGCTTCTAGGAGTTTCTAACCTCACCTATATATTGATATGAGTAACTCCATGCCATGATTGGTGATCACATTTACTCAAAACCACAAGTTTCACACATTTCTCTCATTTTGCAAAAGCTTCTCAAACTACCTCAAATCTTCACCAATCTTCACCATTCTTGATCTGATCTTCATCCTCATCATCCCTAGATCACAATTCTCACAAGCATTTGGTAGATTGGAGCAGAACTCGTGCCACACACTTCCATCCTCCAAGAAGCAAGAAACTTGGAATTGCAAGATCCAAGAGGTTTGAGTCCAATTCATTGCATACAGTAGTCAAGAACAAGCTCACTGATCAGTTTCCCATCATTTCAAGCATTGGATCAAGAGGATTCCATAACTGTTTTCATCATCACACCAGGTTGGTAATGTCATTCGAATTGATTGATTTAGTGAGAATTATAGGGAATTGGTAGTATAGACTGGTTAGGATAAGAGAGATGATTGATTTTGGTAAGTTTGGATAAGTTTCATGGATGTTGATCATGGTGCACTAATTCTGTTAGAGATCATAACATCAAGAATAATAAGAAATAATCTTAGGTTAATGGCTCAGGTTGATCAGCATAGTGTGTAGAGTATGTTAGGGCAAGACTTGGAGAGAATTGGAGAGGTCGATATCAGTTGAAAATGGTGAAACCCTAATGTTGATGCGTTCTGTTAGAGAGAGATATGATGTTTCAGTGAAAACTAGGTGCACCATTGTATTCTTGGGGATATGGGGAGCAATTTTGGTCTTTGGATCGTGGCTTTTCATGGCATATTGAGGGAGCACGAGGTACCTGAAGACTCATGCATGGATATGAAATTCTGAGTTTTAGGGTTTTGATTTGGGGACGATGAAGGGTAGCCGTGGATTTGGGAGGGAGACTTTGACTTTCAATCTCATCGTGTGGTCCATGTTCAAAGAGAAAACGGAGGGAAATATCCAAGCGAAACGATGCGTTTCACTTATGCATCAGCGTGGGCCTTGGATTCGTATTGCTATCCCCACCCCTCAAACCAAGCCCAATAGGATTTTAACTGAAATAATTGCTAGTTACACCGTTTTTACTTTTTTATTTTGTGTTTGTTTTCTGAACGTGCTGGGCCTAGTGCCATTTGCTTTTCACACCCCACTGCCTGGCCCAGTTCATTTTTTAACTGATTTTTATTACTTGCTGCGCCCCCTGCCAACTTTATTTCACTTCCTTTTTTCTCAAAAACATTAAATCTTTTAAAAATCATAATAAATCATAAAATGCATATTTTCAATTGGTTCTTTTTGCATTATTTTCTTAATTTGGTCAAGAAAATTATCATCCGAAAAAATTAATAATTCATTTCATTTTCTTATTTTTGGCATATTTTTCTTTTAATTAGGTGTAAATAATATTTTGTTTAGTACATGAATTTGTTAATTTTTGTTCTAATAGTTGCTTTAACATTTTTAATCCATTCTTTTTTGGTTGTTTAGTTTAGACATTCAACTTGTACATACAATTTAGTTCCCATTTTTAGAAATTAATTTCAGGTGATTAGTTTAGGTGTGAATAACATGAACAAAATTAGGGTTTAAGTGACAACATAGGTGAAGTAGTTCTTTTCCCTTAAGGATTTAGAGATTGAAAGTTTGGGGTATGGGGCTATAGGGGCTATGGGTAGTTATTAAATCCCTCAGAAATCACTAGGATTCCCCTACTGCTATTAGTATATTACTGTATTTGATTGACTGGTATGGTGTGCCCTCTGGGGATTATTGATTTGTCTGTGTGGGTATTGGGATTGCTTAAGGATTGGGGGAGCTGAAGACTTGTGATGATGGAGCCATTGGAGGTCCAGAGACTGAAGACCAACTTCCAGAGTTGAAGAGGAGATTCTTGGTAGCAGCTGTTGAGGAGATTAGGGTTTAGGAGCTAGGCAGAGCTCTAGATTAGAAAGCTTGTTTCTCAAACATGGAATGCCTTGTCTGCATCCATCCTTTCTCTATGATTCAAAGTCTCTTTCAAATATCCACCTCCTTCCTTTGGAAGGATCAGTGAATGTATTTGAAAGATAGAACTTTTGAGGGAAAAGTTATCTGTATAATGTTAACAGTTGATGAACCACCCTTGGTAGGTAATTGACTGTCTAACATTCCTTCACTTCATCTTGTTGATTGATGTTTATCCTGAAGATTGAGACTTGAAGAAAAGCCATTGCAGATGGAAGATTGATGATCAAGACCTTGCTGGAAAGCTGTGGAGATGGAGATTGATGCTTGTAGCTGATTGGAGATTACTTGAAGTCAGATATTGATTCAGAGCTGCTGATGCTGTGTATTTTTGCTGTATTTCATTTCTGATGTATTGATTGGTTTTCTGGACTGTATTGTTTGCTGTTTAACCTGTTGGGTTGAAAGTGAATCCTGTTCACTTTTGCCTATTGTTTTCTAGGTTCGAGGTTGAGTGGGACTCCCTTGCCTCGCTTGTATTGCTGCATCCATGCATTTTACTGCTTTACCGTATATATATGCTATTGCTTCTGTTTCCGTCTATCCCTTTAGGATCTCTGTTTCTCTCTGCGCAAGAGAGGAGCATGATAGACATTAGGTCTTAACCCATGCATGATAACATTAGGTTAGTTTGATTCCTCTTTCAACCGTAGGTTAGAGTTCTGTCCCTTCTTTCTCAAAACTAACAGAAAAACACAATAAAATTTCAAACACAATAAAAGACACTTCTTCCGTAAAAGAATGTGAACTCATCCAAACGTCATTTTGTCCGCTGGGACTGTTAATCAGAAAAACCTTTTTCAGAAGGAATAAAATCAATCAAGACAAGCTTGTGTCGTACGTGGCCCGAACTACGTTTGCTCTGATCTTCCATGCAGTGTGGAAGTACGTAGGCATAGGATGCGATATCCTAGCGAGCAACCTTCCCCTCCTTTCCAGTAGGTAGGCGAACTACGTTGACTCTGATTTCTCGTTCCAGACGAGAATACGTAGGCATAAAGTGCGATACTTTGCCGAGTCATTTCCTTTTCTTTTTTAACCCATGACCTATAGAGTAGATAGAATAACAATCCATACCCGAAAACAAGCGTGGATCCCGTCGAGTACGACGGACGTGAGGGGTGCTAATACCTTTCCCTTGCGTAACCGACTCCCGAATCCAGGTTTTGGTTGCGACGACCATACTTTTCCCGTGTTGTGCGAGGTTTACTCTGAGCGTTTCCTTTCCCTCCTGTGGGATTAATAACGCACGGTGGCGACTCTTCTGTTCAGCCGGCGCCGATTTTCGCAGTAGCGACAGTTGGCGACTGTGCTGGGGATCCAATGTCCCCTGGCTGCTAAGGACTGCGATAGTTCTTATGCATTTGGGATCCAACGTCCCTTAAGAGAGTCAATCCTAACGCTTGTTTTCCCGTCGAGGACTTTGTATGGTTATACTTCTGACCTTTATTTTCAGCATTATGTATTGGTTATTATTGCTGTATTGGGGTGTGAAGGGTGTTCTATGATTGAGAGGTAAGCCGGACCTGGGCTTGAGTGCACTTAGAATTAGAGTAGAAAGTAGTGGGCGCGTGCCGGCTTTGCTTGCATTAGTGTCTCATGAAATCTACACTCGGACGAGGTTCTTCTGGTTGGCTTCTTTTTCTACCCTTTGGGTCGAAGGGGTTGTTGGTCAGCTGAGTTGTCGACTCCGGGAACCGATCATTTGGAAGTTGGCTAAGTGAGGCCTCTTTAGGATTTGATGATGCCACTCCTTCTGGGAATCGTATCATCAACCCTGAAAGTCTGTGACGCCGACGACCGCATAGGATGCCATACCTTGTGTCAGTTACTAGGACATCCACCTGTGAGAGGGTTTGGGGTTATGCAGGTAACTAGACCTTCAGACTACCGATTATTTCTTGATCAGAGATCCTGGGTATTTATGGAGAGTTGTGAGGTCTGTCAGAGACCAGTTGGAGAGTTGTGAGGTCTGTCAGAGACCAGTTGGAGAGTTCTGAGGTCTGTCAGAGACCAGTTGGAGATGTGATTTGAGGTCTACCAGAGACCAGTTGGAGTTATGGTTTGAGGTCTGTCAGAGACCATTGTTGAAGCTTTGTTTTAGGTCTATCTGAGATCGGGGTTTGAGGACTTCTATAGAGTCTATCTGAGACTTCTTTATATGGTTTAGGCTATTCAGCTACGGCATTTGGTCCCTGTTGCATGTTACTTGCATTGCATTGTTTGCATACTCAGTATCATTGCATCCCACTAACGCGTGTCTGTGCTGCAGGTGCATTTGCATACCCTCCGATTCTAGTGCCCAGACTTCTGAGTGTTGATTATGGCTGGTTTGAGGAAAACAGTTGCGTATAAGCTGCCGACACCTGATATTACTCCGTTGCTATGTCTGATATCTCTTGCTGATGAGGAGGTTAGGAGAAGTTTCAGAATGAGTCATGGGAGATTACTGAGATTAGTCTGCAAGCCCACTGCTGATGAGATGAACGGGCTGTACACCTTGATGCAGTTCTATGACCCCGCGTTGAGATGCTTTACGTTTGCTGACTTCATTCTAGGGCCTACCATTGAGGAGTACGTGGAGTTTACTGAGCTACCAGTGCAGAACAAGGTTCCCTTTATTCACTCTGCTGCTGAGCCCAAGTTGGAGGACTTAGCCAAGGCCTTGCATATGGACGCTGCAGAACTGTTAGTGACTTCTTGGCTTGGGGTTTCAGGTTTCTCTCTTGAGTTCCTGGTTGGCAAAGCTCAGGAGTATGCCAAGAACGAATGTTGTGTGGTTTTCAATGCTATTTTGGCTCTATGCATTTATGGAATTGTGCTGTTTCCTAACTTGCCCAAGGTCAACCCTAGGTCAACCCTAGGTCAACTGAGTGATTGAAGAGCATCAAGGCTTAATGGAAGGATGTGGGATTCATGAATTGATATGTGGATACATGTGTGGTGTTGTGCCAAGGATAAATCAAAGAGAATCAAGAGGAGGAGGAGTTACCAAATTAGGGGTTCAGTGTAAAATCCCCTAATTTAGGCCTCACTTCCAAGCCAGATAAGTCAAAATGCAAGTTTCAAATGAAGTCTTGGTCAAAATGAAACTTGTAGAGCTTCTCAATAGATTTAATTTGAGTACTATAAGTCTTCAAGAATATTTTTAGAACTCGAGTTATGGTTCTTGCAAGTTATGGGTCCCTAGAGGACACTGAAATTTATCTGTGAAAGTCACTTGACTTCCAAGCAACGTTTGCCCATGAAGGCGTTTTCAAATGGATTCTCGGCCATCATAAGAGTTGTAGATCTTGATCTTAGCTTTAATTTGAGTACTATAAGTCCTCAAGAGGATTTGTGGAACTCAAGTTATGGTCTTGGCAACCCAGGGGTATTTTGGGAAAGTTGAATTACAGGTCATTTTCCAACATAGGTCCAAATCTCCATCTTCCACTCCTCAAATGAAAAAATGTTCAACATGGGATGTGTTCAAAATGAGGTTTTTAGTCTAGATAAGAGGTCATGAGAATTTGGAATGGCTTGCTTCACAAAGTCACAAAAATGGCCTAAAATGAAGGTGAATTTTAAATGAATCAAGGATGAAAATTGGGGTTTTTGGTCTACAAATCCAAACCAAGCCATATGATATACCAATTTGATTGTAAAACACATGTGATAACATTGACATTGCCATAATTTTGAATTGAGGGTTATTTTTATGACTTGCTTTGTAAATGGGCTACTTGCATCATAAGGCACATATGCAAAATCACTTTGTAGGGCATAACCAAGGTTTTAGTGCATCCTAACACTTCCAAAATCTCATTTGGACAGAATTTGGACTCAGAACAATATGAATACAAGCTGCTATCATGAGCTGATATGTGTGTAGCATAAGAAGAGATTTTCATGACATGAGAAGTTGATTTTCTCATAGGATCAATCCAGAACTTTCTAGAGCCTTCAACCACATTCTATATATACATATGAAGTGATTCAGAGCTAGAGTTGGAGAGAATTGAGGGAGATTGGAGAGTTTGCATTTTCAACCTTCCATTTGCAAAACAGAATTCAGTTACAAGCTTCAACCACTTTCAGCCCATTCTTTTGATCTCAGAACCTTGATCAAGCATATGTGAGTGATTCCAGATGGATTATTGAGCAAGAACCCTGAAGAATCGTGTGTTTGCATTTGGAATTCTCAGCCTGCAACTCAAGATCGAATTAAAGAATCCAAGCCATCTCAATCTCTTTCTTTGCATACAGAAGCATCCTTTGGTGTTGGTGAAGGTGTCTGGAACTTATTGAAGCTTATCTTGAAGCTTTGATCACTCTGTTCATCTCAAAATTGCAGGTATGTAAACTTCACTCCATGGCTTGATTTAGGCAGTTTCAATAGGCTTTGAATGGTTAGATCCAATGTAGATGATCATAGGGAGCTTTCTGGTAGCATTAGGGTTGACTTAAAGACAATTAGTTGAATGACATAAATTCTGTTCATGCAATTATCTTCGTGTCCTTGATGATAGAATCTTAGTTGGATAGTGAGAATTGATCAGGGTGAAGTGGTGAAGAGTTTAGGCCACTCAATTTTAGGTTTGGTGAGATTTGGTTCTTGGTCAATTTCTGATGGTTCAATCGTGTTTGGAGAAGGAGAGTGATTCAGTGATTTTGATTACCATGGTTGAATTCCTTGTGGAATTTCAAGTGAGTTAGGGTTTTTATCTTTGATTTTTGATGAAGAATTGAGGGAGCACGATTTGGAGAAGGTGAAGTTCTTGGTTCAGGCATCCATGGCTTTCCCCCCCAGAATCATTCAAAGGTTGAAGACAACCTGACCACCCTTAGATCTTAGGAAGACCTTTGACCCAATCCAAATCCAACGGCCACGCGTGATTCAAAACTTGTGAAGGAGTCTGAAGAGATTACCAAAACGCATCGTATCATTTAACTAGTAGCAATGGGCTTAAGTGAGAAATTGATACCAACACCCCACTTCCAAGGCCCACTGAGAAATACGCTGGATTCGTTTGCTATTCATACCAACTTTTTTCTATTTTTTGTTGATTTTCCATTTTAATTTCTGGCTAGCATTAGGCCTATGCGCGCTTTTCTATCCATACCCCCCTCTGAGCCCATCTCTGGATTTACACTGCATTGGATTGCTATTCAACACGCAGCTTGTCCATTTTCTCATATTTTCTTCTATTTTCACATTTATTTTAAGTTCTTTGAAAATTCATAACTAATTGGAAAATTAACATTTTTGCATGGGATTTTTTCCCTCATTTTCATAAAGATCTCAAGAAAATTATAGAAAAATAAAATTGACATTTCATGCATTTTTCTATTTTTGGTTTATTTTTACTTTTAATTGCTTTTATTTCACTTTTATTTTGGTATACTAACTTGCTGAATTTTGTATAGTCATTTGATTTAGAATTTTAACTTGGTTATTTTTGCTATGGTTAGAGTATAGAATTAGGTTCCCCCCTGGATTTTTGTCACATTTTTGTGACTTAAATTTAATTGTTTTTGAGATGTGTGAAGCAAGTATGCTAGAATTAGGGTTTCAACTTGACATAGGTGCATTTTAACACATAGTTTGTGGGTTTTTAGTTTAATTTAGGTCTTGGGGTTTATATGGGGTATAGGGTACCTAGTTAGGATCCCTTAGAAATTAATCTAGGATTTTATGAGGAGTATTTCCATTTTATTTGATTTTTTTCAATTTGATTGTTATTGGTGTGTTCCCTCTTGGGATATTGTGTTGTTTGATGGGTTTTGGGCCTTTTCTTCGGGTGTGGGGGCTTGTGCTTGGCTTGAGGATTCTATGAAGACCTTGGAGACGATTGAAGACAAATAATGATGCTTGGAGCTTGAAGTTGCTTGTGCTTGAAGATGCTTGATGAAGACCTAGGAGATAGGAGATATAGGGAGAGCTTTAGAGTAGACTGACTTCTTCTGTCAAACATAGAGAGCTTCTTGTGCCTCTATTCCATCCTATGACACAAGGTCCCCTAAAAGAGTTCCATCTCTCCTTAGGAGGGATGTAGAGAATGCTTTGATTGGGTAGAACCTTGAGGATACCTCTCACTTACTATGATAAGATCTTAATGATTTCCCTGGGTTATCATTAAGCCTCTTAACATTCCAACTTCATCTATCAGTTGATTCTCTCCTGTGAGTGTCTTAAGGATGGGAGCCTATTGAAGATGAGAAGGGTATTGATGACTGGATAAGAGGAAGCTTGTACCTGTTAAAGCTGGATATCTGTTGAAGACTAAGGTTTTGTTGCCAACTAAAGCTGTCTACTGGCTGGAATTCAGTGTTTGCTAAAGCTGAAGATTATTGGAGATAAGAGCTTATCTGAAGCTTGAATATAATTGGAAAGAGAAGATGGGATCTTGTTCGAAGTTGTTACTATCAACCTTTTGCTGTTAATCAATCGTAGCTGTCGGAGCTGCTTGCTGTAGGAGCTGGTTTGCTGTCAGAGCTGGTGTTGGGTTTTGTTTTGCTGTATTGTTTGTTGGCTTGTTCAGGTTTCCCTTAGGTTTGAGGTGAAACTGTTTCACTTTGCCTATTGTTTTCCTAGGTTCGAGGTTGAGTGGGACTCCCTTGCCTCGCTTGTATTGCTGCATTCATGCATTTTTACTGCTTTACTGTATATCTTCTGTTTCTTTTGCTGTTTATCCCCTAGGATCTTTGTTTCTCTCTGTGCAGGAGAGAAATATGACAGACATTAGGTTGTAATCCATGCATGATAACATTAGGGTAGTTTTGATTCCCATTTCATACCCTAGTTTTTTTAGAGTCTTTTTCTCTTCTCATCTCAAAACAATTCAAAACACAGTAATAAGGATAATCGATGTCGTACGCTACGAGCCTTAAGCTATTTGAGAAAGGTCGCTGGAGGGTCACTCTTCAGTAACCTGATTACTTAGTGTGTTATCCTTAGGGTGACATATGACGTAGTCACTCTCAAATCATAGTCTCTAGTGCGTCAGAGATTGCAAACATCATAAAAGATAGTGCTTGCGTAAAAGACTGAAAACAAACATCAAAACGTCATTTTTATCCGCTTGGACTCTTAATCAGGAAAAACCCTTTCATAAGGAGATAAAAAATAGTCAGACAAGCTTGTGTCTTCTGTAGCCCAAACTACGTTTGCTCTGATCTTTCATGCTGTATGAAAGTACGTAGGCATAGGATGCGATATCCTAGCGAGCAACCCTCCCCTCCTTTCCCGTAGGTAGGCGAACTAAGTTGACTCTAATTTCTCGTTCCAGACGGGAATACGTAGGCATAAAGTGCGATACTTTGCCGAGTCATTTTCTCTTCTTTTAACCATTGACCTTTAGAGTAGATAGAATAACAATCCGTACTAGAAAACAAGCGTGGATCCCGTCGAGTACGACAGACGTGAGGGGTGCTAATACCTTCCCCTTGCGTAACCGACTCCCGAATCCAGGATTTGGTTGCGATGACCATTCCTTTCCCGTCTTTGCGTTAGGTTTACTTCGAGCGTTTCCTTTCCCTCCTTTGGGATAAATAACGCACGGTGGCGACTCTTCTGTTCAGCCGGCGCCGATTTTCGCAGTAGCGACAGCTGGCGACTCTGCTGGGGATAGGAATATCCCCTATGCGAGTCAATCCTAGCGCTTGCTTTCCCGTCATGGGTGTTGTATAGATTTACTTTTCTGTCTTTACTTTCCGCATTTTATTATCAGCCTTATATTATTATTGTGGGAAGGGATGATCTTTCGAGAGATAAGCCGGACCTGGGCTTGAGGTTACACATAGACTTAGAAGTAGAGAGTAGTGGTTAGCCTGCTTGCTTAGCTCGCACCAGCTAGCCGCGAAATTTACGCTCAGACGAGATTCTCTTTGATGCTTCTTGCCTGGCCCTTAGGGCTCAACAAGTTGTCTGACCCGAGGATTGTCGACTCTGGGGACCTATCAATTGGGATTCAACTAAGTGAGGCCGCTTCAAGGGACGATGATGCCACACCTTCTGGGTATCGTATCATCGCTCTTGAAAGTCTGTGACGTTGAACCCGCATAGGATGTCGTACCCCGTCTACGAGTTAAGTACATACCTGTGAGGGGTAGGTGGGTCTGTTTGCAGGAAACTTTTGACCTCAGAATACCTGGTCTATCTCTGTCAGTGAGATGTGGTTACAAGATTTATTTGAGTGGTTGGTTTGGTTTGAGATGAAGATTGGATGGTTCTCAGGCTTCAGTACAGAGCAACCCAGTTCATCAGCATTGCACTTGGTCCCTTGTTTGCATATGCATGTGCATTTTCATGATTGCATTTCATTAACATGCATTTATGTTGCAGGTGATCATTCCCCTCTGATTCTAGTGTATCTCCTAGCCAGACATGGAGTCCCTAAAGAAGACAGTTGCTTACCGGTTGCATTTGCCAGATATCAGTTCCTTGCTGGGTCTAGTTGCTCTAGCAGATGAGAGAGTGAGGGCTGAGTTCAGAGTATCTTATGGGAGATTACTCAGTTTGTTGTACAGACCTTTAGCATTTGAGACGACTGGGGTGTATACTTTGATGCAGTTTTATGAGCCGCAGCTGAGATGTTTCTTATTTCCTGACTATATTCTGGCACCCACGTTGGAGGAGTATTCTGCGATGTTGGGAGTTCCTGTGTTAGACCAGATGCCCTTTATACATGTTGATACCGAGCCTGAGTTGGTTGCACTAGCTGAGATTGTCAGTTTGGACGCTTCTGAGTTTCCGGGAGGCTTGGTCAAGCTGAATGGAGCCTATGGTTTTCACCTGTCTGTCCTGGTTGAGAAGGCTATACAGTGCGCGAAGAGTGGATGTTGGGTTGCCTTCAGTGCTATTCTAGCTGTCTGCATCTATGGGATTGTCTTGTTTACTAATGTGCCAGATTTTGTCGACTCAGACGCCTTCCTGATTCTTGCCTCGAAGAATCCAGTTCCTACTCTCTTGGGCGATGTTTATCATTCCATTCACTACAAGAATGAGAAACATCGTGGCAAGAATGTTTCTTGTTGTCTTCCTCTCCTGTACAGGTGGTTCCAGGGGCACCTTCCGAAAACAGGACCTTTCGTTGATACCGTTGATACTTTGGATTGGTCTTCCCGGTTGATGGGGTTGTCTGCTGAGAACGTCATTTGGTTTGATTGGAGCATGCTTGGCACTGATATTATATATAGTTGCAGTGGCTTTCCGAATGTTCCCCTGATTGGACGGAAAGGATGTATTAACCCTTCATTGCTGGTACGACAGTTCGGTTATGCTTTAAGGGACGCTCTTATTGAGAAGGAGGTACAGGAATCTCTGTATCTCACGGGCTTATTAGACGCGGCTGTTTTGATCAGATTGAGACGTGCATGGGCTAACATCCACAGAAGAGGGAAAGCTTTGCTCGGTAAGAGCAATAGCAGAGCTTATGATCCTTATTTGGCTTGGATCCGCGAGAGAGCTAGTACTTCTTTGATGCCTTATCCTGTTGTGGAACCCCTCTATCTTCCATTGATTGAGGTACCTCCTTCGGAAGAGAATGAGAAGTATAACAAGTTGTTGGCTGAAAACGAGGAATTGAAGAAATCCAATGAGGAGTTAGACAAGGAGATCTTCCAGTTATGTCGTGAGAAGAATGAAGCCACCTTCACTGTGAAGGAACAAACTGAATTGATTAACAGGTTGGGATCGGAGCTGACGGAAGAGACCAACAAGAAAGAAAAAGTGGGGATAGCCTTGAACGGTGTTAGAAAGGTGCTTACTTCCAAGAAGGAACTTCTAAGCAAAGCTTATGCCCGTATCAGCAAGTGGGAAACTTTGTGGAATGCCACGCTTACCAAGCGGAAGGAGCGGGAAGACGAACTGAAGCTGCAACTTGCCACGCTGGAGGCACAGATTAGAGCCCAAGACGCGAAGATTGCTGAAGAGACATCACTTAGGAGCGCTGCTGAGCTCAGGGTAAGTGACATTGACGAGAAGCCGAGAGGTTATGAAGAGAAGGCCGGTTCCAAGAGGTACAGATTTGACGAGAGTTCTGGCGAAGGAACCTACTAGGACGATGCCAAAAAGCTGAGATCCACTACCGAGCGGCATGCTTTACTGATTCAGGAGCTGATCTCCCGACTAGGGCACTCGGAGACGATGAGGATATTGGAAGACGTCAGAGCACGCCATTTGGCCTGATTTATCTTTTCCTTGCCTTTGTTATTTGTATTTGTAGTTTGACCATCGCCAGGCTTGTTGGCCGAGGTCTCTTCAGTAGTATTCAGTTGTACTCTTGTACTCAGCCTCTTGGCATTTTTTATATATGAGGGTTTTCTGATTCCTTTCTTGCTGGATAGGGACTCCATTGTCATGATGGCATTCTCTCCGAAACTAGAATCGGGGGGGGGGGGGGGGGAATATAACCTGTAGCACATTTACATAATTGCATCTGCATTCATATTGCATAACCGGTATTCTCGAATCTGTGTCTTATTTCCTGCATCTACAGGTTTCCAGGATTGACGAATAAAGAGTTCACCGCTACACAACCCGAAACAACTGCAAGAGAATCATGGATCAAGTCCAAGTGGAGATGCAGGAAATTCGCGAGAAGTTGAACCTGTTCATGCAGGCCATGGAGAGTATTGCTAAAGGCCAGGAGAATCTCTAGACTTTGGTGCAGCCGCTGCTGACGCGGACTAATGGGAACGGCAACAATGACCACAACTCTGCGCACGTTGAGACTATTCCAGAGGATGGGCACCCTACGCCTGTGGTTCCTCCTGTGGTGACCCCGCCTGTTGTGGTTGTAAACAATGACGCTGGCGCTGGCAATGGTAACGCAGGGAATGGAAATGAGACTGTTGTTAACAATGTTGGATTTGGAGATGCCAATCTGGGCGGTGGTAACTTCAATGGCGGTAATGGTTTTGGTAACAACGGGTTCGGCTATAATGACCAGGGGTTTGAGTACGACAATCAGGGAGGAAAGTTCGGCTTCAACACTCCGGGTTTCGGCTACGACGGTTTTGGTAACACTAACTAGGGTTATGGTGGAAATGGTGCTGGATTGATTCCTGTCAACACTGGTTTCAGGCATGTCGGGGTCAATCAGGGTTATGGTAATGGGGGACGAGGTCCCATAACTAATCAGCAAGGGTTTGGTCGTAACACTGGTTATAACGGGTACGGAAATGAAAATGTGAACTGGGGCGAAGACTGTCAAGAGGACGCCTTTTCAGGAAGAGGCATGGGATTTGAGGGAACCGTTGACAATACTCAGAGGATTAAGATGCTTGAAGAACAGGTGAAGGGTATGGCTAATCAGAATTCTACCGGATTAGACATGACTACTATGGGCTTGGTGCCTGGGCTGAGGGTACCGCTGAAATTCAAAGCTCCCACTTTCGACAAATATAAGGGGGACACTTGCCCTAAGGTGCATGTCCGCGCTTATTACAGAAGGATGTTCGCGTATTCAGATGACGAAAGGATGCTTATGCATTTCTTTCAAGACAACCTATCAAGACCGTCACTCGAGTGGTACATGGGGTTGGAGCCCGCTCAAATCAAAACCTGGAAGCAATTGGCAGATGCTTTCGTCCTGCATTATAAATATAACAGTGATCTGGCACCGAACCGAGTTCAATTGCAAGGTTTATCGCAGAAGAACGGGGAAAGCTTTAAAGAGTATGCGCAGAGATGGCGCGATATGACAGCAAGAGTACATCCTCCGTTAGCTGAAAGAGAAATGAATAGCATGTTCATTGGGACATTTACGGGGATATATTACGAAAAATTGTTTAATATTTCGTTGAGCAGTTTTTCAGATTTGATTCTTATGGGTGAGATGGTCGAAGACGGTATTAAGGTTGGAAGATTCCACACAGGTGAGTCTACCCCCGCAGGAGGTACAAGAAAAGCATTCGGTGGTAGACGACAAGGTGATTCTAGTGCCGTGTTTGGTGGCAGGGGCCAGGGCAGAGGACGAAGTCAGTATGCTCAACATCAACAGGTCGCTAGTGTTGCCATCCCTCTTCCACAACAACAACAACAACAACAACAACAACAAAGGCAACACCCCACCCAATGCAGAATCCTAGAGGGCAAGCCAAGGAGAGTATTTGAAACGCCTCCTTCAACATACGCCGAACTGCTTGAAACACTGCTAGGGTTGAAGTTGGTCGATAAAAGGACCATGGCGCTATTAACGGGCACTCCTCCGTTTGGCTATGATGCTGGTAAACACTGTGAGTTTCACTCCGGGGCGCCCGGACATGATATTGAAGGCTGTCATGCGTTTAAACATAAAGTCCAAGACTTGTTGGACATCAAAGCTATTAACTTTGGGCAGGCGGGTCCAAACATAGTACAACAGCCTATGCCCAATCATGGGGCAAACACCATCTTGACCAAGGAAAATTTGAATCTAGTGACGGATGTCAATGAGCTGAAGACGCCGTTGGGTGAGATCAAAAGCAGGTTATTAAAAGGGGGTGTATTCCCGGGGTGTGATGAATTTTGCCTGGATTGTTGGATAAATCCAGAGGGTTGTAATGAGTTGAAGCAGGGTATTCAGGCTATGATGAATGAAGGAACATTGCAGTTTGATAGAACCACGGTTGAAAAACCAGTAGAGGCATTGTGTGATGAGCGGAACGATGTTGCTACGGTAACGATTCCGCGGAAAACAATAACAATAACGGCGCCCGCCAGGCGGCCGACAATCACTATTACCAAAGCAGGGCCAGTCCCTTTTGAAAGTACCAAAGCAGTGACATGGACTTACGGGTTGGAGGTATATTGCGATGGTAAGAAAATTGAAGTCAATAAACAGCCAGCTGGGGTTGTAGGTAATGTTGTCGGAACAGGGGGTATGACCAGAAGCGGAAGAATCTTCACATCGCCTGAGGTAGAGCCAGAAAGATTGGCAAAGGGGAAAACCAAGGTAGACGAGAGTGGCCCCTCGCAGATAAAGGAAAAGGAAACATCGCTTAAGGATGTGGAAGAGTTTATGAGGCTCATCCGTAAAAGTGATTACAAAATTGTGGAGCACCTCCAACAAACGCCATCAAAGATCTCGATCTTGTCACTGCTATTATGTTCCGAGGCTCATCGGAATGCTTTGCTGAAGATCCTAGACACGTCATTCGTTCCTCAGGACGTTTCGATTAATCAATTAGAAGGGGTGATGGCGCATGTTAATGCAGGGCACAGTTTGGGATTTACGGATTTTGATTTGACCCCGAGGGGGAGAGAGCATAATATGGCGCTGCACGTGTCAGTTGAATGCAAGGGCACGGTCATGTCCCATGTGTTGGTGGATACAGGGTCTTCCCTGAATGTGTTTCCGAAGAAAGCAATGATGAAGTTGGATATCAGGGGGATTATCTGCACACCCAGTGACTTAGTGGTGAGAGCGTTCGATGGAACGAGGAGGTCAGTTTTTGGATCAATAACACTAACGTTGCAAGTGGGGCCTGAAATATTTGAAACTGAATTCTATATAATGGACATCCAGCCAGCGTATAGTTGCGTTCTGGGACGCCCATGGATTCATGCTGCTGGGGCAGTCACATCCACGTTGCACCAAAAGTTGAAGTATATGGTGGGGGATAGTGTCGTCACTATTTGTGGAGAAGAAGATATTCTGGTTAGCCATCTGTCTTCCTTCAGATATGTGGAGGTCGACGGCGAAATACATGAGACACCCTGTCAAGCATTTGAAGGGCTAAAGATTAAAGAAAAAGCTCCAGTACCCAAGATATCAGATGTGGCAGTGTCATCGTACAAAGAAGCTCAGGCTCTAGTGTAGGCAGGCAAAACCAAGGGCTGGGGTCAGGTGTTGGATATTCCCGTGAAGAATGACAAGTTCGGGCTAGGATATCATCCTTCTTCATCAGCATCCTCTTCAGGAGCGCCCAGGTTCAGAGGGCCTATAACCATCACACCAAAGGGGGTGAGCTTCGAGACTATCAATGCTGTTTCCGATTTTGAAGAAGGAGATAGCGACTGTGATATGGACGCGTGGATCAAGCCAAGCGTGCCAGGACAAAGTCTCTGCAATTGGTCTATCCGGGAAACTGTTCCTGTGACAACTAAATAGTAATGATTTGTTTTCTTAATTGTTGAGTAATCCTGTGTCCTACCCGGGGCATAGTGATTTTTCTTAGGGCCACTTGGTTATGTACATTACATTGTTTAATCATGAATAAATGCGTTTTTCATATACAAATATTGTGATCCCTGTTTTTCCTGTTTTTATCTCTTACAATAAAATGGCAACATGGGTATTTGCTTTGTACGCGTTTTGAAGCATTTAACCATTTCCTTTATAGGATTACTATTTTAGACGACATCTATGAACCACCTATGACTCACTTCGACTTCAAGCACCCGATATTTCAGGCTGAGGAAGGGATTGTTGAAGATGGCGACGTACCAGAAGAGCTGACCTGGTTATTGAAACAAGAAGAAAGAATCATTCTGCCTCATGAGGAAGTCATTGAGATTATCAATTTGGGGTCGGAAGAGGTTGAGAAAAACATCCGTATAGGGGCTGCGCTGCAGAGTGACATTAAGCAAAGGTTGGTTGAGATGCTCAAAGAGTACAGTGATATATTTGCTTGGTCGTATGAGGATATGCCTGGGTTGGACACATATATGGTTGTTCACCGTCTGCCATTAAAAGAAGAATGCCCGCCGGTTAAGCAGAAACTCTGAAGAACTAGACCGGACATGGCTGTGAAGATCAAGGAGAAAGTTCAAAAACAGTGGGATGCTGGTTTCCTAGCTGTTACAAAATATCCCTCATGGGTCGCTAATATTGTGCCAGTACCAAAGAAAGACGGTAAGGTGAGAATGTGCGTAGACTACCGTGATTTGAACAGGGCGAGCCCGAAAGACGACTTTCCACTTCCTCACATCGATGTGCTGGTTGATAACACTGCTCAATTCTCCGTATTCTCCTTCATGGATGGCTTCTCGGGCTATAATCAGATCAAAATGGCGCCAGAAGACATGGAGAAGACTACTTTCATTACTCCCTGGGGAACATTTTGTTACAAAGTGATGCCCTTCGGATTGAAGAATGCTGGGGCAACATATCAGCATGCTATGACGACTCTCTTTCATGACATGATGCACAAAGAGATCGAGGTTTATGTTGATGATATGATTGCCAAATCCCATACGGAGGAGGAGCATTTGGTTAATCTGCTGAAACTATTCAAGAGGCTTAGGAAGTTCAGGCTGAGACTGAACCCTAACAAGTGCACCTTCGGGGTGAGATCGAGTAAACTGCTGGGGTTTATCGTGAGCGAAAAAGGAATAGAGGTTGATCCTGCGAAAATAAAAGCAATACAAGAAATGCCGACGCCTAAAACAGAAAAGGAAGTGCGTGGGTTTTTAGGGAGATTGAACTACATCGCTCGGTTCATATCTCACCTAACGGCCACGTACGAGCCGTTATTCAAGCTGTTGAAGAAGGACCAGGTTGTGACTTGGAATGAAAATTGTCAAAAGGCGTTCGACAAGATAAAATAATACTTGCAGGAACCTCCTGTTTTGATACCCCCAGTGGCCGGGAGACCATTGATTATGTATTTGACAGTTCTTGAGGAAAGTATGAGTTGTGTTCTCGGTCAACACAACGAGACTGGGCGTAAAGAGCATGCGATCTACTATTTGAGTAAGAAGTTCACAGACTGTGAGTCCAGATACTCAATGCTCGAGAAAACGTGTTGTGCGCTAGCCTGGGCCGCCAAACGTTTGAGGCAATACATGCTAAATCATACAACCCTGCTAATTTCAAAGATGGACCCAATCAAATACGTGTTTGAAAAACAGGCACTCTCTGGAAGAATTGCCCGATGACAGATGGTGTTAACCGAATATGACATCCAATATGTTTCTCAGAAGGCTATTAAGGGTAGCGTTTTGTCGGAGTACCTTGCGGAGCAGCCTGTTGAGGACTACCAATCAATGAGGTTTGATTTTCCTGACGAGGATATCATGTACCTGAAGATGAAAGATTGTGAAGAACCGTTGTCGAGCGAAGGACCAGAGTTGGGTTCCAAATGGCAGTTGATATTTGACGGAGCTGTAAATTCCTATGGTAGCGGAATAGGGGCAATCATTACCACTCCCCATGGGTCGCATATCCCATTTACTGCTCGATTGACCTTTCCGGTTACCAATAATGAAGCTGAATATGAGGCTTGCATCATGGGTCTTGAGGAAGCTATTGATTCGCGAATCAAACATCTGGATGTATATGGAGATTCAGCTCTAGTGGTGAATCAGATAAAAGGAGAATGGGAGACACGGCAGCCTAATTTGATACCATATATGAATTATGCAAGGAGATTATTGCCTTTCTTTGACAAGGTGGAATTGCATCATGTGCCGCGAGCAGAAAATCAAATGGCTGACGCCCTAGCGACATTGTCTTCCATGTATAAAGTTAACTTCTAGAACGAGGCTCCCCGGATTGTTATCTCTCGGCTTGATAGGCCTGCGTTCATATTTGCTATTGACGAAGCATCTGATGATAAACCCTGGTACTATGACATCCAGAATTTCCTGAAGAATAAGGAGTATCCGGCTGGGGCATCCAGCCGAGATCAGAAAACTCTCAGGAGATTGGCTGGTAATTTCTATTTGAACCCTGATGGTGTCCTATACAAAAGAAACCACGACTTGGTGTTGCTACGCTGTGTAGACGAGAAAGAGGCGAAGTTGCTCATGGAAGAGATACATGAGGGTACATTTGGTACACATGCGGGTGGGCATGCTATGACGAGGAAGCTGCTGCGGGCAGGTTATTACTGGCTAACTATGGAAACAGACTGTTTCAAGTTTGCAAAGAGGTGTCATAAATGCCAAATTTACGCGGACAAGGTCCATGTACCCCCAAGTCCTCTGAATGTGATGTCATCACCGTGGCCATTCTCGATGTGGGGAATTGATATGATTGGTAAAATCGAGCCTACGGCATCAAACGGACACCAATTCATTTTGGTGGCAATTGATTACTTCACCAAGTGGGTGGAAGCAGCATCATATGCCAATGTCACCAAACAAGTGGTCGCCAGATTTATCAAACGAGATATTATCTGCAGATATGGAATCCCTGAGCGGATTATCACCGGCAACGGTTCGAATTTGAATAACAAGATGATGAAAGAGTTGTGTCAGAATTTCAAGACTGAGCATCACAACTCTTCTCCTTACCGACCTAATATGAATGGCGCTGTTGAAGCGGCCAATAAGAACATAAAGAAGATTGTTCAGAAGATGGTTGTGACGTATAAGGACTGGCACGAGATGCTACCTTTCGCTTTGCACGGTTATCGTACGACGGTACACACATCAACCGGGGCAACCCCTTTTTCATTGGTATACGGAATGGAGGCAGTGTTACCGTTGGAAGTTGAGATTCCTTCCTTGAGGGTTTTACGAGATGTCCAACTTGACGAGGCAGAATGGGTTAAAGATAGACTGAATCAGCTCAGTTTAATGGATGAGAAGAGGCTAGCTTCTCTCGCATATGGTCGGTTGTATCAAAGCCGGATGAAGAAAGCATACGATAAGAAGATATGTCCGTGAAGCTTTCAGGCGGGTGACCTTGTGCTGAAAAGGATTCTCTCGCCACAAACAGATCACAGTGGCAAGTGGACCCCTAATTACGAAGGGCCCTACGTTGTCAGAAAAGTCTTCTCAGGAGGAGCTTTGCTACTATCTACCATGGATGGTGAAGACTTTACATCGCCTGTGAATTCAGACGCAGTTAAAAAATACTTTGCTTGAAAGTGACCCGCTGGACAGTAAAAAGAGAGTCCAGGCAAAAATGGGGCATCCTGGCGAACCGAAAAAAATGAATAAAAGGTTAGGGCAAAAGTTAGGGATAAAATTGAAAAGATGTACACCCGCGAAGTCGAAAACCTGCATGGGGCAACTTCGACAAAAAAGGGTATCCCAGTGAATTGAAAACCCGCAAAGGGCGATTCACGCAAAAGTTAGGGATTTAAAAGGCAAATGACTGCAGTCCGAATTTGATACTGCATGGCCTGGTGGTTTGCAGAATACTTGGGGGTTCGTCTATCAGATACAATCTCCTCCGAAAATTGAAAACCGGGAAAGCAACAAAGTCAGGCGAGTCATAGGAGGATCAGCTCACGATGTTTGTCTGCTCCATGTTGCCGACATGTGTACAAATTCGAGTTGTATTTGTATTTTTATGCTTCTTGTGCATATATGTATGTGTGTACGTAACTTCCTCTTTTCAGGAGTTGCATCTGATGTACAAAACTTTGCCTATTCAGAGGCCTGTTATTAATAAAACATGTTATTCAGTATTTGATGATTGTGCTTTACTGTTTTGTATGTGGAAAAAACGCCAATGTTCTGATGAACTTGCCTGTGCATAACTTTGCTGGCCCTTGCCAATGATTGATAAAACTTCGAATTGACTGAAGTAATGTCACGAACACTAACCCGAATAGATTTGGTTGTACAGTTTTGTGTTGTCTCGTGTGTGTTTTGCAGGGTTCTCGCCTTTAAAGCGGACAATCAGAAATTGTGGCCCCAGCCGGAGGTTCGTGGTGGAAGATTTGACTTTCGTTTGACGCTAGTCCTCACGCAGGTCGCACCTCATCCCCATAAGATGAGATGATTTTTGTCCATTACCGAAGAGATCAATTTCCCCAGCTAGTCGCAGTTTATCCCAAGAGATATCCCCAGCCAGTCAAATCAGTATCCCCTGCAGAGGTTGCACTCCCTAGAGAGTCGAGTATGTGAATCCCCAGCTGGGAGAATTCCCGCAGTGTTTAACCAAGTCATAGTTGGTCCAGAAGGATTATTCTCAGAGGAGTGGTAGTTCCGAGTTTGTAAGCTGTGCCCAGACAGTGCGTTTCCCCGAAAGATTCATGTTTCCCCAGCTGGGTTACTCTCCCCAGCCGAGGATGTTCGTTCCTCCCAGTGGAAATCAAAGTTTAAACTCTCCCCGGTGGAGTTGGTTGTATTGTCGGCATTTATTTTGCCGGAGTACTGTATGATACCCGTTCATCCCCAACATGGTGGTATTTTCTCTCAACAGCCGTGTTGAAGCAAGCTTGTCAGAGTTTCCCCAGCAGTCAGAGCCTACATTCGCATTTATATATAGTGTCATATATGCATCTACCCAAAAACGCGTAGCATATCCGTGTTGTACGGAGCATTACGCCATTGTCAAACATGCGCATTTTGAAACATAAGCTCGGTTGGTTAACCTTTTATTTTCAAGTGTTGTTTCCCTTGCAGGTGGAGAGAGCTCTTGCTCAGATCAATCACCACATATTAAAAATATCAGCATGAGACATGTGATGATAATGTTCGTCTTGTCATTATTCCCCACAAAGTTGCTTGGTTAAGTTTCTCTTACCCCTCCAGCAGAGTATTTCTTCAAGATTGTTGTTGTGTCGTTATCAAAAGGTTTCGTGAATCAATTTTTTGGAAGTTTCCGCCTATGTCGAAGTAGGTGTCTGGCAGTTTGGGTTCAGAAAATCCCTGGTAGAGTCCTTTTCAAATTTGTTGCCGTGTCGGCGCTAAAAGTTGGAAGACTGGACTCGTATTATGTTACCCATTTGATTGATGGAGTCAGCTACGGTAAAGATAGGCAGAGAAGCTGTAACCAGAGTATTACCCGTAGCGATGGCAGTGTTATTTCCCGTAGTGGTGGCAGAGTTATTCCCTGTAGTGGTGGCGGAGTTATTTCCCGTAGCGATGGCGGTGTTATTTTCCTGTAGTGGTGACAGAGTATTACCCGTAGCGATGGCGGTGTTATTTTCCTGTAGTGATGACAGAGTATTACCCGTAATGGTGGCGGAGTTATTCCCCGTAGTAGTGGCGGAGTTATTTCCCGTAGTGGTGGCGGAGTTATTTCCCGTAGTGGTGGCGGAGTTATTCCCCGTAGTGGTGGCGGAGTTATTTCCCGTAGTGGTGGCGGAGTTATTCCCCGTAGTGGTGGCGAAGTTATTCCCCGTAGTGGTGGCGGAGTTATTTCCCGTAGTGGTGGCGGAGTTATTTCCCGCAGTGATGGCGGAGTTATTTCCCGTAGTGATGGTGGAGTTAGTTTCCTGTATCGTTGGCAGAGTCATGTTTTGTTGACAGAAGTACTTCCCCAATGAAGTCGTCCAGGTTATTCCTATATTGACAAGTTTGATGCTGCACAGGCGGTTAGGGTTGAAATCAGATCTGTATCAGGTGGTTGATCAGTTGCTACCGTAACAATCAGGTTCAATTGATGGATGGGGTTCCCCAAGCAGTGGTGCAGTGTATCTCTGCGGTTGGCAAATTTCCGAGTTCTTGGTATTCAGCCGTCTCGTACCTCGAATGTTTGAAGGTCGTTCGCTCTTCACCCAGTCGGGTCCAAGCCGTTTGAATAGGGGCAGCTGTTGCACCCTAAAATTTGCTCAACCTATTTCACCTGGTTTACGTTTCAATTGCATTGTCATTTGCATAATAAGTCATGTACATAGTTTAATCATTTGCATATCATATCATAACAAGTCATCTAACGAGGGATCAAGTGCCATTCTTATCATAAAAAGGAACATCAAGGGGTTTTATTCAAGTTCAAGACCATCCAAGTAATCAAGAAATGAGTTGAAGCTTTGAAAAGTTTGAGGGTCAACCAGTGGATTTCTCTCCTAATCTTGGGGTGTTGAAGATCATCAATGAGTGTGTGAGCCATGACTGAGGGTATGGAATGTGTACAAAGATCATGGAAGACCTAGAGGGTCATTTTAAAGATGAGACAAGTCATTAATACAATTACAAGAGCCAGAGTTGAAGTACAATCAACTAGGGTTTCATCTGGGTCAACCCTAGGTAAACCCTAGGTCAACTGAGTGATTGAAGAGCATCAAGGCTTAATGGAAGGATGTGAGATTCATGAATTGATATGTGGATACATGTGTGGTGTTGTGCCAAGGATAAATCAAAGAGAATCAAGAGGAGGAGGAGTTACCAAATTAGGGGTTCAGTGTAAAATCCCCTAATTTAGGCCTCACTTCCAAGCCAGATAAGTCAAAATGCAAGTTTCAAATGAAGTCTTGGTCAAAATGAAACTTGTAGAGCTTCTCAATAGATTTAATTTGAGTACTATAAGTCTTCAAGAATATTTGTAGAACTCGAGTTATGGTTCTTGCAAGTTATGGGTCCCTAGAGGACACTGAAATTTATCTGTGAAAGTCACTTGACTTCCAAGAAACGTTTGCCCATGAAGGCGTTTTCAAATGGATTCTCGGCCATCATAAGAGTTGTAGATCTTGATCTTAGCTTTAATTTGAGTACTATAAGTCCTCAAGAGGATTTTTGGAACTCAAGTTATGGTCTTGGCAACCCAGGGGTATTTTGGGAAAGTTGAATTACAGGTCATTTTCCAACATAGGTCCAAATCTCCATCTTCCACTCCTCAAATGAAAAAATGTTCAACATGGGATGTGTTCAAAATGAGGTTTTTAGTCTATATAAGAGGTCATGAGAATTTGGAATGGCTTGCTTCACAAAGTCACAAAAATGGCCTAAAATGAAGGTGAATTTTAAATGAATCAAGGATGAAAATTGGGGTTTTTGGTCTACAAATCCAAACCAAGCCATATGATATACCAATTTGATTGTAAAACACATGTGATAACATTGACATTGCCATAATTTTGAATTGAGGGTTATTTTTATGACTTGCTTTGTAAATGGGCTACTTGCATCATAAGGCACATATGCAAAATCACTTTGTAGGGCATAACCAAGGTTTTAGTGCATCCTAACACTTCCAAAATCTCATTTGGACAGAATTTGGACTCAGAACAAGGTGAATACAAGCTGCTATCATGAGCTGATATGTGTGTAGCATAAGAAGAGATTTTCATGACATGAGAAGTTGATTTTCTCATAGGATCAATCCAGAACTTTCTAGAGCCTTCAACCACATTCTATATATACATATGAAGTGATTCAGAGCTAGAGTTGGAGAGAATTGAGGGAGATTGGAGAGTTTGCATTTTCAACCTTCCATTTGCAAAACAGAATTCAGTTACAAGCTTCAACCACTTTCAGCCCATTCTTTTGATCTCAGAACCTTGATCAAGCATATGTGAGTGATTCCAGATGGATTATTGAGCAAGAACCCTGAAGAATCGTGTGTTTGCATTTGGAATTCTCAGCCTGCAACTCAAGATCGAATTAAAGAATCCAAGCCATCTCAATCTCTTTCTTTGCATACAGAAGCATCCTTTGGTGTTGGTGAAGGTGTCTGGAACTTATTGAAGCTTATCTTGAAGCTTTGATCACTCTGTTCATCTCAAAATTGCAGGTATGTAAACTTCACTCCATGGCTTGATTTAGGCAGTTTCAATAGGCTTTGAATGGTTAGATCCAATGTAGATGATCATAGGGAGCTTTCTGGTAGCATTAGGGTTGACTTAAAGACAATTATTTAAATGACATAAATTCTGTTCATGCAGTTATCTTCGTGTCCTTGATGATTGAATCTTAGTTGGATAGTGAGAATTGATCAGGGTGAAGTGGTGAAGAGTTTAGGCCACTCAATTTTAGGTTTGGTGAGATTTGGTTCTTGGTCAATTTCTGATGGTTCAATTGTGTTTGGAGAAGGAGAGTGATTCAGTGATTTTGATTACCATGGTTGAATTCCTTGTGGAATTTCAAGTGAGTTAGGGTTTTTATCTTTGATTTTTGATGAAGAATTGAGGGAGCACGATTTGGAGAAGGTGAAGTTCTTGGTTCAGGCATCCATGGCTTTCCCCCCCAGAATCATTCAAAGGTTGAAGACAACCTGACCACCCTTAGATCTTAGGAAGACCTTTGACCCAATCCAAATCCAACGGCCACGCGTGATTCAAAACTTGTGAAGGAGTCTGAAGAGATTACCAAAACGCATCGTATCATTTAACTAGTAGCAATGGGCTTAAGTGAGAAATTGATACCAACACCCCACTTCCAAGGCCCACTGAGAAATACGCTGGATTCGTTTGCTATTCATACCAACTTTTTTCTATTTTTTGTTGATTTTCCATTTTAATTTCTGGCTAGCATTGGGCCTATGCGCGCTTTTCTATCCATACCCCCCTCTGAGCCCATCTCTGGATTTACACTGCATTGGATTGCTATTCAACACGCAGCTTGTCCATTTTCTCATATTTTCTTCTATTTTCACATTTATTTTAAGTTCTTTGAAAATTCATAACTAATTGGAAAATTAACATTTTTGCATGGGATTTTTTCCCTCATTTTCGTAAAGATCTCAAGAAAATTATAGAAAAATAAAATTGACATTTCATGCATTTTTATATTTTTGGTTTATTTTTACTTTTAATTGCTTTTATTTCACTTTTATTTTGGTATACTAACTTGCTGAATTTTGTATAGTCATTTGATTTAGAATTTTAACTTGGTTATTTTTGCTATGGTTAGAGTATAGAATTAGGTTCCCCCCTGGATTTTTGTCACATTTTTGTGACTTAAATTTAATTGTTTTTGAGAGGTGTGAAGCAAGTATGCTAGAATTAGGGTTTCAACTTGACATAGGTGCATTTCAACACATAGTTTGTGGGTTTTTAGTTTAATTTAGGTCTTGGGGTTTATATGGGGTATAGGGTACCTAGTTAGGATCCCTTAGAAATTAATCTAGGATTTTATGAGGAGTATTTCCATTTTATTTGATTTTTTTCAATTTGATTGTTATTGGTGTGTTCCCTCTTGGGATATTGTGTTGTTTGATGGGTTTTGGGCCTTTTCTTTGGGTGTGGGGGCTTGTGCTTGGCTTGAGGAGTCTATGAAGACCTTGGAGACGATTGAAGACAAATAATGATGCTTGGAGCTTGAAGTTGCTTGTGCTTGAAGATGCTTGATGAAGACCTAGGAGATAGGAGATATAGGGAGAGCTTTAGAGTAGACTGACTTCTTCTGTCAAACATAGAGAGCTTCTTGTGCCTCTATTCCATCCTATGACACAAGGTCCCCTAAAAGAGTTACATCTCTCCTTAGGAGGGATGTAGAGCATGCTTTTATTGGGTAGAACCTTGAGGATACCTCTCACTTACTATGATAAGATCTTAATGATTTCCCTGGGTTATCATTAAGCCTCTTAACATTCCAACTTCATCTATCAGTTGATTCTCTCCTGTGAGTGTCTGCATTAAGGATGGGAGCCTATTGAAGATGAGAAGGGTATTGATGACTGGATAAGAGGAAGCTTGTACTTGTTAAAGCTGGATATCTGTTGAAGACTAAGGTTTTGCTGCCAACTAAAGCTGTCTACTGGCTGGAATTCAGTGTTTGCTAAAGCTGAAGATTATTGGAGATAAGAGCTTATCTGAAGCTTGAATATAATTGGAAAGAGAAGATGGGATCTTGTTCGAAGTTGTTACTATCAACCTTTTGCTGTTAATCAATCGTAGCTGTCGGAGCTGCTTGCTGTAGGAGCTGGTTTGCTGTCAGAGCTGGTGTTGGGTTTTGTTTTGCTGTATTGTTTGTTGGCTTGTTCAGGTTTCCCTTAGGTTTGAGGTGAAACTGTTTCACTTTGCCTATTGTTTTCCCAGGTTCGAGGTTGAGTGGGACTCCCTTGCCTCGCTTGTATTGCTGCATTCATGCATTTTTACTGCTTTACTGTATATCTTCTGTTTCTTTTGCTGTTTATCCCCTAGGATCTCTGTTTCTCTCTGTGCAAGAGAGAAATATGACAGACATTAGGTTGTAATCCATGCATGATAACATTAGGGTAGTTTTGATTCCCATTTCAAACCCTAGGTTTTTTAGAGTCTTTTTCTCTTCTCATCTCAAAACAATTCAAAACACAGTAATAAGGATAATCGATGTCGTACGCTACGAGCCTTAAGCTATTTGAGAAAGGTCGCTGGAGGGTCACTCTTCAGTAACCTGATTACTTAGTGTGTTATCCTTAGGGTGACATACGACGTAGTCACTCTCAAATCATAGTCTCTAGTGCGTCAGAGATTGCAAACATCATAAAAGACAGCTCTTGCGTAAAAGATTGAAAACAAACATCAAAACGTCATTTTTGTCCGCTTGGACTCTTAATCAGGAAAAACCCTTTCATAAGGAGATAAAAAACAGTCAGACAAGCTTGTGTCTTTCGTAGCCCGAACTACGTTTGCTCTGATCTTCCATGCTGTATGAAAGTACGTAGGCATAGGATGCGATATCCTAGCGAGCAACCCTCCCCTCCTTTCTCGTAGGTAGGCGAACTACGTTGACTCTGATTTCTCGTTCCAGACGGGAATACGTAGGCATAAAGTGCGATACTTTGCCGAGTCATTTTCTCTTCTTTTAACCCTTGACCTTTAGAGTAGATAGAATAACAATTCGTACTAGAAAACAAGCGTGGATCCCGTCGAGTACGACGGACGTGAGGGGTGCTAATACCTTCCCCTTGCGTAACCGACTCCCGAATCCAGGATTTGGTTGCGATGACCATTCCTTTCCCGTCTTTGCGTTAGGTTTACTTCGAGCGTTTCCTTTCCTTCCTTTGGGATAAATAACGCACGGTGGCGACTCTTCTGTTCAGCCGCCGCCGATTTTTGCAGTAGCGACACTTTGTAAGCCATTTTAACTTTGTTTATAAGACACTGGGCCATTTTGGCGTATTTGCTAATCCCCATTTATGGCTTTGCTTTATATTCGACTGTTATTCTGCTGATATTTTTACCTCTTGAAGTGCAAACTTATATTTTTTTAAAATATTTGCCATTTACTTTTAATATCCTCTTGTCTTTACTCAACTCTGTCACCTCATATGCCCCATTAAAGAACACTTTCGATACCTGGAACGGTCCTTCCCATTTTGGGGACCATTTGCGTAAAGACCTCACCTTTCGATCCATAGGCAGAATTACTCTCCATACTAAATCTCCAACCAGGAAAGCCTTTGCTTTGACCTTCTTTTTATATGATTTCTCCACTCTTTTCTTCTGTCTTCTCAAGAGTTCTAGAGCTTTTAATATTTCCTCATCTAAATCCACTAGCTCATCAAGCATCATGTCCCAATAAATCTCTCGAGGGATTTTGTGATGCCTTTGAATTCTGACCGACTGTATGTATATCTCAACTGGAAACACTGCGTCATGGCCGAAGGTCATTCGATAAGGGGAAGTGTTGGTTGCTTCCTTTAGGGATGTTCGACATGCCCATAAGACTTGATCCAACGTCTTATGCCAATTTCTAGGTGTTGTACCCCAAAATTTGACCAACCGTTTCTAGCAATTTGGCTTATGTTTCGATTCATTTTGCATTTGCATTTGCATACCGCATACTGTACATTTTTTCAGCCGGATTGACTTTATCGGGATTACAACCCTTTCCTTGCGTTTCAGGCATTTCAGACCAGTTTGAATAAGCAGGTTTTGTTGTGGAATTTGTGCTCGTCCCGATGATTCGGTCTACGCTGTTATTTTTGAGGATATTTCGGTGTCCGGTTTGTTACCGTTTATTTCGTTGCATTCTCGCATTTCTTTCATGTTCACTGTTTTAATTTTCTAGATTTTATTTCCTATTTTTGGCATAATTTTTGAATTTTAAATAGGCTTTATCTTTTATTTTCTATTCTAGATTTTTTAATTTTTAATAGATTTTAAATAGTATTTTTTATAAATTAATTGTTTTTTTAAAGAATATATTAGGGTTTTATTATTTTAGATTGGTTTTAGATTTTATTTAGATTAATTTGATTTAGTAATCTGAATTTTAATTAGGATATTAGAATCTTATTTGGTTATGATTAATTGGCTTATCTCAATTGATTTTTTTCTAGAACACGTGACGTTAGGTACTAATTAGCCATCTTTTGTTAATCCATCATTAATTCGTTTAACAACTTTATTAATTGTCAGCTTCTTTTATTAATTGTTTTTAGTTTAATTAATTAAGTCTATTTTTAATGATTAATATGTCAACTAATCCAATTTCAATGCAGTTTTTTTCCACTAATCAATCATCAAGTTTTTGCAGGTTATTAGTCCTTTCTGCGCCACTTGTCAGGCTATAAATAGCCTGTACAGTGTGCTTTCTCTCTCTCTCCAATTAATGCTGACACGCCACCTCACACCGCATGCAAACACCAACACCTCTACCGGAATAATCACACGGTGCTTCCCACAGCCAAAACTCTCGCCGGAAACTTCGTAGCCTCACCGGAAAGTTCATACCATTCTCCAAAAACACTCATCAAATTCATCGATCTTCTTCACTTTTCCCAGATTCTCCATGATCTTCATATGACTCATCCATCTTTTCCCAAAAATCCTTAGAAATTCATCCAAACCTTCAATATTTTCCCAGATCCATGTTTACACCTTCATCACGTTCATAACCATTTCCCAGATTCATATGAACTTCATCCAAGTTCATCCTTCATTTTCCAGATTATCCATCAATCTTCATGAATGTTCATCAATCTTCATGAATGTTCATCAATCTTCATGAACATTCATCGAACCTTCAACGTTTTCCCAGATACCCTCAAGAACTCATCACATCTTCACAATTTCTCCAGATTTACATGAACATTCACTATACTTTTTCCAGTTTTTCAATCAACTTCAAACATCTACCCAGATCTCCATCCCAAATCTTCAAACTCATGAACATTTCTCCCAGATCTACAAAAAGCTTTCACAACTTCAGATCTAAACCCCGATTTGTGTCACCAACCTTCAAACATTCAAATGAGTTTCCAGAAAACCCAGCCACAACAATCTCGAACCAACTCCTTCGATCCCTCTTCACCTTACCCGATCTAGATCCAGATTTCGTTCATCTTTGATTTCCATTCTTCATCTTTATCCGTAACCAACGAATCAAACCCACTCACTTCTCCTCAAACTTCATCGCAACTTTATAACATCTTCAGATTCAACAAATCCACCGTCATCAACATGCAAACAACTTTGAACCCCATATCTTCATCCATTAACTTCAACAGAAACACAGATCTACAAACACACCACAGATCGGAATATCCCACCGTGTTCAATCTCTTTCGTTTTCCTCCATGAGATCTCCTCCAATCATCCGTCAAATGCAGTTTGTCTTCAAGATCACCGAGTTTCGTCTTTTTGTTTGTCGGCTATTTAGTTTTGTTGTTTTGTTAACAGAAAAGCATGAAGTCGGAGAAAGAAGAGTTTAAGGTACGGTGAGGGAACAGGTCGGCGACAACAATGTTGAAGAAGAAGAGTTAGGGTTTCTGGTCAAGAGCAAAGGGAAGAAGACGAAGTGTTAGTGAGACATGCAGTTGGGTTAGTGGGCCTCACAACCCATTTCTCTTTCATTTAGCTATACCCCATTTTCCGTTGATACACCCCTCCTAGGTTGTTGTTGTTTGTGATGATGGTTGGGCTCAAGGCCCACCGTGTGGCATCTGGACCGTACCCCCCGTTTCGCCCCTGCATACCCCCTCCGTTTGGTATTTTTTTTGGTTGTTGGATTATGGATCAAAGCCCAATTGCATTTTTTTTCTGGAAGGACCCCTATTGTTACTGCTGTACCCCCTGTTCATTTTCTTTTTGTAAAGACATTTTTCAATATGTATTCTTATTTTCATTTGAATATTACTTTTACTATTTTTCTTTATAAAAATTTGTAGTATTTTATTTTGTTCATTTAGAATATTATTGTATATATTAAATATAGTTTTATATTCTATTTTCAATATTTAGTTTTTATATTCTATTTTCTTTTCATTTTCTTTTAATATTTTCTTTTAGAATTTATTTTTCTATTGGAGTTTCATTTCATTTTGAGAAGTTGAATTATTATTTTCATTTGTTATTGGTTTTTTCTCACCATTTCATTTTTGTAGGTCGATGACGAGACTTCCGTAAACCATTATAAATCATCTTGTTGATAGATGATGTGGGATCCGAGACAACTTTTTTCTCTCCTCATCTTTTCTTCTTCTTCTGATTTTATTTTGCTTTTCTGTTGTGCTGTCCGTGTGACATGATTCCATTGGAGAATGATTCTCAATATCATTTGTCTATCTTGTCTTTGACACGGATATCAATACGCTACCTCTTGGGGTTTGACTTCATTTATAAGTCGAATTATGATGGTTCAACGTCACATTGGTTTTTGAAATGTCATCATCAAGGATAAAAGAATAGAGCTTGGAAATGGAATTTGCACGCAAAAGTCAAGGGTCAACGGAACCACTCCGTTCGGTAATATTGTTTTTATTTCACTTATTTCATCTCTTTCTTTTAACCTTAGAGTGTTGTGAGTATTCATTTAGATACGTGGGAAATGATAAGTGGGGGGCTTCCTCTCACTCGTCTAGAGTGTTTAGTGTACGCCCTTTGGATGATATACGACGCATTCACTCCTACGTCTTAGGACTTGGCGTGTGCGTCCCGTTCCGAACCTTTTCTCTCGTGTCCTGGCGATTGAGACTTCACCTTTTCTCTCCCGTCCTGGCGATTGAGACTTCCTCTTTTATCTCGCGTTCTGGCGATTGAGCTCCCTTCTCTTGCCCCTGTGCAATCGAGACTGTTTTCTATAGTTAGCTGAACTACAGCTGCTCTGATTTCTCGTACTGAACGAGAATATGTAGGCATATGATGCGATATCCTAGCGAGCACAATAACAACTAACTCTTCTGTTCTCTCGCTTCCGTGCGATCGAGACTTTCCCGCTGACGACTAATCTATCCCTTTCTCTTGCCCTAACACAATTGAGACCAGACCGTAGTTCTAGTTCCCGTAGGTCCCCGTACCTCTAAACCTGACATACTACGTCCGTTCTACCGCAAACAGGTAACGCCTAAGTCTCCAATGGTCGAGCAACAATACACCTAATTGCTAGAATGTGTATGCTAGTATCGTCAACCTTTTCTCTCACCCCTATGTGATCGAGAACACCCTTTCGTCCCGTAGTTAGCCTGAACTATGTTTTGCTCTGATTTCTCATGCTAGATGAGAATACATAGGCACAAGATGCGACGTCTTGGCGAGCAATCCCCCCGTAGTTTTCTGAACCACGTTGACTCTGACTTTGCCATTGGACGAGGGAGTACATAGGCATAGAGCGCGATGCTCTATCGAGTCAGTTCTTTCCGTTTAGTTTTAGAAGGCGTAGCTAGATTATTTTTCGCCCATAGACCAAACAACACAAGCGTGGATCCCGTCGAGTACGACGGACGTGAAGGGTGCTAATACCCTCCCCTTGTGTAACCGACTCCCAAATCTAGACATGGTTGCGATGACCTTGTCTTTCCCTTTTTCTTCAGGTTTTTGCGATCGTTTCCTTTCCCTCTCTTTGGGATAAATAACGAAAGTGGCGACTCTTCTGTTTTTCCGCCGGTGGTTTTTCGCAGTTGTGACATTAGGGTTGCTTCCAATCTGCTTATTTATCATGCCAATTATCACTTTGTTTGCCGCTTCAACTTGGCCATTGGCCTGGGTGTAATAAGGTGTCGAAGTAAGAAGTTTGAATCCCATTTCTTTGGCGAACTCTTGCATCTTACAACCTGTAAACACTGACCTTTGGTATGTCGTTATTGTTTCTGGTAGCCCAAATCTGTAGATGATGTACTTCTGAATGAAATCGATGACATCTTCTTGGTCTACTTTTGGTAGAGGTATAACTTCGATCCACTTGGTGAAGTAGTCTATCCCTACCAAAATATACTTCTGGTTTTTGGAAGATGCGAGTCGAATCTCTCCTATCAAGTCTAAAGCCCAACCTCGAAATGGCCATGGTTTGACTATGGAGTGTAAATCGCTTGCTGGGACATGTTGTATGCCAGCTGTTGCACCCCAAAATTTGACCAACATTTCTTTACCTAGCTTATGTTTCATTTCATTCACATTAGCATTATCATTTGCATTTCATTGACATGTATGCAGGAGATCAAGAGGTATGATTACCAATTAAGGGCTACACAAGACTTTGAAGCTAGCTAAGGAGGTTGTTCAAGTGTTCAAGGGTAGATATCTTTGTCAGAGAAGTCAAAAGATCCTCAGAGAGAGTGGTTGAAACCAAGAGTGTATGCCTCCTAACTTGAGAGTTGGGGGAGCTCCTTAGATGATTCTGAAGCCAGGAATGTGAACTTGAAGCCTTGAGAGAGCTTATGAGATGTCTGGAAAGCCATCATGAGGCCTAGATAGGTCATTGTGCAAGATTAAGAAGACTCAGCCATGAGTGGTGTGATTAGGGTTTGACTGGGTCAACCCTAGGTCAACTGATGATTTGGAGAGGGTTGAGACTTAATCCAAGAGCCATGTGATCATGGATTGATGCATTGAGATGCTATAAGGATGATTACAAGGTCAAATCATCATGATTGAAGAGTTTGAGAAGTTTCAAGCTAGGGTTTCTAAGGCTTGACAGTGTAAAATCCCCTAGTTTGACCCCTATCTTCAAGGCTGTTTAGCTCAAGATATGATTGTCATCTCATCTTGCCCCCAACATGAATGTTGTAGAGCTTATTCTTAGCTTTAATTTTAGTACTATAAGTCCTTGATAGGATTTGTAGAACTCAAGTTATGACTTTGACAAGTTACAGGTCATCTGAGGTATGTGAATCTGGGGCCTTGAAAGTTGCCCGACTTGCATCAAACTGTTTCCCAAGAAGGATGATTCCTATGAACTTTTGGTCAACATGAATGATGTTCCTTATCTTCTTAGCTTTCTAGAGAGTACTAGAAGTCCTTTATAGGATTTGTAGAACTCAAGTTATGGCTTTGACAAGTCAATGGCATTTTGGTCATTTGGAGATTACAGGTCATTTCAAGCATAAAGCCATAACTCCTATTTCCAAGCTTCAAATGGAAAAGTCTTCAACATCAAACTTGTTCAAAATGATGTTTTAAGACTAGTAAGAAGGTCATGAGATGATGGAAATTCTTGTAACTCAAAGTTGCAAAAAATGACCTAAAATAAGGGCATAAGTTAAATGAATCAAAGTTGGAAATTGATATTTCCAATCTACGCATCCAAACCATGGCATGTAATATATCGTTTTGACTCTAGAAAACATTTTAAGAACATTGGTTTAGCCACATTTTTGAGTTGAGATTCAATTTGGGGACTTGCTTTGAAAAGCACTTGCTTGCATATTAAGTAACATTTGCAAAACTCAAAATCAAGGCATGAGCAAGGCCCTTGGCAAGCTAAACTCTTCCAAAATGTCACTAGGGGAGAAATTTAAAGAGATTGGGATGGTTTTCAAGCTGTAAACAGAATTGTGCATCTCATGATACATGGTTGAAAATCTCATGACATGAGAAGTGGAAACTCTCATTAGAAGGACCTAGAGGGTTCTAGATCATCCTAACTTCATCTATATATTGAATAGAGATGATCCATTGAAGAGGTTGGTGATGATTGAAGGAGAGAGCATAGATTGAGATTGAAATTCCATAGCTTGGAAGTGCAATCGGTTTCACCAAGTTCTCCATTTTCCTTCCATTTTCTTGATTGAAACTTCTTCCATGGATGCCAAGGAATGATTCCAGATCATTATCAAGAAGAATTCGTGGCTAATTGGTGCTCTTGAATTTAGAATTTTCCACCTGCAACTCACCATCGGGTTTCAAGATTCAAGCACTTTCAACTGGTTCTTTTGCATACAGAAGCAAGGAAAAGGTTCATTGATCGTGTCTGCAAGATTGTAGAGCTTGAATTGGAGGTTTAGTGCATCTGTTCATCCAAGATTTTCAGGTTGGTAACTTTCTTCCTATAGCATGATCTAGGTAGAATCCAAGTGAATTAAGGTGTTAGATTCATCGTAGAATGGTGTAGGATGGATTTCAGATAGTTAATTGGAGGATTAGTGACAAAATAGGTGCATTACCATTTTCGGTTGAAATTTGGATATGGTGAATCTTGAGGATTTAGGCTGAATAAAGTGTATGGTTGAATTCGTGGCAAGATTTGGGATGAGTTTCATGTTTTGACCATTTGCAATAGAGGATCCTAAAGAGAACTAGGGTTGAGGGTGATGACCGGAGCTCCACCGATGGTGGCCGGAGCTGGGCGCGAAGCTCAGATGTTCAAAAGGTAGAAGATGATGTTAGCACCGTTGGATGATGGTTGGACTTTTGACTAGAAGCTTGATCCAATGGCCATGTTTTAATCTCATTTTGTGAAGGATCTGAATAAATGAAACGCTGCGTTTCATTTAGCAGTTGGTTTTGGGATTAATGAATTAAGTGATATCCACACCCCCTGAAGGCCCAACCCATGATTTGAACTGAGTTTCATTGCTATCCACACCGCGCGTGTTATTATTTTAATTTGATTTTCATTTAATTTTCATTTTATGCATGGTTCTTGAAAATTCATAATAAATTGAAAATTAATCCAATTAAACCCATTCTTTTTGCATTTTACTAATGATTGAGTCTAGTATTTTTTAGAGAAAAAATATTTTCATTTCATGTATTTTATGATTTAATGGGAATTTTACATTTTAATTGATATTAAAATGATTATGTTTGATGCACAATTTTGTAGAATTTAGTGTGACCACTTGGTGATGATTTTGAGCCTAATTTTTTGTGTGTGATTAGGTTAGACATGTATGATCCCATAGAATGTTTCTCACATTTTTGTGATGAAAATAGGTGTGCTTTCTAGATTGATATTTAGATGCTTCCTTTTAGGGTTTAGGTTTGATACCTTGTAATGTAGGATTTAGTTCTAGGTCTAATTTGATGATTTGATCTCTGGAATTAATGTGGTAGAGTCACAATTGACCTAGGTTCCCATAGATATTTTTGTAGGATTTTACAATTGGTTTTAGTATTTTAGTTAGGACTAACTTTAGTACTAGGTTTTAGGTGATCCTAACTTACTAATTCAACTAGTTTAACTTCCTTAGTCCCCTTAGATTAGGGTTTGTGCTTTGTTTGCCTTTGGTTGAGATTGAAGACAAGTTGAAGAAAAGGTGAGGATGCTTGAAGTTGCTTGAAGTTTCTTGGAGCTTTGGATTTGCTTGTGCCTGAAGGTGTCTGATGAAGATTTAGGAGATAGAGGACATAGGGAGAGCCTTATAGTTAGAATGATTTCTTTCACAAACATGGAAAGCATCTTGTGCTTCCATTCCTCCCAATGACTAAAAGTCCTTCTCAGATATTCACATCCCTCCTTTGGAAGGATGAGTGGCTTTATCTGAGAAGTAGAACTTTGAGGGAACCAGTCTCTCATAATGAGGAACCCTTACAGGCTTCCTTTGGTTGTTAGTAAGCTGTTTATCATTTCCCCTCATCATATTAAATCAATTGTCTTCTGGTTTGAGTATCTTAAAAGATGTTGGACTTGAGTTTGAAGATGAGGACTTCACTGGAAAGTATGGAAGAGGATGATTCCTTGAGCATTGCCCTTGCAGCTGAAGCTTGAAGAACAAGAAGAATAAGTTGGTACTTGAAGACCCAATGGAGATTGAATGAAGAGCTGAGGCTTGGAAAAGAATTGGAGGATGGGGTTGACACTTCCATGTGATTGAAGACTACTCTGAGAAGCTGAAGCTTATAGGAGAAGAAGACCAAGTTGATACTGGTGAAGCAAAGAGAGCTGAAGCTTGAAGACTGAGTTGATACTTATGAAGAGGATTCAATTGAGATTAAGTGTAAAGCTGAAGCTTGAGGAATAAAAGATGAGTTGATACTTACATTGATGCTTGGAGAGCCTAAAGGAATCAAGTTGATACTTGTAGTTAAGAGTGAAGCCTAAAGGTGGAATTGACTGAAGAGATGAAGCTTGGAGAAGAAGGATAAGTTGAAACTTATGTTGATAGGTTGAAACCTGGAGAAGCAAGTTGATACTTGGCATGAAGGGTGATTGAAGTCTGAAGGCTGGGTTGCTGTTAGAAGAGCTGAAGCTTGAAATTGAAAGAGGGAGTTATTGATCTGCTTTCTTGTCTGTTTTCTTTTCTGTACTGATGTGCCTTGTTTGACTTGCTTGATGCATTAGAATAAGTTCATATCTAGACTGACTTTAATCTAGGAGCATGATTGCACTAGAGGTGGAGTTGCTTCCTCTTCTTGTATTGTTACTGTGTGGCTTTGCTTGCGGGTATTCGGTAGAGCCTAGCTCCCTTGCCCATGTGGTTTATTTTGCTTGACAGCATTTTATTTTCTTCTGTATGATTACAGTCTCTTATATTCTGCTTGATAGCATGTTGTTATTTTTGCTGTATGATTACTGTGATTCATATCTGGCTTGAGGTTGAGATGAGCTTGTGGAGGCTGCTGCCCCACACACATTTCCTCCCTCACTTGCGTTGCATGCATTTTACTGTTTACTGTTTAAGCTGATACTTTATCTGTTTCTGTTTATCATTGACATGATCCCTTAGGAGTCTCACTTCCTTTGATAAGGAAGCGATGATAGAACTTTAGGTTGAAACCTATGCATGATAACTTCTAGGAGTTCCGTGTTTCAAACTTCAACTATAGGATGAATCCTTGGCATGACAACAGTAGGACTTGATAGTCTCCCCATTAGTTGAGCCTTTCTCTCTTCTCATCTCAAACAGCTTAAGATACCGTAATCATGAATGATTTCTTTCGTACGTTACGAGCCTTAAGCTATCTGAGAAAGGATTGTTGGAGAGCTTCTTTCCAACAGTCTGAATGTTTAGTATGTCACCCTTTGGGTGACATGCGACGCATTCACTCTCAGGTCATAGTCTTTAGTGCGATTGAAATTGCAAACACAATAAAAAACACTTCTTTCATAAAAGACAGAGAACAAACTTCAAACCTTTTTGCCCCGTGGGCCCATAATTCAAAGGAAGCTTTTCTGAAGAAAAGAGTGTCGTTAAACTTCAGCGCCAACGCAAACAGGCTTCATCCCTAACTGCTGGAACTGTTGTTTAACCCTACTCGATAAAACAGATGAATCTGAATTCCCGTAATCCGTATTATCCCGAACTACGTAAGCTCTGATCTCTCATACTTGTTGAGAGTACGTAGGCACAATACTGACGTATTGGCGAGCCGCCTTCCCCGTAACCCGTCGTAGGTCGAACTACATTGACTCTGATTTCTCATTCTCTGATGAGAATACGTAGGCATAAAGTGCGATGCTTTGCCGAGTCATTTTCTTTTCTGTTTAAGCCAGCCTTGATAGGTAGATAGATAAACCAACTCGTCCAGTAAACACAAACAAGCGTGGATCCCGTCGAGTACGACGGACGTGAGGGGTGCTAATACCTTCCCCTTGCGTAACCGACTCCCGAACCCAGACAACGGTTGCGACGACCTTGTCTTACCCTTTTTCGTCAGGTTTTTACGATCGTTTCCTTTCCCGTTCTGAGGGATAAATAACGAAAGGTGGCGACTCTTCTATTTTGCTGGCACCTTATTTTCGCGGAAGCGACAGCTGGCGACTCTGCTGGGGACTTGATAGTTTCCTGGGATCCAACATCCCGTATGCGAGTCAGTTTGGGGATCCGACGTCCCCTGCGAGAGTCAATCCTAACGCTTGTATGATTACTGGTTGGGTTGTGTTTATTTATCGCATTTTATTTCCCGCACTTTATTTTCAGTAAGATATGATTATCTGTGCTGTTGTGGGAGGGGCATTCTGATGAGTGAGAAGCCAGACCCAGGCTTGAGTGAACATAGCATTAGTTGTGGAAATTAGTGGGCGCGTGCTTGCTTGGCAGACACTAGTGTCTCATGAAATCCACGCTCAGACGAGGTTCTCCCGATTGACTTCTTTTTCAACCCTTTGGGTTGAGGGGGTTGTTGGTTTGGAGGATTGTCGACTCTGGGGACCGATCATTTGTGATTCAGCCGAGTGAGGCCGCTTCATGAGCTGGTGATGCCACACCTTCTGGGTATAGTATCACCCCTCTTGAATGTCTGTGACGCTCATGACCGCATAGGATGCCGAACTTGAGTCAGTTTAGGTCCATACCTATGAGCAGGGTTGGGTTTATTGCAGGAAACTTTGACCTTCAGACTACCTGGTTTTCTTGATAGTGAATCAGTTTTGTTGGTACCGGAGGTTCTCATCATCAGATATGTGATTGTTCTTGACAGAGCAGAGCTTTGGTCCTGTATCAGAGGACCTTATATTCAGAGATGTGTATTTGCTCTTGACATAGCAGGTTTATGATTGGGATCAGAAGATCTCATCAGCAGATGTATGATTGTTCTTGATAGAGCAGGTTTTGATTGGGATCAGAGGTCCTTATTATCAGATGTTTGTTCTTGACAGAGCAGAGTTAAGGTCCTGTATCAGAGGTCCTTATTATCAGATGTTTGTTCTTGACAGAGCAGAGTTAGGGTCCTGTATTAGAGGTCCTTATTATCAGATGGTTGTTCTTGACAGAGCAGAGTTAGGGTCCTGTATCAGAGGTCCTTATTATCAGATGGTTGTTCTTGATAGAGCAGAGTTTTGGTCCTGTATCAGAGGTCCTTATTATCAGATGTCTGTTCCTGACAGAGCAGGTTTATGGTCTTATGGGTGTGTTCTTGACAGAGCAGATTTGTGGCCCGATACCAGGGTTTCCTTCTTGTCAGATATAATGGTTGTTCTTGATAGAGCAGGATTATGGTTTTGTTGATACAGAATCTCCACAGCACAGTTGCCTTGATCTCCTACTGCATGATTGCATTTTACATTGCTTTGCATACTCATTTGCATCTCATTAACGTGTGTCTGTGTTGCAGGTACCGTTTTCCCCGATCCAGGATTTCTTGCCTCCTATTGTATTGTTATGGGTTCTCTGAGGAAGACCGTGGCTTACAAGCTCCCTGCCCCTTATGTGGTTCAGCTGACTGGTTTGATTGCTTTAGCGGATGATTCTGTGAGAGATGAGTTCAGAAAATCTTATGGTAAATTGCTCAGTTTGGTTCGTAAACCTTCTGCGTTCGAGTTGAATGGGTTGCACGCTCTGCTGCAGTTCTACAATCCTCCGTTGAGATGCTTTACTTTCTAGGATTTTGTTCTCGCACCCACGCTAGAGGAATATGCTGATTTGTTAGGTGTGCCTATCAAGAGGAAGATGCCTTTTGTTCACATGGATGCTGAGCCTAATCTGGCTAGCCTAGCTCCTTCACTTCATCTGGATGCCTCCGAGTTGGTATTGTCTAGTTGGAACAAGGTTCCCGGTTTCTCCTTGCAGTTCTTAGTGGGAAAGGCTCAGCAGTGCACCAAAGACGGATGTTGGGTCGTGTTCAACGCCATCCTCGCTCTGTGCATATATGGCATCATTTTGTTCCCCAATATGCCCGACTTTGTAGACTTCGACGCCTTTCGCATCTTTGCTTCAGGGAATCCAGTCCCTACCTTGATAGGAGATGTCTACCATTCTATCCACTATAAAAACGAGAACAGAAGGGGCAAGAATGTCTCGTGTTGTGTGCCCTTGCTTTATAAATGGCTTGATAGTCATCTGCCCAAGAGGGGTCCCTTTGTTTCGTCTGCAGCCACATCTGAGTGGTCTGAGCGTTTGATGGGTCTATCTGCAGAGGATATTGACTAGTTTGACAGGGATAGGTTGGGTACCGAGATTATCTTCAGCTGCAGCGGGTTTCCGAACGTGCCTTTGATAGGCAGGAAGGGTTGTATAAACTATAATCCGTCTTTGCTGGTCCGACAGTTTGCTTATGCTCTGAGAGCTCCGCTGAAGGATGAAGAGGTACAGGAATCTCTGTACCTCACTGGTCTTCTAGAAGGGGATATGTTATCTAAGCTTCAGCGCGCTTGGAATGGCATCGGTAAGCGGGGAAAACCATTGCTGGGGAGAAGCAATAATCAAGCCTACCCTCCGTATGTGACTTGGATCAGAGCCAGAGCCGATGCTATAAGAATGCCGTTTCTTCCTGCCAAGCCAGAAAGCCCTCCAGTGATTGAAGAGCCTACCACCGTGCCCATTCAGCAACATAATCAGGTGTTACCTGAGCGAGATGAATTGAAGAGGGCAAATGAAGAATTGGAGAAAGAATTGGCGCAACTCAGAAGCGAGAGAAACAAAGCCATTTATTCCTTCAAAAGGCAAACAGAGCTGGTGAACCAGCTAGGGACAGATTTGACGAAGCAGATAGCTGAGCGTGAGCGCATGGGTCGAGACTTCAAAGCCCTTTCATAACCCTCATATCCAACGTAATCTGCATCACGTCCCGGACCTGTTTGGAAGTACCTGGGGTCATACCTCAGATTACCCATCTCTTGAGCATTGTATGCGCCAGTTCCATGTCCAAGATTACCATAGCCACCAAACCCAGCTTTGGCGCCAGCCATGCTGCCATACCCCATATTCACACCATTGAAGCCCTGGTTACTATTAATACCATTCATTCTGACATTCTCGACGCCCCCATTGAAACCCTAGTTGACATTACCCACAAATACCCCAGCAGTATCTGCATTGGCATTCATATTACCGGTATTCCCACCTCCACCTACAGGACCAGTTTCGCCTGCATTCAAACCGTTTACGGGAATAACATCAGCACTTTGATGATTCTCAACTCGGGGAGAAGCAACAATATTTTCACCATGCGGTGACCCGTTGTTTTCAGCCCGTGCGACTATCGGTTGAACCAGATTTTGCAGCTGCTCCTGTCCTTTGGCGATAGTCTCCATGGTTTGCATGAGCAGGGCCATCCTGTCACGCATCTCTTGCATTTCACTCTGCACGTTGTCCATGATCTTCTTCTGGTTAATCCTTGTAGAGTAACGGTGGATCCGCTTTTCTGCAATCCTGAAAATACCTGAATTAAAGAGGCAGGAGATAAGATACACGGATCACAAACCTGTAATGCAAATATGAGTATGTATGCAAAGTGCAACATGTGTCTGTGCATTAGGGATTATCATTCCCCGATTCTAGTGTGAATATGCCAGTGCAGTGACAGTGCTAGCAAAAACGGTGATTGAAGCCGAATCATAGAAAACCTCGTATATTGCAGAGAAATCCAAGAATACAATATCACTGAGTGTACAATAAGAAGGCATGATCTCAACCAACAATCCTGGTGATGGTCAGCACGAATGCAAATAAAGCATACAAGTTAATACATGAAACGATCAAGTACTCCCATAAGCCCGGTACTCTTCTATTAACTTCTTGGTCTCTGGATGACTTGGTCGGGTAAGCAGACCCTCGACAAACTGGTTTCTTTTCTTGAGAACACGTCGCACGTCACCAGCGGTTTCCTCCCATGCCCCTTCTCCGAAGCGATCCTCTAGCTTCCGCTTCTGAGACACAGCTTCGTTCCTGCCTTCGATGGCCTTGTTCAATGCCTTCTGGAGACTATATCTGGTCATCACCTCTTCTTCATGCTTCTTAATGCTAGCTTTCAACTGCTCTTCGAGTTCAGAAATTTGCTGCTTCAATTTATCTTCCCTCTTTTTGTTGTTGGTTAGCGTAGCATTCCAAGTCCTGTTACAAGAAGAGATTTCTCGGTGAGCGTCGTCGAGTGCTTTCTTTTTGGACTCCAACATGTCATGAGAGCTTCTGAACTCTTGACCCAGACGTTCGCGCTTCTTTTTCTCTTCAGTCAACTCAGCACCTAGCCTGTTTACTAGTTCGATCTGCTGTTGGAAAGAACGTGCAACCTTATTCTTCTCACTCCGCATCTGAGCCAGCTCCTTTTCTAACTCTTCATTAATCTTCAGCAAGGCTTCCTTTTCTTTCACAACTCGCTCGTAGACCTCCATAGTGACAGTGGTTGGCTCCTCTACCGGAATATGAACAGGGACTGGTGCAGCTGGAAATGGCATCAGTAACTGTCTTGCCCTCCCCTGGATCCAAACTTTGTAGGGTGTATATGCCTGACAATCATTCTTCCCCAACAGCGGTTTCCCTTTTCTGTTAATACGCATCACGGAATGCCAAAGCTTGGCTAGTAACTCTCCATTCAAATCACCGGTGAAGTACAGAGATTCCTGTACTTCTTCCTCCCGAGGTGGGTTCTTCAACGCGTATCCAAACTGGCGGACGAACAGAGATGGGTTGTAATTGATGCACCCTTTTCTTCCTATCAAAGGAACATTAGGATACCCAGAACAACTGAAAATAAGCTCAGACCCCAGCAAATCTCGGTCAAACCACTCAATGTCTTCAGAAGATAGCCTCATCATACGCTCTGGCCAGTCAGCTGTAGTTGCACTATCCACAAAAGGTCCCTTCAGGGGAAGATGGCTCTTGAACCACATGTACAGCAAAGGCATGCAACAAGAGACGTTCTTGCCTCTCCTGTTCTCATTTCTGTAGTGCATCGAATGGTAGAAGTCCCCGATTAGTGTAGGTACCGGGTTGCCAACAGCAAACAGATGAAACGCATCCATGTCCACGAAGTTTGGGAAGTTGGGAAACAGCACTATCCCATAAATGCATAGAGCCTTAACAGCGTTAAAGACCACCCAACACCCATTCTTGGCGTACTCTTGAGCCTTACCAACCAGAAACTGGAGAGAGAAACCTGGAACCCCTCGCCAAGAAGTCATCAACAGCTCAGAAGCATTCATGTGCAAGGCCTTAGCTAAATCCTCCAACTTAGGCTCAGCGGCAGAGTGAATAAAAGGAACTGCGTTCTGTACCGACAGCTCAGTAAACTCCACATACTCCTCCATGGTGGGCCCCAAGATAAAATCAGCGAACGTGAAACATCTCAAAGCAGGGTCGTAAAATTGCATCAGCGTATACAGCCCATTCAATTCATCATCAGTGGATTTGCGAACCAAACTCAACAGCTGTCCGTAACTCTGCCTGAAGCTTCTACGGACATCCTCATCAGCAAGAGAAATCAGACCCAGGAGGGGAGTAATATCAGGGATAGGTAGCTTGTAGGCAACTGTCATCCTCAAACCAGCCATGATTAATACTCAGAAGTCCAGACACTAGAACCAGGGAATATGCAAATGCACCTGCAGCACAGACACAGGTTAATGGGATGCAATGATAATGGTTATGCAAGCAATGCAAGTAACATGCAACAGGGACCAAATGCCATGGCTGAGAAGCCCGAACCATATCAAAAGGTCTCAGATAGACCCTCCAGAATTCCTCAAACCCTGGTCTCGGATAGACCCAATACAAAGCTCCAACACTAGTCTCTAATAGACCTCATACCATAACTCTGACTGGTCTCTGATAGACCTCATACCATAACTCTGACTGGTCTCTGATAGACCTCATACCATAACTCTGACTGGTCTCTGATAGACCTTACCACTGTCCATAAATACCCGGGATCTCAGATCAAGAAATAACCGGTATCTGAAGGTCTAGTTACCTGCATAACCCCAAAACCCTCTCACAGGTAGGTGTCCTAGTAACTGACAAAGGTATGGCATCCTATGCGGTCGTCGGCGTCACATACTTTCAGGGTTGATGATACGATTCCCAGAAGGAGTGGCATCATCAAATCCTGAAGAGGCCTCACTTAGCCAACTTCCAAATGATCGGTCCCCAGAGTCGACATTCCAACTAACCAGCAACCCGAGCCACCCAAAGGGCAGGACAGGAGGCCAACCAGAAGAACCTCGTCTGAGTGTGGATTTCGCGGGACACTAGGACATGCAACGCACGTGCGCGCCCACTAATTTCCACTCTAATTCTAGGTGCACTCAAGCCCAGGTCCGACTTATCTCTCAATCATAGAACACCCGTCACAACCCCAATACAACAATAATAACAATAATATAATGCTGAAAGTAAAGGACAGAAATATAAATCCATACAAAATCCTCAACGGGAAAACAAGCGCTAGGATTGACTCTCTTAAGGGACGTTGGATCCCAAATGCATAAGGAACTGTCGCAGTCCTTAGCAGCCAGGGGACGTTGGATCCCCAGCAGAGTCGCCAGCTGTCGCTACTGCGAAAATCGGCGCCGGCAATACAAAAGAGTCGCCACCGTGCGTTATTTATCCCAGAGGAGGGAAAGGAAACGCTCGAAGTAAACCTAACGCAAAGACGTGAAAAGGTATGGTCATCGCAACCAAAACCTGGGTTCAGGAGTCGGTTACGCAAGGGGAAGGTATTAGCACCCCTCACGTCCATCGTACTTGATGGGATCCACGCTTGCTTGTTTGTACGGATTACACTTCTATCTAAACTAAAGGATGAGGTCTGAAAAGAAAAGAAAACATGACTCGGTAAAGCATCGCACTTTATGCCTACGTATTCCCGTCTGGAACGAGAAATCAGAGTCAACGTAGTTCGCCTAACTACGGGTGAAGGTGGGTGAAGGTTGCTCGCTAGGACACTGCATCCTATGCCTACGTACTTCCACACTGCATGGAAGATCAGAGCAAACGTAGTTCGGGCTACGCACGACACAAGCTGTTCAAGTGTCTTTTAGGAAAAATCTCACCTTAAACAAGGGTTTTCTTATTGCAAAAAGGTTGATGTTTGTTCAAATCTTTTGACGGAAGAAATGAATTGATTTCTGTTATAACCTTTATTAATGTTTTTCTGTTGTTCTGAAGAAAGAAGAGATGACACTCTACAAATCCTAGGGTTAAAAAAGGGAATAAAATCTACCCTAATGTTATCATGCATGGGTTTAGACCTAATGTCTATCATGCTCCTCTCTTGCGCAGAGAGAAACAGAGATCCTAAGGGAATAGACGGAAACAGAAACAGCAGATATATATATATATATATATATAAAGCAGTAAAATGCATGGATGCAACAATACAAGCGAGGCAAGGGAGTCCCACTCAACCTCGAACCTAGAAAACAATAGGCAAAAGTGAATAGCATTCACTTCCAACCCAGCAGGTTAAACAGCAAACAATACAGTCAGGGAAATTCAATCAATACATCAAAAATTATAAACAGCAAAAGCTGAACAGCAAAGCAGTCTTCATCAGCATCTGCCTTCAAGTCAGCACCAACTATCTACAAGCTTCAAGCCAGCATCAATCTTTTATCTTCAATCTCTCAATGGTTTTTCTTCAAGTCCTGATCTCCCAGCTGAGGATCCAATCACAAGAAGGAACTGGGTGTTAAGCAATTAGTTGACCACCAAAGGTGGCAAACAGACTGCTAACAACACATAGAATATTTCTCTCAAGAGTTCTATCTCTTAGACATTAGCACCAAGCCTTCCAAAGGAAGGGGGTGAGTGTCTTAGAGAGACTCTGCATCATAGAGAAGGATGGAGGCAAACAAGACCTTCCATGTTTGTGAATCAAGTTTTCTACTCTAGAGCTCTGCCTAACTCCTAGATCCTAGAACCTTCAACAACTGCCAGCAAGAGATACTCCTCATCAACTCTGGAAGTTGGTCTTCAGTCTTCAATCTTCAAATGGGCTTCAATAACACAGTCTTCAGCTCAAACCCCAAGCCCCAAACAAACCCAATACCCCACACAGTCAAATAATAACCCTAAAGAGGGCACACCACACAGTCAATCAAATACAAACAATATACTAATAGCAGTAGGGGAAGCCTAATATTTTCTAAGGGATCTATTATCTACCCATAATCCCTATAGTCCCATACCCCAAAATCAAATTAAAATTCCTAGAAGAAATGATCTATCTCACCTATGTTCACTTAAAACCCTAATTTTAACCACTCTAATCTCACCTAATCAAATCATCTAAAAATTAATCCTAAAATTATGAATTAAATCCTATGAGGAAGCTAAAGTCCTAAGTTAATCACCCTAAAAAGAATGGATTCAAAATGTTAAAGTATCTAACTACACTAAAATCAACAATATCATGCATCAAATTAAACCACTTAAAAAGCTATTTAAAAGAAAAATGCACAAAAAATACTAAAGCAAAATAAAATGCTAATTTTATTATTCATTATTTTTCTTAACAGAATTATGAATTTACCACAAAAAGAATCAATTAAAAATAGGCTTTTTTCAATTTTATATGGATTTTTTAAGATGCAAAAAATATTAAAGAAAATAAAAATCACAAAATGAAATAAATGGGGAGGGGGGTGTCAGAAGCATATGCGCTCAGTTATATTGATCATTGGGCTCAGACCTATGGGGCGCAGATATCAATTATGTTAAGCCCAGTTAGTTTCAGAAATTCAAAATAAAAAACAAAGAAAAAGATTAAACGCTCGGTGCGAATAGCAACTAATTTTAGTTAAAACATGAAATGGGCTCGCTGGTGGGGTGTGGTTAGTATGCTTTGCTGAGGCCCAAGACTCAACTTAAGTGGAACGCTGCGTTCCATTAAGTTCATATTTTCCCTCCGTTTTCAAATTGAATTACAGCCATTGGATCAATTTCTGAGTCAAAGGTCTCCCTCCAAATCCACGGCCCTCCTTCATCTTCTCCAAATGAAACCCTAATTTCAGAAAAAAAAACCCTCCATGCACACACCTTCATCCCCTCTGTTCTCACTCGATTGGCTATGAAAACCTAAACTATAAAGAGCAAAATTGCTCTACCCTCTCCCATGAACACGATGGTGCCAAGAGTTTGGATTGAAACCAAACCTAGAGTGAAACCCGATAGCTAGAAGCTCATGGTGTACCAAACTGTCACTGAGATGGACTCTCACAATTCTTGATTCCAATGGTATTAATGCGTTCTTCACACTACACTGATCTCAACAAGCTATTACACGTGCAGTAAAACTCATTACATAACCTAATCTTGATCATCAAAGAATCTACAACCTGCCATTAAACCTCATAGAATTCACCCTAAGTCTCTGAAAATGGTCATCTAACCTAACCTAACAATCTTACACTAACAATCTAATCTAACAACACCTAATTAGGGAGATAGAAGATAATTCACCAACCTGCTAGGTAGCTATGGCAGAGGTGGAATCAGCTTGTTTCAGTGCTTGAATCCTCTTCACAATGGTCCTCTAATGGTGATCTCTCTTCTGTTTGCAACAATTATGATGATGAGTGCTTGTAGAAGAAGATTCGAGCCTTGCTTGCAATGAAAGCTTTCCTTGAACACCTCTTTATCCATTGAATTCTCCAACTGAATTCTCTAACCCCTTCCTTCATTGTGATCCACTTGTTATATAGAGCCAATTAGAAGATCCTAGATGCTTCTAGAATGTGGTAGAAAGTCATGGAATTCTCACTTGATGACATATTGGATATCTCTTATCTCATGCATTAAGCTCCTTGAATTGGTGTCAAAATCTCTTTACATGAGATATTGAGATGGTATGTGCAAAAAACAAGCATTTCCTTGCCTTGTGTGAAGTTTTCCAAAGTTGCCTTATTATGCAAGTAACAACATTACAAAGCAAGTCCCATTTTTAGGCCTCAACTCAAAAATGTGGCTGAACCAATGTTTTCAAAATGTTGTTTGGAATCAATTTGGTATATTACATGACCCATTTTGGATTTATAGATTGCCCAAACCAATTTTTCATGTGAACTTTTTCAAGTTATATGCCATTTTTAAGTCATTTTCCACCAACTTTTATCAAGTCTTGTTCTATGCATTTCCAAACTTCCATGACATCTTTTCTAGACTTAAAATGACATTTTGAGCAACTTTGATGTTGGGAAGTTTTTCATTTGAAGCTTCCTTGTATGAGTTTTAGGCATAGGCTAAGAATGACCTGTAATTCTCAAATGACCAAAATACCCTTTGCTTGTCAAGGACATAAGTAGAGTTACACAAATCATATGAAGTCATACCATACCTTCCTAGAAAGCTAAGACAATTAGGAACAACTCTTATGTTGGCCAGAAATCTATTTGAAATCTCCTTGAAGGTCAAAAGTTGCTTGGAAGACAGACAACTTTCACAGACAAATTTCAGTGCTCTCAGATGACCTGTAACTTGCAAGAGCTATAACTTGAGTTCTATAAATCATCTTGATGACTTCCACCACTCAAATTAAATCTATGAAGATACTCTACAAGTTTCATGTGGACCAGAAATTCATATGAAGCTTGCATCTTGAGTTACACTGCTTTGAAGTTTGACCCAAATCAGGGGATTTTACACTGAAACCCTAATTTGGTAACTCCTCTTCTCCTTGACTCCTTTTGATTTTTCTTTGGCACAACACCATATCCATATCCATATAGCAAATAATGAATCCCACATTCTTCAAATGATCCTTGATGCCTTTCAAAACAAGTCTTTGACCTAGGGTTGACCTAGTGTTGACCCAGATAAAACCCTAGTTGACTGACTTCAACTGAGGCTCTTGCAATCATTCCAATGACTTGGTTACTCCTCAAAGCTGATCATCTAGGCTCCTCATAACATCCATACACACCTCATGCTCTTGGATCATAGCTCACACTTCCTCTGATGATCCCCAAATAACCTCAAGATAGGGGAGAACTCACTGATCAACCTGTCAACTCTTCAAAGCTCAAATTCTTCCCTGATGACCTGAGTAGTCTTGAATATGAATGCAACCCTTAAATATGCCTCTTGAGATAAGAATAGCACTTGATCCCCTGATTAAGATAGCTTGCTTATGCTATGCAATGCAGATGAATACACTATGTACATGATGCCAATGCAAATGATTATGCAATTGAAACATAAACCTAGGTTAGAAAAGGTTGGGCAAATTTTGGGGTGCAACAGCTGCCCGTATTCAAGCGGCTTGGACCCGACTGGATGAAGAGCACGCAACTTTCAGACATTCGAGGTACGAGACGGTTGAATACGAAAGAACCCGGAAATTTGCCAACCGCAAAAATAAATTGCGTATACGCCCACTGCTTGGGGAAAACCCTTCAGGGAAATGACTTCTGTTGTCACGGCAACAACTAGCCATCCATCTGTCAAGCTGTTTTTGCAAAATAATCTGATATTGTCCGCAGACCACTTCATTCCGAAGAAATGAGCATACACCACACAACGAGAAATTGTTGACATCACTTATCAACCTCTGTTGATCTCACTTATCAACCTCTGTTGATCTCACTTATCAACCTCTATTGATCTCACTTATCAACCAAGCACACGCTAACCAGCGGGAGAATATTGACTTCACTTGTCACATTGACTTCACTAATCAACCTTTCGTATCCTGAAGAAACGAGCAAACACTTAACCAAACGAGACAATGTTCGAAGACATGAACAACCGACTCTGCGGGGAAATGAGAAACTTAACTAAGTAACTCTGAGAGGACAATTCTGACGACTGCCGTCACATACCTGCTGGGGAAATTGGGAACTTAACCAAGCACCCTTGTTGAAAAATACGAGGAATTTAACCAAACAACTCCTGTGACGAATACCCTGCTGGGACTATGAGGGACTTAAACAATTAACTCATTGAAGTAACACCCTGCTGGAGCACATAACTCTGCTGGGGAAATTACGAGTAACTATCCACAAACTGCATTACCGTCTTATAATGCTGAACTCCGCAGCGTCCTGAGAAAGACTCAGATGGGGGAATACAAGTAACTTAACCAAGCGACTTGTCAAAGAATACTCTGCCGGGGACTACGAGGAAATTAACCAAGTATCTCATTGAAGATCGACCCGCTGGGGATTACGTCTCTACTGGGGTGACTGTGGGTAACCACCCAAAATCTGCATCATGCTATTTCCACCGTACTCTGATAAAGACTCGGCTGGGGAGAAAGATAAGTGCTTGATCAAGCAACTCTGCTAAAGGAATATGACATGACGAACATGATCAATGTGTGCCTGGCACGACAACCCTCTGTAACAAGATGAACACGATCACTGCGTATTCTACACCACAACCCTCTTGACAGGAGGAAACCCGATCACTGCGCGTCCCGGCGTTGCAAACAAAATCACATAATGGGACAAACACGATCACAGCATGTTGCATTACAACCAAAATCACATCGACCAGAAATCCAACCGGATGAGGCAAACACAATCACTGCGTGCCAGACGACATAAATCCACATAGATGAGGCTAACACGTTGACTGCGTGCTTCAACCGCAAACATGATGAACACGATCACTGCGTGTGCTGCAATAGGACGAGTACGATCAATGCGCATCTCGACCAACAACCCCCAAAATGATGTCAACACGATCACTGCGTGTGCCACAAAACCAACCCATGTAATAGGACGAATACGATTACTGCGTATGCCGACCAACAAAACCAACTGATACGATAGCCACGATCACTGCGTGCTCCGCATCACAAGTTCCCATGGTACTATCAACACGATCACTGCGTGCTATACGAATACGATCACTGCGTATCTTGAACAAGATCACTACGTGTTTGAACACGATCACTGCGTGTTTTGAACACGATCACTGCACGTCATGTTACGACTCTCTTGACTGGAGGAAACACGATCACTGCGTGCTGTGACACACCTTCAAACATGGGACGAATACGATCACTGCGTACTTCGGCCACCCACAACCAGATGAACACGTTCACTGCATGCCTTATCCCATAACCAAATCGTATAACGGACGAATACGATCACTGCATATACCGACCAACAAAAACTGGATGAACACGATCACTGCGTGTCAATCTATAACCACTGTATAACGGACGAATTCGATCACTGCGTATATCGACCAACAACATCACATGACATGGTAAACACGATCACTGCGTGTCCTGCACCGCCAATAGAGTGAACACGATCGCTACGCGTCCTGCCCAATGAAACCCCGAGACGATACCAACACGATCACTGCGTGCCTTACAAAACAATCTTCTTAGATCGGGACGAATACTATCACTGCGCCATTCGACCACAGATACACATACCAAGATCAACACAATCACTGCGTGTCCTACAACATGAACCCCATAGATGGTACAAATACGATCACCGTGTACTTGGGCCACAAATTAACATCTCCAAATCAACACGATCACTGCGTGCTTACAATATGAACCCCGTAGATGGTACAAAATACGATCACTGCATACCTTGACCACAAAATCCACATCTTCCTGAAACCACGATTTCTCTTATCGGTAAGGAACAACATGTCTGAAATGGAAGAGGTAACCAACCTGGCTTATGTTTCAAAAATGCGCGTTTGATAAGGACGTAATGCTTCCACACAACATAGAAATGCTACGTACTCGTACAAAATGCAGATGCTCATGATGCATGCTTATGCAAATAGTTACTTCAGCAAAATAAATGCTGAAGACAAACTGGATCCGCTGGGGATGACCGGAATACTACCGATACGCTTCCAATAAATGTTAGAAAGATGAACTGACTCCGCCGGGGATAACCATCCTGCTGGGAAGGTAGCTCACAAACTCAAAACTTCAAATTCTGCTGAAGATGGTCGTCCTGACCAGGAAGGATCAACCTGTTAAGGAAAGAGAAAAGCAATCCCGGAAACTTCTTTCAAATGCATCAACACTCTGATTACGCCCTGTGGGGATACTTCATCCTGCTATCAATAAGCTAGGGGTTGACCGGTGTGCTCTGATTCGCACTACGCACGCAACTCGTTGGGGAAATTAATCATATCCGTCTAGACCTTCGCTGGGGAGGACTCTGCTCTGCTTGATAAGCTAATTCTGAACTACTGAAGATACATTGATCTTTTCCTTCGACGCAATCTCCGCTCTCCTAGGGAGACAACATTCAATTTTGCCTGGGGCGACTTCACTGGGGAAGGGCACGACGTTCATCCTCTGGAGAGGGTACCAGCCTGCCATGGACTCTTGAGGGGAACTTTGCGAGCTTTTGAATACCTGCAAAAGTCAACAAGCAAACACAAGACAATCTATGTAAAAAGAAACATCTTGGTAATCACCCACGACAACCATTCAGGTAATTTTCGGTTTTAACAATCATTGGCTGAGGCCCGCCTGTTTACACGCATGTAAGTTTATCAAAAACATCGGCGTTTTTTACAAACAAAACTGTAAAAAAAATAAAACCAAAGTCACACACTACACTGAATAAAACACTTTATTGATAACGGCCTGAGAATAGGCAAGATTTGTACATCAGATGCAACTCCTGAAAAGAGGTAGTCACACATAAACAAAATGCAGAAGTATACAAATATACAGAATAAAATTTGTACACATGTCGACAACGTGTTACAGACGAACACCATGAACCGATCCTCCTATGACTCGTCGGACTTTGACACTTTCCCGATCTCTGTCTTCAGAAGAGATTGCTTTGGATAGTTGACCCCCAGATGCTCCCAAACCACTAACAATCAAACTTGGACCGCAGTCATTTGCTTCTCAAATCCCTAACTTTTGCGTGAATCGCCCTTTGCGGGTTTTCGATTCACCGGGATACCCTTTTTTGTCGAAGCCGCCCAGTGTAGGTTTTCGACTTCGCGGGTGTACATTTTTTCCTTTTATCCCTAACTTTTGCCCGAACCCTTTTATTCTGTTTTTCGGTTCGCCAGGATGCCCCGTTTTTGCCTGGACTCTCTTTTTACTGTCCAGCGAGTCAATTTTAAGCAAAGTATTTTTTAACTGCGTCCGAGTTCACAGGGGACGAAAAGTCTTCACCATCCATGGTGGATAACAATAAGGCTCCTCCGGAGAAGACCTTTCTCACGACGTATGGACCTTCGTAATTGGGAGTCCATTTGCTCCTGTGATCCGATTGCGGTGGGAGAATCTTTTTCAGCACAAGATCACCCGTCTGAAAGCTTCGAGGTCGAATCTTCTTGTCGAACGCTTTCTTCATCCGGCTCTGATACAGCCTACCATGTGCAATGGATGCCAGTCTCTTCTCATCTATCAAGCTCAGCTGATTCAATCTACTTCTCACCCATTCTGCCTCTTCCAGCTTAACATCAAGCAAAACCCTCAAAGACGGTATCTCAACCTCCAATGGCAGGACAACCTCCATGCCATATACTAGTGAGAACGGCGTTGCCCCGGTTGATGTACGCACTGTAGTACAATAACCGTGCAAAGCGAATGGCAGCATCTCATGCCAATCCTTATACGTTACCACCATCTTCTGAATAATTTTCTTTATGTTCTTGTTGGCCGCTTCAACAGCGCCATTCATCTTGGGTCTGTACGGAGATGAACTATGATGCTCGATCTTGAAATCCCGACACAGATCTTTCATCATCTTGTTGTTCAAATTCGAACCATTATCAGTAATGATCCGTTCAGGAATACCGTATCTGCAAATTATATCCCTCTTGATAAATTTGGTCACCACCTGCTTTGTCACATTGGCGTAAGATGCTGCTTCCACCCACTTGGTGAAGTAATCGATCGCGACCAGAATGAAGCGATGCCCATTAGAAGCAGTAGGCTCAATCTTGCCAATCATATCGATTCCCCACATGGAGAAAGGCCATGGGGATGCCATAACGTTCAGTGGACTGGGTGGCACATGGATCTTGTCAGCATAGATCTGGCACTTGTGACACCGCTTGGCAAGCTTGAAACAGTCCGTTTCCATCATTAACCAGTAATACCCTGCTCGCAACAATTTCCTGGTCATAGCATGCCCACCAGCATGTGTACCAAAAGTTCCCTCATGGACCTCTTCCATGAGTAAGTTGGCTTCCTTCTCATCTACACACCGGAGGAGTACCAAATCGTGGTTCCTTCTATACAAAACGCCGTCGGGATTCAAATAAAAGTTGCCTGCTAATCTCCTTAGAGTCTTCTGATCACGATTGGATGCCCCAGCCGGATATTCCTTATTCTTCAGGAAGTTCCGTATGTCGAAGTACCAAGGTTTACCGTCAGATGCTTCATCAATTGCAAACACAAAGGCCGGCCTATCAAGGCGAGATATGACAATCCTGGGAGCCTCGTTCCAGTAGTTGACCTTATACATCGAGGATAATGTTGCAAGGGCGTCTGCCATTTGATTCTCCGCCCTGGGTACATGATGAAACTCTACTTTATCAAAGAAAGGCAGCAACCTTCTCGCATAATTCATGTACGGTATCAGATTAGGTTGTCGTGTCTCCCACTCTCCCTTAATCTGTTTCACAACCAATGCTGAATCCCCATATACGTCCAGATTCTTGATCCTCAGATCAATCGCCTCTTCTAACCCCATAATGCAAGCTTCATACTCGGCTTCGTTATTCGTCACTGGAAAAGTCAATCTGGCTGTGAACGGGATGTGCGACCCGTGGGGAGTTGTAATGATTGCCCCGATCCCGCTACCGTACGAATTGACAGCCCCATCAAAAATCAATTGCCACTGGGAACTCCGCTCAGGTCCTTCACCAGGCAACGACTCATCACAATCTTTAGCCTTCAAGTACATTATGTCCTCATCAGGGAACTCAAACTTCATAGGCTGGTAATCCTCAATCGGCTGTTCGGCGAGATATTCAGACAGAACACTTCCCTTAATGGCCTTCTGGGAAACATACTGGATATCGTATTCTGTCAATACCATCTGCCATCTAGCAATCCTTCCAGAGAGCGCTTACTTCTCAAACACATATTTGATCGGATCCATCTTTGATATCAGCATGGTTGTATGATTCAGCATGTACTGTCTTAGACGTTTGGCAGCCCACGCCAATGCACAACACGTCTTTTCGAGCATAGAGTATCGGGATTCGTAACCCGTGAACTTTTTGCTCAAGTAGTAAATTGCATGCTCTTTCCTTCCTGTCTCGTCATGTTGACTGAGAACACAACCCATGCTGTTCTCCAGAACCGTCAGATACATAATCAGTGGTCGTCCCGCTACTGGGGGTATCAACACCGGAGGTTCCTGCAAGTATTCTTTTATCTTTTCAAATGCCCTTTGGCAATTGTCGCTCCAGACCACCGCTTGATCTTTCTTTAACAGTTTGAATAATGGTTCGCACGTGGTCGTTAGGTGAGAGATGAACCTAGCAATGTAGTTCAACCTCCCTAAGAATCCACGGACTTCTTTTTCTGTTCTCGGTGCTGGCATCTCTTGTATTGCTTTTATTTTTTCCGGATCGACCTCGATTCCTTTCTTGCTCACAATGAACCCCAGTAGCTTCCCGGATCTCACTCCGAAGGTACATTTATTAGGATTTAGCCTCAGCTTGAACTTCCTCAGCCTCTTGAACAACTTCAACAGATTAACCAGATGTTCTTCCTCTGTTTGAGACTTGGCAATCATGTCATCGACATACACCTCAATCTCTCTGTGCATCATGTCGTGAAAGAGCATTGTCATAGCCCGCTGGTACGTTGCCCCAGCATTTTTCAAACCAAAGGGCATCACCTTATAACAGAAGGTTCCCCACGGGGTGATAAAGGTCGTTTTTTCCATATCCTCCGGAGCCATTTTGATCTGGTTGTACCCTGAAAAGCCATCCATGAAGGAAAACACTGAAAACTGAGCCGTGTTGTCAACTAACACATCAATATGCGGCAGCGGGAAATCATCTTTCGGGCTCGCTTTGTTTAGATCCCTATAATCAACACACATTCGAACCTTGCCATCTTTCTTTGGCACAGGCACGATATTAGCGACCCAAGTGGGATAAGTGGTAACAGCCAGGAACCCAGCATCCCATTGCTTCTGCACCTCTTCCTTTATCTTTACGGCCATGTCAGGACGAGTCCTTCTGAGTTTCTGCTTCACAGGCGGGCAATCTTCCTTCAACGGCAGACGATGAACAACCATATCAGTATCCAAACCCGGCATGTCCTCGTAGGACCAAGCAAATATATCACTGTATTCACGCAGCATCTCAATAAGCTCTTGCTTGATGTCCACTTGCAACGCGGCCCCTATACGGATATTCCTGACGCATTCTTCAGACCCCAAGTTGACAATATCAATCTCTTCCTGGTGAGGTAGAATGACTCTCTCCTCCTGCTTCAATAACCGACTAAGCTCTTCTGGTAAGTCACTATCCTCCACAATCTCCTCCTCAGCTTGGAAGATCGGATGCTCGAAGTCTAACCGAGTCATAGGAAGTTTTTGGTCGGTGTCATCTAAAAATTCATGAATCCTGCGAGGGGAAACGGTTAAGTGCTTCAAAATGATATTCAAGCAAAATGCATAACCACGCTGCCATTTTATTGAAAAATAAAAACAGAAAGAAAAGGATCACAACATTTGAATGTAAAAAACACCGTCATTTATTGATCATGCAAACATACAGGTAAACAGTTAGGCCCTAAGACAAGATCATCGATGCCCCGGGCAAGGCATGTGATCATACAATGATTGAAAAAACAATGCATTACTGTTTGGTGACTTGGATGACGTCCTGGATGGACCAGTTGCATAGGCTTTGCCCCGGCGTGCTGGGTCGAATCCATGCGTCCATGTCGCAATCGCTATCCACTTCCTCCGTATTAGACACGACATTAATCCTTTCGAAGCTAACTCCTCCAGGCATGAACACCACAGGTCCCTTGTACTTAGGCGCACTCTTCGAGGGAGATGGGCGGTACCCCAAGCCATACCTATCTTGCTTCACTGGGATGTCCAAAATCTGCCCCCACTTCCGAGTCTCTCCTGCTTGTACCAACGCCTTGGCTTCTTTATATGAGGAGACGACCACCTCTGGCCCTTCACTCTTCAACGGAGCTTCTTCTTTAACCTTCACCCCTTCGAACGCTTGACACAATGTTTCATGAATCTCTCCATCTACCTCCATGTACTTGAAGGAAGACAAATGACTAACTAAGATATCCTCTTCGCCACACACCGTCACAATACTCCCCTCAACCATATATTTCAGCTTCTGATGGAGCGTAGAAGTTACTGCCCCAGCGGCATGAATCCAAGGTCTCCCGATCAAACAGCTATATGCAGGCTGGATGTCCATGATGTAAAACACTGTATCAAACACCTCCGGACCTACCTGAATGGGTAGCGTTACTGACCCGAATACCGACCTCCTTGTTCCGTCAAAGGCCCTTACTACCAAATCACTAGGTGTGCACAACAAACCACGGGTATCCAATTTCAACAGGGCTTTCTTTGGTAACACATTCAACGAGGACCCAATGTCTACCAGCACATGGGATAAAGTGGTGCCCCTGCATTCAATAGAGATGTGCAAGGCATTATTGTGATCGCGCCCTCTAGGCGTTAAGTCAAAATCCGTGAATCCCAGACCATGCCCCGCGTTAACATGTGCCATAACTCCCTCCAGCTGATTAACTGAAATCTCTTGCGGAACGAAGGATGTCTCAAGTACCTTCAACAGGGCATTTCTATGCGCCTCAGAACACAACAGCAGCGATAATATGGAGATCTTTGGCGGGGTCTGCTGCAGGTGCTCTACAATCTTGTAATCACTTTTGCGGATCAACCTCATGAATTCTTCCACATCTTTGGTTATCGGCTCTTTCTCTTTACTCCCCGAAGATTCCCCCTCAACAACTTTGTTCTTACCCCTGGCAAGCCTCTCTGCTTCAACCTCAGGTGAAGTGAAAATTCTCCCGCTCCCACTATGTTATCCACGGATCCCGCTGGCGGATCATTCAAGTCAATCTTTTCCCCATTGCAATACACCTCAGCACCATAGCACCACGGGACTGCCTTTGTGCTTTCATAAGGGATTGGCTTAGCCTTGGCAATAGTAATGGTCGGCCTTTTCGATGATGCCGAAACTGTCACTGATTTGAACGGAATGGTGATCGTAGCAATCTCCCTACGCTCTTCTTCAGATTCTGTCTCAACAGACTTCTCTCGCCCCACAGCCCTGTCAAACTGCAAAATTCCTTCATCAATCAAACCTTGAACTCCCCTCTTCAACTTCTCACAGCCCTCAGGCTGAACCAAACAGTCATCACACTCTTCACTGCAACCGGGATAGACACCTCCTTTCAATAAACGCTGCTTTACGTAACTCAAAGGGGTTTTCAGCTCGCTCACTTCTGAAACTAAGTTCAACTCATCATCTACCATGATTGCATTGGCCCCAGCCCCACCATGCTTGGGCATTGGCTGCTGCGTGATATTGGGACCTTCCTTCCCGAAGTTAATAGCCGTACTATCAAGCAAGTCCTGTACTTTATGCTTGAAAGCTAGGCAATTTTCAATATTGTGCCCTGGTGCACCCGAATGGAAGTCACAGTGCTCATTAACATCATATCCGACTGGTGGCTGGCCGGTTGGTGGTGCTAAGGTCCTCTTCTCGACTAGCTGCAATTTCAACAAAGTTTGAAGGAGTTCTGCATATGATACTGGCGGTACCTCGAATACCCTCCTCGGTCGTGGGTTCTGAAGTCTGCGCTGATTATTATTAGGCGGCTGCTGAGCCTGCTGCTGTGGTTGTTGTCTCTGCTGCTGAGGAGGCCCTGGAATGGTTACACTTGCAACTTGCGACTGCTGACGCCAGTTCTGACCTTTATTCCTTCGTCGAGCACTATATACAGCGTTGGTATCACCCTGCCTTTTACCACCAAACGTCTTCTTATTACCTCCTGCGGAACTGGACTCACCCGCTTGAATTTTACCAATCTTTACCCCGTTTTCAATGCACTCCCCCATCAAGATCAACTCAGAGAAAGTACTCATCGAAAAATTGAGCAACCGATCATAGTACATTCCAGAGAAAGTTCCTATGAACATATCCATCATTTCGCGCTCCACCATTGGAGGGTGTACCCTAGCAGCCAAATCTCGCCATCTCTGGGCGTATTCTTTAAAGCTCTCGCTAGACTTTTGAGACATGCTTTGCAACTGGACTCGGTTGGGGGCGAGATCACTATTATATTGATAATGTCGAACAAAGGCCTCTGCCAGCTCTTTCCAACTCCTGATCTGAGTAGGCTCCAAGCTCATGTACCACTCCAGCGATGGCCCTAACAGGCTATCCTGGAAGAAGTGCATTAGCATCTTTTCATCCTCAGAATACGCAGACATACGTCTATAAAATGCGCGCACATGCACCCCAGGGCATGTATCCCCTTTGTATTTATCAAATGACGGTGCTTTGAATTTCAGCGGGACCCTCAACCCTGGGACTAACCCCATATTTGACATATCCAGCCCAAGAGCATTCTGGATGGCCAATCCGTTCACTTTCTCTTCTAGCAATCTCATCCGATGGTTGTCATCCCTAGCCCTTTCATAACCCTCATTCTGACCAGAGAACACATCCTCCTGACGATCCTCCCAGCGAGGCACTGCATCATATCCAACGTAATCTGCATCACGTACCGGACCTGTTTGGAAGTACCTGGGGTCATACCTCAGATTACCCATCTCTTGAGCGTTGTATGCGCCAGTTCCATGTCCAAGATTACCATAGCCACCAAACCCAGCTTTGGCGCCAGCCATGCTGCCATACCCCATATTCACACCATTGAAGCCCTGGTTACCATTAATACCATTCATTCCGACATTCTCGATGCCCCCATTGAAACCCTGGTTGACATTACCCACAAATACCCCAGCAGTATTTGCATTGGCATTCATATTACCGGTATTCCCACCTCCACCTACAGGACCAGTTTCGCCAGCATTCAAACCGTTTACGGGAATAACATCAGCACTTTGATGATTCTCAACTCGGGGAGAAGCAACAATATTTTCACCATGCGGTGACCCGTTGTTTTCAGCCCGTGCGACTATCGGTTGAACCAGATTCTGCAGCTGCTCCTGTCCTTTGGCGATAGTCTCCATGGTTTGCATGAGCAGGGCCATCCTGTCACGCATCTCTTGCATTTCACTCTGCACGTTGTCCATGATCTTCTTCTGGTTAATCCTTGTAGAGTAACGGTGGATCCGCTTTTCTGCAATCCTGAAAATACCTGAATTAAAGAGGCAGGAGATAAGATACACGGATCACAAACCTGTAATGCAAATATGAGTATGTATGCAAAGTGCAACATGTGTCTGTGCATTAGGGATTATCATTCCCCGATTCTAGTGTGAATATGCCAGTGCAGTGACAGTGCTAGCAAAAACGGTGATTGAAGCCAAATCATAGAAAACCTCGTATATTGCAGAGAAATCCAAGAATACAATATCACTGAGTGTACAATAAGAAGGCATGATCTCAACCAACAATCCTGGTGATGGTCAGCACGAATGCAAATAAAGCATACAAGTTAATACATGAAACGATCAAGTACTCCCATAAGCCCGGTACTCTTCTATTAACTTCTTGGTCTCTGGATGACTTGGTCGGGTAAGCAGACCCTCGACAAACTGGTTTCTTTTCTTGAGAACACGTCGCACGTCACCAGCGGTTTCCTCCCATGCCCCTTCTCCGAAGCGATCCTCTAGCTTCCGCTTCTGAGACACAGCTTCGTTCCTGCCTTCGATGGCCTTGTTCAATGCCTTCTGGAGACTATATCTGGTCATCACCTCTTCTTCATGCTTCTTAATGCTAGCTTTCAACTGCTCTTCGAGTTCAGAAATTTGCTGCTTCAATTTATCTTCCCTCTTTTTGTTGTTGGTTAGCGTAGCATTCCAAGTCCTGTTACAAGAAGAGATTTCTCGGTGAGCGTCGTCGAGTGCTTTATTTTTGGACTCCAACATGTCATGAGAGCTTCTGAACTCTTGACCCAGACGTTCGCGCTTCTTTTTCTCTTCAGTCAACTCAGCACCTAGCCTGTTTACTAGTTCGATCTGCTGTTGGAAAGAACGTGCAACCTTATTCTTCTCACTCCGCATCTGAGCCAGCTCCTTTTCTAACTCTTCATTAATCTTCAGCAAGGCTTCCTTTTCTTTCACAACTCGCTCGTAGACCTCCATAGTGACAGTGGTTGGCTCCTCTACCGGAATATGAATAGGGACTGGTGCAGCTGGAAATGGCATCAGTAACTGTCTTGCCCTCCCCTGGATCCAAACTTTGTAGGGTGTATATGCCTGACAATCATTCTTCCCCAACAGCGGTTTCCCTTTTCTGTTAATACGCATCTAGGCATGCCGAAGCATGGCTAGTAACTCTCCATTCAAATCACCGGTGAAGTACAGAGATTCTTGTACTTCTTCCTCCCGAGGTGGGTTCTTCAACGCGTATCCAAACTGGCGGACGAACAGAGATGGGTTGTAATTGATGCACCCTTTTCTTCCTATCAAAGGAACATTAGGATACCCAGAACAACTGAAAATAAGCTCAGACCCCAGCAAATCTCGGTCAAACCACTCAATATCTTCAGAAGATAGCCTCATCATACGCTTTGGCCAGTCAGCTGTAGTTGCACTATCCACAAAAGGTCCCTTCAGGGGAAGATGGCTCTTGAACCACATGTACAGCAAAGGCACGCAACAAGAGACGTTCTTGCCTCTCCTGTTCTCATTTCTGTAGTGCATCGAATGGTAGAAGTCCCCGATCAGTGTAGGTACCGGGTTGCCAACAGCAAACAGATGAAACACATCCATGTCCACGAAGTTTGGGAAGTTGGGAAACAGCACTATCCCATAAATGCATAGAGCCAAAACAGCGTTAAAGACCACCCAACACCCATTCTTGGCGTACTCTTGAGCCTTACCAACCAGAAACTGGAGAGAGAAACCTGGAACCCCTCACCAAGAAGTCATCAACAGCTCAAAAGCATTCATGTGCAAGGCCTTAGCTAAATCCTCCAACTTAGGCTCAGCGGCAGAGTGAATAAAAGGAACTGCGTTCTGTACCGGCAGCTCAATAAACTCCACATACTCCTCCATGGTGGGCCCCAAGATAAAATCGGCGAACGTGAAACATCTCAAAGCAGGTTCGTAGAATTGCATCAGTGTATACAGCCCATTCAATTCATCATCAGTGGATTTGCGAACCAAACTCAACAGCCGTCCGTAACTCTGCCTGAAGCTTCTACGGACATCCTCATCAGCAAGAGAAATCAGACCCAGGAGGGGAGTAATATCAGGGATAGGTAGCTTGTAGGCAACTGTCATCCTCAAACCAGCCATGATCAATACTCAGAAGTCCAGACACTAGAACCAGGGAATATGCAAATGCACCTGCAGCACAGACACACGTTAATGGGATGCAATGATAATGGTTATGCAAGCAATGCAAGTAACATGCAACAGGGACCAAATGCCGTGGCTGAGAAGCCTGAACCATATCAAAAAGTCTCAGATAGACCCTCCAGAATTCCTCAAACCCTGGTCTCGGATAGACCCAATACAAAGCTCCAACACTAGTCTCGGATAGACCTCATACCATAACTCTGACTGGTCTCTGATAGACCTCATACCATAACTCTGACTGGTCTCTGATAGACCTCATACCATAACTCTGACTGGTCTCTGATAGACCTCACCACTGTCCATAAATACCCGGGATCTCAGATCAAGAAATAACCGGTATCTGAAGGTCTAGTTACCTGCATAACCCCAAAACCCTCTCACAGGTAGGTGTCCTAGCAACTGACAAAGGTATGGCATCCTATGCGGTCGTCGGCGTCACAGACTTTCAGGGTTGATGATACGATTCCCAGAAGGAGTGGCATCATCAAATCCTGAAGAGGCCTCACTTAGCCAACTTCCAAATGATCGGTCCCCAGAGTCGACAATCCAACTAACCAGCAACCCGAGCCACCCAAAGGGCAGGACAGGAGGCCAACCAGAAGAACCTCGTCTGAGTGTGGATTTCGCGGGACACTAGGACATGCAACGCATGTGCGCGCCCACTAATTTCCACTCTAATTCTAGGTGCACTCAAGCCCAGGTCCGACTTATCTCTCAATCATAGAACACCCGTCACAACCCCAATACAGCAATAATAACAATAATATAATGCTGAAAGTAAAGGACAGAAATATAAATCCATACAAAATCCTCGACGGGAAAACAAGCGCTAGGATTGACTCTCTTAAGGGACGTTGGATCCCAAATGCATAAGGAACTATCGCAGTCCTTAGCAGCCAGGGGACGTTGGATACCCAGCAGAGTCGCCAGCTGTCGCTACTGCGAAAATCGGCGCCGGCAATACAGAAGAGTCGCCACCGTGCGTTATTTATCCCAGAGGAGGGAAAGGAAACGCTCGAAGTAAACCTAACGCAAAGACGGGAAAAGGTATGGTCATCGCAACCAAAACCTGGGTTCGGGAGTCGGTTACGCAAGGGGAAGGTATTAGCACCCCTCACGTCCATCGTACTCGATGGGATCCACGCTTGCTTGTTTGTACGGATTACACTTCTATCTAAACTAAAGGATGAGGTCTGAAAAGAAAAGACAACATGACTCGGTAAAGCATCGCACTTTATGCCTACGTATTCCCGTCTGGAACGAGAAATCAGAGTCAACGTAGTTCGCCTAACTACGGGTGAAGGTGGGTGAAGGTTGCTCGCTAGGACACTGCATCCTATGCCTACGTACTTCCACACTGCATGGAAGATCAGAGCAAACGTAGTTCGGGCTACGCACGACACAAGCTGTTCAAGTGTCTTTTAGGAAAAATCTCACCTTAAACAAGGGTTTTCTTATTGCAAAAAGGTTGATGTTTGTTCAAATCTTTTGACGGAAGAAATGAATTGATTTCTGTTATAACCTTTATTAATGTTTTTCTGTTGTTCTGAAGAAAGAAGAGATGACACTCTACAAATCCTAGGGTTAAAAAAGGGAATAAAATCTACCCTAATGTTATCATGCATGGGTTTAGACCTAATGCCTATCATGCTCCTCTCTTGCGCAGAGAGAAACAGAGATCCTAAGGGAATAGACGGAAACAGAAACAGCAGATATATATATATATATATATATATATATATATATATATATATATATATATATATATATATATATATATATATATATATATATATATATATATATATATATATATATATATATATATATATATATATATATATATATATATATATATATATATATATATATATATATATATATATATATATATATATATATATATATATATATATATATATATATATATATATATATATATATATATATATATATATATATATATATATATATATATATATATATATATATATATATATATATATATATATATATATATATATATATATATATATATATATATATATATATATATATATATATATATATATATATATATATATATATATATATATATATATATATATATATATATATATATATATATATATATATATATATATATATATATATATATATATAAAGCAGTAAAATGCATGGATGCAACAATACAAGCGAGGCAAGGGAGTCCCACTCAACCTCGAACCTAGAAAACAATAGGCAAAAGTGAATAGCATTCACTTCCAACCCAGCAGGTTAAACAGCAAACAATACAGTCAGGGAAATTCAATCAATACATCAAAAATTATAAACAGCAAAAGCTGAACAGCAAAGCAGTCTTCATCAGCATCTGCCTTCAAGTCAGCACCAACTATCTACAAGCTTCAAGCCAGCATCAATCTTTTATCTTCAATCTCTCAATGGTTTTTCTTCAAGTCCTGATCTCCCAGCTGAGGATCCAATCACAAGAAGGAACTGGGTGTTAAGCAATTAGTTGACCACCAAAGGTGGCAAACAGACTGCTAACAACACATAGAATATTTCTCTCAAGAGTTCTATCTCTTAGACATTAGCACCAAGCCTTCCAAAGGAAGGGGGTGAGTGTCTTAGAGAGACTCTGCATCATAGAGAAGGATGGAGGCAAACAAGACCTTCCATGTTTGTGAATCAAGTTTTCTACTCTAGAGCTCTGCCTAACTCCTAGATCCTAGAACCTTCAACAACTGCCAACAAGAGATACTCCTCATCAACTCTGGAAGTTGGTCTTCAGTCTTCAATCTTCAAATGGGCTTCAACAACACAGTCTTCAGCTCAAACCCCAAGCCCCAAACAAACCCAATACCCCCACACAGTCAAATAATAACCCTAAAGAGGGCACACCACACAGTCAATCAAATACAAACAATATACTAATAGCAGTAGGGGAAGCCTAATATTTTCTAAGGGATCTATTATCTACCCATAATCCCTATAGTCCCATACCCCAAAATCAAATTAAAATTCCTAGAAGAAATGATCTATCTCACCTATGTTCACTTAAAACCCTAATTTTAACCACTCTAATCTCACCTAATCAAATCATCTAAAAATTAATCCTAAAATTATGAATTAAATCCTATGAGGAAGCTAAAGTCCTAAGTTAATCACCCTAAAAAGAATGGATTCAAAATGTTAAAGTATCTAACTACACTAAAATCAACAATATCATGCATCAAATTAAACCACTTAAAAAGCTATTTAAAAGAAAAATGCACAAAAAATACTAAAGCAAAATAAAATGCTAATTTTATTATTAATTATTTTTCTTAACAGAATTATGAATTTACCACAAAAAGAATCAATTAAAAATAGGCTTTTTTCAATTTTATATGGATTTTTTAAGATGCAAAAAATATTAAAGAAAATAAAAATCACAAAATGAAATAAATGGGGAGGGGGGTGTCAGAAGCATATGCGCTCAGTTATATTGATCATTGGGCTCAGACCTAGGGGGCGCAGATATCAATAATGTTAAGCCCAGTTAGTTTCAGAAATTCAAAATAAAAAACAACGAAAAAGATTAAACGCTCGGTGCGAATAGCAACTAATTTTAGTTAAAACATGAAATGGGCTTGCTGGTGGGGTGTGGTTAGTATGCTTTGCTGAGGCCCAAGACTCAACTTAAGTGGAACACTGCGTTCCATTAAGTTCATATTTTCCCTCCGTTTTCAAATTGAATTACAGCCATTGGATCAATTTCTGAGTCAAAGGTCTCCCTCCAAATCCACGGCCCTCCTTCATCTTCTCCAAATGAAACCCTAATTTCAGAAAAAACCCCCTCCATGCACACACCTTCATCCCCTCTGTTCTCACTCGATTGGCCATGAAAACCTAAACTATAAAGAGCAAAATTGCTCTACCCTCTCCCATGAACACGATGGTGCCAAGAGTTTGGATTGAAACCAAACCTAGAGTGAAACCCGATAGCTAGAAGCTCATGGTGTACCAAACTGTCACTGAGATGGACTCTCACAATTCTTGATTCCAATGGTATTAATGCGTTCTTCACACTACACTGATCTCAACAAGCTATTACACGTGCATTAAAACTCATTACATAACCTAATCTTGATCATCAAAGAATCTACAACCTGCCATTAAACCTCATGGAATTCACCCTAAGTCTCTGAAAATGGTCATCTAACCTAACCTAACAATCTTACACTAACAATCTAATCTAACAACACCTAATTAGGGAGATAGAAGATAATTCACCAACCTGCTAGGTAGCTATGGCAGAGGTGGAATCAGCTTGTTTCAGTGCTTGAATCCTCTTCACAATGGTCCTCTAATGGTGATCTCTCTTCTGTTTGCAACAATTATGATGATGAGTGCTTGTAGAAGAAGATTCGAGCCTTGCTTGCAATGGAAGCTTTCCTTGAACACCTCTTTCTCCACTGAATTCTACAACTGAATTCTCTAACCCCTTCCTTCATTGTGATCCACTTGTTATATAGAGCCAATTAGAAGATCCTAGATGCTTCTAGAATGTGGTAGAAAGTCATGGAATTCTCACTTGATGACATATTGGATATCTCTTATCTCATGCATTAAGCTCCTTGAATTGGTGTCAAAATCTCTTTACATGAGATATTGAGATGGTATGTGCAAAAAACAAGCATTTCCTTGCCTTGTGTGAAGTTTTCCAAAGTTGCCTTATTATGCAAGTAACAACATTACAAAGCAAGTCCCATTTTTAGGCCTCAACTCAAAAATGTGGCTGAACCAATGTTTTCAAAATGTTGTTTGGAATCAATTTGGTATATTACATGACCCATTTTGGATTTATAGATTGCCCAAACCAATTTTTCATGTGAACTTTTTCAAGTTATATGCCATTTTTAAGTCATTTTCCACCAACTTTTATCAAGTCTTGTTCTATGCATTTCCAAACTTCCATGACATCTTTTCTAGACTTAAAATGACATTTTGAGCAACTTTGATGTTGGGAAGTTTTTCATTTGAAGCTTCCTTGTATGAGTTTTAGGCATAGGCTAAGAATGACCTGTAATTCTCAAATGACCAAAATACCCTTTGCTTGTCAAGGACATAAGTAGAGTTCCACAAATCATATGAAGTCATACCATACCTTCCTAGAAAGCTAAGACAATGAGGAACAACTCTCATGTTGGCTAGAAATCTATTTGAAATATCCTTGAAGGTCAAAAGTTGCTTGGAAGACAGACAACTTTCACAGACAAATTTCAGTGCTCTCAGATGACCTGTAACTTGCAAGAGCTATAACTTGAGTTCTATAAATCATCTTGATGACTTCCACCACTCAAATTAAATCTATGAAGATACTCTACAAGTTTCATGTGGACCAGAAATTCATATGAAGCTTGCATCTTGAGTTACACTGCTTTGAAGTTTGACCCAAATCAGGGGATTTTACACTGAAACCCTAATTTGGTAACTCCTCTTCTCCTTGACTCCTTCTGATTTTTCTTTGGCACAACACCATATCCATATCCATATAGCAAATAATGAATCCCACATTCTTCAAATGATCCTTGATGCCTTTCAAAACAAGTCTTTGACCTAGGGTTGACCTAGTGTTGACCCAGATAAAACCCTAGTTGACTGACTTCAACTGAGGCTCTTGCAATCATTCCAATGACTTGGTTACTCCTCAAAGCTGATCATCTAGGCTCCTCATAACATCCATACACACCTCATGCTCTTGGATCATAGCTCACACTTCCTCTGATGATCCCCAAATAACCTCAAGATAGGGGAGAACTCACTGATCAACCTGTCAACTCTTCAAAGCTCAAATTATTCCCTGATGACCTGAGTAGTCTTGAATATGAATGAAACCCTTGAATATGCCTCTTGAGATAAGAATAGCACTTCATCCCTTGATTAAGATAGCTTGCTTATGCTATGCAATGCAGATGAATACACTATGTACATGATGCCAATGCAAATGATTATGCAATTGAAACATAAACCTAGGTTAGAAAAGGTTGGGCAAAATTTTGGGGTGCAACAGCCACCAGGAAAGAGCGGGAGGATAAGCTGATGCAACAGATTTCCAAGCTGAAAGCCCAGGTGAAGGCCGGTGAGAAGAGGTTTGATGAAGAAACCGCTCGCAGATATGCCGCTGAAGGCCTGATCAACAAGGCTCTCGCTAACCTGAAGGAGCACAAACTGACGTTTGAATCCAAGAAACGGAAGCTAGAAGATTGTTTCGGCGAAGGAGCATGGGAATATTCGGTCGAAGGTCTTCAATACACCATTATGCAGAGGGAGCTACTCGTCGAAGGGTTACTCACTCGGCCTGATCATCCAGAAACGAAGGGGTTGTTAGAAGATTTTTGCGCCCGAGGCCGTACTTGACTATATTTGTATTCCTTTTGTTTGATCATTGTTGGATGCTGACCATCACCAGGATTGTTGGCTGAGGTCATGCTATCGATTCTGCTTGTACTCACTAACGTTGTGTACTGCCTTGATGGGCTTTCTTTATATATGAGATATTATTTCCATGACTGGACTCAGACTTCTTATTATCAGCACTGGCACTCAGGCACTAGGATCGGGGGAGATCTCCCTAACGCACAGACACACGTTAGCATTTGCATGAAGCATTCGCATAACGAGCACTTTGTCGTTTTTTCCCAACCCTTTTGTGTTTTCAGGTTGTTTCAGGTTGTTCCAGGATTGATCAGAGACCAATCAACCGCTATCCGACCAGAGCAAATCAAACCAGAATCATGGAGCAAGTGCAAACTGATGTCCAAGAACTCCGTGAAAGAATGGATCGCTTCATGGAGCTCATGCAAGCGGTCGCCAATGGCCAGGATCAGCTCAGAACCTTGGTTCAGCCTCTGATTTCAAGGGTCGATAGCAATGGCGTACTCCATGGTGGGACCGTGCCTACCCCTCCACCTGTTGAAACTCCTCAGAATGGCGTCCCCGTGACCGGGGGGAACGGCAGTGCCAACGACAGCGTGATAGCTAACATGGGACTCAACGGTAATACGACAGGCGTCGGTAATGGGAATTTTGAAGCTAACGTCAATGTTGGGCTGGGTAACGGCACTGTGGGTGTTGGAAATCTGCTTGGGCCTCAGCCATGGTTAGAAGATCGCCAGGACGATGTGTTCTCTCAGAGAGGTGCTGAAGGGGAGCTGACTGCTGAAGCACAGCTAAGGTTCAAGGCACTCGAGGATAAGATGAGAAACATCGAGAACCAGAACACCCTGGGTGTTGATATGTCCAAGTTGGGACTGATTGCTGATTTCAAGGTGCCTCCCAAGTTCAAGGTACCTGACTTTGAAAAGTATAAGGGCACCACTTGCCCACGCGTCCACCTGAGATCATACTACAGAAAAATGTCCGCTCATTCTGAGGAAGAGAAGTTGCTGATGCATTTCTTTCAAGACAGTCTGTCCGGGCCCTCCCTCGAATGGTACATGAGTCTGGAACCTACCAGTGTGCTCACGTGGAAGGACCTTGCTGAAGCATTTGTGCACCACTACCAATACAATAGCGACTTGGCCCCGAACCGAGTCCAACTGCAGAATATGTCGCTAAGGAACAACGAAGGATTTAAGGAATACGCCCAGCGGTGGCGTGAGTTGGCAGCCAGGGTTCAGTCGCCGATGGTTGAACGTGAGCTTGTGCAGATGTTCGTAGCCACCCTCCTAGGGGTTTACTATGAGAAATTGGTCAGCGGTATGTCTGGAACCTTCTCGGATCTCATTATCACGGGTGAGCACATCGAAAATGGGATCAAACTGGGGAAAATTCAAGGTGATCTGTCCTCAGCTGGAGGAGGAAAGAAACCCTATAGTGGCAAAAGATGGGAAGGAGAAACGAGCGTCGTGTCCAACGCTCGAAGGAAGGGTAAAGGCCCTCACCAACAGGTGGCCAGTATAACCATCCCCGCTGTCCAACAGCCACAGCAGCAGCAACCGAATCAATAGGGATACAGAAATTATCAGAATAGGGCACCTTTGTCGAGCCGTCACCTCGAAACACCGCCCATGTCGTACGCGTAACTATTGCAGACTTTGCTTCAGCTACAGTTGATCCAGAAGAGAACCTTGGCTCCCTTGACAGGGGCACCTCCGCCAGGTTATGACGCGAATGCAACTTGTGAGTTTCACTCAGGGGCACCAGGCCACACAGTAGAAAACTGCAAAGCCTTCAAGCATAAGGTGCAGGACATGGTGGACGCTAAGATAATCAACTTCTTCGATAATGTGCCAAACGTCACGAAAAACCCTATGCCGAATCATAGGGGAGGCGGGGTGAACGCCATTATCGAAGACGAGAGTTTGGATTTGTTGACTGACGTCAGAGATCTGAAGATGCCGCTTAGCTTCGTTAAAGCTAAGTTTATGAAAAGAGGTTTCTTTCCAGGTTGCAGAGAGCTGTGTATGGGCTGTGCGACAAGTCCTGATGGATGTGAATAGTTGATAGAGGGGATTCAAAGTCTGATGAATGAAGGGATTTTACAGTTTAGCCGGAGGGCCGAAAGTAGATCAGGAGAGGTAATGCTGAAGCAAGGTGATGAGGTTGCCACCATCACCATCCCTCGCCAGACGATAACTATTTCTGCACCCAGGCCGCCCATAATCACCATCACCAAAGCTGGGCCAATACCGTTCGAAATAACTAATGTTGTCTCATGGCATTACGGGGCAGAGGTCTACTGCAATGGACAGAAGTTGGAACTAGAACCGTTTGGGTCGTCTGTGGAGAACCTAGTGGGAATCAGCGGGATCACTCGCAGCGGAAGAGTGTTTGCACCACCTGAGGTAGTGGCGGATAAAACGGACAGAGCTGACGCAACTGATAAAGGTAAAAGTAAAGTCGTTGAAGAGATCCCACGTGGGGTAGAAAAAGACTTACTTGTTAAAGACGCCGAGGAATTTATGAGGTTGATTAAAAAGAGCGACTACAAGATTGTGGATCATCTCCATCAGACACCCTCGAAGATTTCCATCCTGAATTTGTTGTTGTGTTCTGAAGCACACCGCAACGCATTGCTGAAGGTGTTGAACGCCGCATATGTACCGCAGAAAATATCGGTAAACCAACTAGAAGAGGTCGTGGCCCACGTGAATGCTGGAAATGGGCTAGGGTTCACTGACCTAGAGCTGACGCCGAAGGGGAGGAACCACAATAGCGCCCTGCACATCTCGATAGAGTGTAGGGGAACGATTATGTCTCACGTGTTGGTAGACACAGGGTCGTCACTCAATGTTCTTCCGAAGAAGGCATTAATGAAGTTAGATACTCGTGGAGTGATTTGCACACCCAGTGATCTGGTGGTAAAGGCGTTCGATGGAACCAAACGCCATGTTTTCGGGGAGGTGACCCTGCCAATCCAAGTCGGGCCAGAAACGTTCGACGCAATCTTTTACATTATGGACATCATGCCTGCCTACAACTGTCTCTTGGGCCGGCCGTGGATCCATGCTACTGGTGCCGTGACCTCCACGTTGCACCAAAAACTCAAGTATGCTGTTGGAGGTAGCATCGTGATTGTGTGTGGCGAGGAAGACATAATGGTGAGCCATTTGTCATCCTTCAAGTATGTTGAGATGGATGGGGAGATCCATGAAACCCTATGCCAAGCGTTCGAAGCTTATTAAAGTCAAGGACGTAGCTCCTGTAGTCGCTGAGAAGCCAGAGATGACTCTCTCTTCATTCAAGGAAGCCCGGGCCGTTGTTCAAGCCGGATATACCCCAGGCTGGGGGCGAATTTTGGAGATACCTAACAAGCAAGACAAGTTTGGGTTGGGACACTCTCCTGGAGCTGAAGCCTCCTCTTCTAGCAGTGCGTCTCGAGGTAAAGGGCCGATCCAGTTTACCAGTGGCGGGGTGATATTTGAAAGTGTCAGCGTGGTGTCTGAAGACAGCGGGGATAGCGACTGTGACTTAGACTCTTGGATCCAGCCAAGCAAGCCAGGCGAGGGCCTTAATAACTGGTCCGTCAAGGATATCATCCAGATGACAAGCAAAGAGTAATGATTTACTTTTTCCAATCATTGTACAACCCTACGTCCTACCCGGGGCATAGAGGTTTTATTGTCAGGGCCTTGTTGTATTATGTACATGCATTTTATCAATAAATCAAAAGGCGTTTTTCTTCGTAGTCAAATATTATGATCTCTGTTATTCCTGCTTTATATTTGTTTTGAAAAACAATAAAATGGCAATGGGCTTTGTGCTAACCTGCATATCCTTGTTTTAAGCTTAACCCTTGTTATTGCATGATCCACATGACAGATGACATCGACTCTGGACCTTCTACGACTCACTTCGACTTCGATTGCCCGATCTATCAAGCCGAAGAAGAGATTGATGAAGACGAAGACCTTCCCGAAGAGTTGGCCCGCTTGTTGAGACAAGAAGATAAAGTTATTCTGCCTCATGAAGAGGAGATCGAGATTGTGAATTTGGGTTCTGAAGAACTTGTCAGGAACGTCAGGATAGGGGCTGCATTGCAGAGTGATGTCAATCAGAGATTGGTCGAGATGCTAAGAGAGTATAGTGACGTCTTTGCTTGGTCATACGAAGATATGCCCGGACTTGATACTGACATCGTGGTCCACCACTTGCTGCTGCAAGAAGATTGCCCTCCCGTCAAGCAGAAGCTTAGGAGGACACGACCCGATATGGCCGTTAAGATCAAAGAAGAAGTGCAGAAACAGCTTGATGCTGGCTTCTTAGCGGTCACTACTTACCCTCCGTGGGTCGCCAACATAGTGCCTGTACCAAAGAAGGACGGTAAGGTACGAATGTGCGTCCATTATCGGGATTTGAATAGGGCGAGCCCTAAAGATGATTTCCCGCTGCCTCATATTGATGTGTTGGTCGACAATACAGCTCAGTTCTCCGTATTTTCGTTCATGGATGGCTTCTCCGGTAACAATCAGATCAAGATGGCGCCGAAGAACATGGAGAAAACTACGTTTATCACTCCCTAGGGAACGTTTTGCTATAAGGTAATGCTTTTCGATCTGAAGAACGCAGGGGCCACTTACCAACGAGCAATGGTTACTTTGTTTCATGATATGATTCATCATGATATTGAAGTGTATGTTGATGACATGATTGCGAAGTCCCAAACGGAGGAGGGACATCTGGTCAATTTGCTGAAGCTTTTTGAGAGGCTTAGGAAGTTCAGGTTGAGGCTGAATCCTAACAAGTGTACTTTCGGAGTACGGTCCGGAAAGTTACTGGGGTTTATCGTGCGCGAAAGAGGCATCGAGGTTGATCCTGCGAAGATAAAAGCGATACAAGAAATGCCAGTGCCAAAAACAGAAAAAGAAGTTCGTGATTTCCTGGGCAGGATAAACTACATTGCAAGGTTTATTTCTCAGCTCACGACCACGTGTGAACCGATGTTCAAACTGCTAAAGAAAGATCAGGCGATTATCTGGAACGAGGATTGCCAGAAGGCATTCGACAAGATAAAACAGTATCTGCAGGAACCTCCGATCTTGATACCCCCAGTGGCTGGACGGCCTCTAATCATGTACTTGACAGTTCTTGAGAATAGTATGGGGTGTGTTCTCGGTCAACACGACGAGACGGGAAGAAAGGAGCATGCCATTTACTATTTGAGTAAAAAGTTCACAGACTGTGAATCTCGTTACTCGATGCTGGAGAAAACGTGTTGTGCACTAGTCTGGGCTGCCAAACGTTTACGACAGTACATGCTCAATCACACAACCATGCTAATTTCGAAGATGGATCCGATCAAGTACGTCTTCGAGAAGCAAGCGCTTTCGGGCAGGATTGCCAGATGGCAAATGGTGTTGACAGAATATGACATTCAGTACGTGTCCCAGAAGGCCATTAAGGGCAGCGTATTGTCTGAATACCTGGCCGAACAGCCGATCGAGGATTATCAGCCGATGAAATTTGAATTCCCTGATGAGGATATCATGTTTCTTAAAGCGAAAGACTGTGATGAATCGTTGCCCGACGAGGGTCCAGATAGGAAATCCCAATGGAAATTGATATTTGACGGGGAGGTTAATTCTTATGGAAGTGGCATTGGGGATATCATCACGACTCCCCACGGATCCCACATCCCGTTCACTGCGAGACTGACGTTTCTAGTCACCAATAACGAAGCGGAGTACGAAGCATGCATCATGGGTCTAGAAGAAGCAATTGATTTGAGAATCAAGAACATAGACGTATATGGTGACTAGGCGCTTGTGATTAACCAGATTAAAGGGGAGTGGGAGACTCGTCAATCAAATTTGGTGCCGTACATGAATTATGCCAGAAGGCTACTTCCGTTCTTTGATCGAGTGGAACTCCGTCATGTTCCCAGGGCCGAAAATCAGATGGCTGAAGCCTTAGCCATGTTGGCTTCGATGTATAAAGTCAATTTTTGGAATGAAGCTCCAAGGATTATCCTTTATCGTCTTGATAGACCCGCATTCATCTTTGCGATCGAGGAAGCCGCCGACGGCAAGCCATGGTTCCACGATATCCAGACTTTCCTTATGACTAAGGAGTATCCTGAGGGAGCGTCGACACAGGATAAAAAGACTCTGAGGAGGCTATCTGGAAATTTTTATCTCAATCCTGATGGAGTTTTGTACAAAAGAAACCACGATCTCGTGCTACTCAGATGTGTAGATGAGAAAGAGGCGAGTATGGTCATGGAAGAAGTCCATGAAGGCACATTTGGTACGCACGCCGGCGGGCATGCTATGACGAGAAAGATCCTGAGAGCAGGATACTACTGGCTGACGATGGAATCGGATTGCTTTAAATTCGCGAAGAGATGTCATAAATGCCAGATTTATGCTGATAAAGTTCATGTGCCGCCGTGCCCGTTAAATGTCATGTCCTTCCCATGGCCGTTCTCCATTTGGGGAATCGACATGATAGGCAAGATCGAGCCCACTGCATCTAACGATCATCGCTTCATTCTAGTAGCTATCAACTACATCACCAAGTGGGTGGAGGCAGCCTCATACGCTAATGTGACCAAGCAGGTGGTGGCTAAATTCATAAAGAGGGATATCATCTGTCGTTACGGAATTCCCGAGCGGATCATTACTGATAATGGTTCGAATCTGAATAACAAGATAATGAAGGAGTTATGCCAGAGTTTCAAGATTGAACACTACAACTCATCTCCTTACCGGCCGAAGATGAATGGCGCCGTTGAAGCGGCCAATAAGAACATTAAGAAGATTGTTCAGAAGATGGTTGTGACCTATAAAGATTGGCACGAGATGCTGCCATTTGCATTGCACGGTTATCGTACGACGGTACGTACGTCAACCAGGGCAACTCCTTTCTCCTTGGTGTACGGTATGGAAGCTGTCCTACCGTTAGAAGTGGAGATCCCTTCTTTGAGAGTTTTGGCTGATGTGAAACTCGACGAGGCAGAATGGATTAAGAACCGACTAAACCAACTCAGCCTGATGGATGAGAAGAGGTTGGCATCGATTGTGCATGGTCGTCTGTACCAAAGCCGAATGAAGAAAGCTTATGATAAGAAGGTGCGTCCTAGAAGCTTTCAGACGGATGATCTCTTCCTGAAGAAGATTCTTCCTCCACACTCCGATCACCGGGGCAAGTTGACTCCCAATTACGAAGGTCCGTACGTCGTCAGCAAGGTCTTCTCGGGAGGAGCTTTGTTGTTATCCACGATGGATGGTGAAGATTTTGCATCCCCGCTGAACGCGGACGCAGTTAAAAAATATTTTGCTTAAAGAATGACCCAAAAGAAAAAGAATATCCAGTCAAAAATGGGGCATCCCGGCGAACCATAAAAAAGGAAAAAGGTTCGGGAAAAAATTAGGGATATATGGAAAAAATGTACACCCGCAAAGTCGAAAACCCGGAAGGGCGACTTTGGCAAAAAAGGGTATCCCGGTGAATCGAAAACCAGGAAAGGCGATTCAGGCAAAAGTCAGGGATTTGAAAAAGCAAATGACTGCGTTCCGCGTATGGACTTTCATTGTATAGTGTTTTGGAAGACCTGAGGGCCGTTTATATGAATCAATCTCTTCTGAAGCTGAAGCGTCGGAGAAGTATCGAAGTCGAGTGGGTCATAGAGGGATCAACTCGTGGTGTTCGTCTACGCCTCGTTGCCGACATTTGTATATACTGATGTATATTTATGTTATATTTTGCGCGGCTTCCTCATTCCAGGAGCTTGCATCTGTTGTAAAACATTTTTACCCATTCAGGGGTTCGTTATCAATAAAATGCATACTATTCAGCAATTCTGTTTGTCTGTTTATCATTTATCTGTTTTGTTTGCAAAAAGAATGCCGATGTTTTTGACAAAATGCGCATACATAAACTTACTGGCCTAGGCCACTGATTGTCGAAACAATGAATTACTTAAACATTGTCACAAGATGATAACCTTGATAGGTCCCTTTGAGAAGGGTATCTTGTCTGTTTGTTTGTGTTGGTGCAGGTGTAGCAGGTACCAGGCAGTACGCCGTATGCATCCCCAAGCAGGATGATTCCTCCTTCTCCAGCAAAGTTCAGCAGTCTCTCCCCGCAGAGTCTGAATGTGAGATCGTAAGCATTGATATGTCTCCCCAGGCAGAGAAGATTTTCTCCCCAATCAGATGCATCCTGAAGGAACGGCATCTCCCCAGCTGAGTCAGGCGCCGAAGCGTGTGTTCCTCCCCCAGCACCGGGTCACAAGTTCAGGTCTCGTAGGAGACTATTCACTGAAGTATGCAACAATTGATAGTTCCAGACTGAAGTCCCCAGCGGAATTGAGATTCCCCACAGAGTCGTACTCTCCCCTGTAAGCAGGATGATTCCTTCTTCCCCAGCCGAGTTTGCAGATCCCCCAAGAGAGCCGAGTCCTTGGAAGCCGTTCGGGCCATGAGTGGTTTTCCCCAGTAGAATGTTGAATAGCTGATGCCGTCTTTCCCTGCCGGAGTCGTTATCTCCAGAAAGGTTGGCCGTGAAGGCCGTGCAGTTTATTTCCGCGATTGACATCGCTTTCCTCAGCAGGTCTGGGTTCTCGTAGAGCTCCATTCCCCTGCGGCAGTCAACTGAAGTTTGCTTCCCCATGCGGAGTCCGATTGAGATTGGCGTGAATTCCTCTCCTCGGCAGGATGATTCCTCCTCTCCACCAGAGTGTCTCTTTCTCCTTGACAGGAGGATTCTCCCTTCAGCATTTATTTTGCTGACGGGATCGCAGCATTTTGCGTGATTGCATAGCATTTATCATAAACGCGTAGCATTTCCACCGTGTGGAGCATTGCGGCATATGCATACTAAACATGAGCTAGGTCGTTACCGTTCTTGTTTTGCAGGTGTTCCCCCGTAGAGTCGTTTGTTCAAGATGATTCTTGGATTCCCCAGCGAGGTCGTTTGCTTAAGATGACTCTTAAAATCCCTTGTGAAGTCGCCAGAGAGGGTTTCTCAAGTTGATGCTTAGAGTCCCCGACAGAGTGTTTGCTCAGGATGATTCCTGAAATCTCCAGCAGAGTTATTGGTTCAGGATGATTCTTGAAGTCCCCGCGAAGTTATTTGTTCAAGATGATTCTTGATTACCTCAGCAGAGATGATTCACCCAGAATGATTTCTGGATCCCCGAAGCAGAGTTACTTGATAGTTCTCCAGAATCCCCAACGGAGATGCGTCATCCCCAGCAGGTTTCTGAACGGCGAAGTTGAAACTTCCCTTGAAGACTTGATGATTGAAGTCCAACAGTGTTAACGAAGCAGTTCTCTCAGCTGATGCAGAGTGCCTGATGGTAGAAGTTGGGTATCCCCGAGCGGTTCATGATTGACCGAAAATTCTATTCCCGACTTACTGATGAAGTCTGGCTGATGCCCAGAAATTTCTTTGAATGCCCGACGGCATGATTAACTTGATTGTTGACCTGATGAGTCCCGAGGAGTCCGGATGCCTGACGGCAGGATCGACCATGTTCCGCCGGTTACCGTGTGACCAATTCTCCAGCTAGTTGCCGTGCAGCTAATATTTCAGTTTTCGAAGATTTGTTCCCATCAGAGTATCGTGTACTTGTGCAGTTGGCAAATTTCAAGATTTGTCGGTATTCAACCGTCTCGCACCTTGATTGATTGAGAGCCATTCGCTTCTCACCCAGTCAGGTTCAAGCCGTTTGAATAGGGGCAGTTGTTGCACCCCAAAATTTGACCAACATTTCTTTACCTAGCTTATGTTTCATTTCATTCACATTAGCATTATCATTTGCATTTCATTGACATGTATGCAGGAGATCAAGAGGTATGATTACCAATCAAGAGCTACACAAAACTTTGAAGCTAGCTAAGGAGGTTATTCAAGTGTTCAAGGGTAGATATCTTTGTCAGAGAAGTCAAAAGATCCTCAGAGAGAGTGGTTGAAACCAAGAGTGTATGCCTCCTAACTTGAGAGTTGGGGGAGCTCCTCAGATGATTCTGAAGCCAGGAATGTGAACTTGAAGCCTTGAGAAAGCTTATGAGATGTCTGGAAAGCCATCATGAGGCCTAGATAGGTCATTGTGCAAGATTAAGAAGACTCAGCCATGAGTGGTGTGATTAGGGTTTGACTGGGTCAACCCTAGGTCAACTGATGATTTGGAGAGGGTTGAGACTTAATCCAAGAGCCATGTGATCATGGATTGATGCATTGAGATGCTATAAGGATGATTCCAAGGTCAAATCATCATGATTGAAGAGTTTGAGAAGTTTCAAGCTAGGGTTTCTAAGGCTTGACAGTGTAAAATCCCCTAGTTTGACCCCTATCTTCAAGGCCGTTTAGATCAAGATATGTTTGTCATCTCATCTTTCCCCCAACAAGAATGTTGTAGAGCTTATTCTTAGCTTTAATTTGAGTACTATAAGTCCTTGATAGGATTTGTAGAACTCAAGTTATGACTTTGACAAGTTACAGGTCATCTGAGGTATGTGAATCTGGGGCCTTGAAAGTTGCCCAACTTGCATCAAACATTTTCCCAAGAAGGATGATTCCTATGAACTTTTGGTCAACATGAATGTTGTTCCTTATCTTCTTAGCTTTCTAGAGAGTACTAGAAGTACTTGATAGGATTTGTAGAAATCAAGTTATGGCTTTGACAAGTCAAGGGCATTTTGGTCATTTGGAGATTACAGGTCATTTCAAGCATAAAACCATAACTCCTATTTCTAAGCTTCAAATGGAAAAGTCTTCAACATCAAACTTGTTCAAAATGATGTTTTAAGGCTAGTAAGGAGGTCATGAGATGATGGAAATGCTTGTAACTCAAAGTTGCAAAAAATGACCTAACATAAGGGCATAAGTTAAATGAATCAAAGTTGGAAATTGATATTTCCAACCTAAACATCCAAACCATGGCATGTAATATATCATTTTGACTCTAGAAAACGTTTTAATCTCATTTTGTGAAGGATCTGAATAAATGAAATGTTGCGTTTCATTTAGTAGTTGGTTTTGGGCTTAATGAATTAAGTGATATCCACACCCCTTGAAGGCCCAACCCATGATTTGAACTGAGTTTCATTGCTATCCACACCGCGCGTGTTATTATCTTAATTTGATTTTCATTTAATTTTCATTTTATGCATGGTTCTTGAAAATTCATAATAAATTGAAAATTAATCCAATTAAACCCATTCTTTTTGCATTTTACTCATGATTGAGTCTAGTATATTTTAGAGAAAAAATATTTTCATTTCATGTATTTTCTGATTTAATGAGAATTTTACATTTTAATTGATATTAAAATGATTATGTTTGATGCACAATTTTGTGGAATTTAGTGTGACCACTTGGTGATGATTTTGAGCCTAATTTTTTGTGTGTGATTAGGTTAGACATGTATGATCCCATAGAATGTTTCTCACATTTTTGTGATGAAAATAGGTGTGCTTTCTAGATTGATATTTAGATGCTTCCTTTTAGGGTTTAGGTTTGATACCTTGTAATGTAGGATTTAGTTCTAGGTCTAATTTGATGATTTGATCTCTGGAATTAATGTGGTAGAGTCATGATTGACCTAGGTTCCCATAGATATTTTTGTAGGATTTTACAATTGGTTTTAGTATTTTAGTTAGGACTAACTTTAGTACTAGGTTTTAGGTGATCCTAACTTACTAATTCAACTAGTTTAACTTCCTTAGTCCCCTTAGATTAGGGTTTGTGCTTTGTTTGCCTTTGGTTAAGATTGAAGACAAGTTGAAGACAAGGTGAGGATGCTTGAAGTTGCTTGGAGCTTTGGATTTGCTTGTGCCTGAAGGTGTCTGATGAAGATTTAGGAGATAGATGACACAGGGAGAGCCTTATAGTTAGAATTATTTCTTTCACAAACATGGAAAGCATCTTGTGCTTCCATTCCTCCCAATGACTAAAAGTCCTTCTCAAATATTCACATCCCTCCTTTGGAAGGATGAATGGCTTTATCTGAGAAGTAGAACTTTGAGGGAACCAGTCTCTCATAATGAGGAACCCTTACAGGCTTCCTTTGGTTGTCAGTAAGCTGTTTATCATTTCCCCTCATCCTATTAAATCAATTGTCTTCTGGTTTGAGTATCTTGAAAGATGTTGGACTTGAGTTTGAAGATGAGGACTTCACTGGAAAGTATGGAAGAGGATGATTCCTTGAGCATTGCCCTTGCAGCTGAAGCTTGAAGAACAAGAAGAATAAGTTGGTACTTGAAGACCCAATGGAGATTGAATGAAGAGCTGAGGCTTGGAAAAGAATTGGAGGATGTGGTTGACACTTCCATGTGATTGAAGACTACTCTGAGAAGCTGAAGCTTGTAGGAGAAGAAGACCAAGTTGATACTGGTGAAGCAAAGAGAGCTGAAGCTTGAAGACTGAGTTGATACTTATGAAGAGGATTCAATTGAGATTGAGTCTAAAGCTGAAGCTTGAGGAATAAAAGATGAGTTGATACTTACATTGATGCTTGGAGAGCCTGAAGGAATCAAGTTGATACTTATAGTTAAGAGTGAAGCCTGAAGGTGGAATTGACTGAAGAGCTGAAGCTTGGATAAGAAGGATAAGTTGAAACTTATGTTGATAGGTTGAAACCTGGAGGAGCAAGTTGATACTTGGCATGAAGGGTGATTGAAGTCTGAAGGCTGGGTTGCTGTTAGAAGAGATGAAGCTTGAAATTGAAAGAGGGAGTTGTTGATCTGCTTTCTTGTCTTTTTTCTTTTCTGTACTGATGTGCCTTGTTTGACTTGCTTGATGCATTAGAATAAGTTCATATCTAGACTGACTTTAATCTAGGAGCATGATTGCACTAGAGGTGGAGTTGCTCCCTCTGCTTGTATTGTTACTGTGTGGCTTTGCTTGTGGGTATTCGATAGAGCCCAGCTCCCTTGCCCATGTGGTTTATTTTGCTTGACAGCATTTTACTTTCTTTTGTATGATTACAGTCTCTTATATTCTGCTTGATAGCATGTTGCTATTTTTGCTGTATGATTACTGTGATTCATATCTGGCTTGAGGTTGAGATGAGCTTGTGGAGGCTGCTGCCCCACACACATTTCCTCCCTCACTTGCATTGCATGCATTTTACTGTTTACTGTTTAATCTGATACTTTATCTGTTTCTGTTTATCATTGACATGATCCCTTAGGAGTCTCACTTCCTTTGATAAGGAAACGATGATAGAACTTTAGGTTGAAACCTATGCATGATAACTTCTAGGAGTTCCCTGTTTCAAACTTCAACTATAGGATGAATCCTTGGCATGACAACAGTAGGACTTGATAGTCTCCCCATTAGTTGAGCCTTTCTCTCTTCTCATCTCAAACAGCTTAAGATACCGTAATCATGAATGATTTCTTTCGTACGTTACGAGCCTTAAGCTATCTGAGAAAGGATTGTTGGAGAGCTTCTTTCCAACAGTCTGGATATTTAATATGGCACCCTTTGGGTGACATGCGACGCATTCACTCTTAGGTCATAGTCTTTAGTGCGATTGAAATTGCAAACACAATAAAAAACACTTCTTTCATAAAAGACAGAGAACAAACTTCAAACCTTTTTGCCCCGTGGGCCCATAATTCAAAGGAAGCTTTTCTGAAGAAAAGAGTGTCGTTAAACTTCAGCGCCAACTCAAACAGGCTTCGTCCCTAACTGCTAGAACTGTTGTTTAACCCTACTCGATAAAACAGATGAATCTGAATTCCCGTAATCCGTATTATCCCGAACTACATAAGCTCTGATCTCTCATACTTGTTGAGAGTACGTAGGCACAATACTGACGTATTGGCGAGCCGCCTTCCCCGTAACCCGTCGTAGGTCGAACTACGTTGACTCTGATTTCTCATTCTCTGATGAGAATACGTAGGCATAAAGTGCGACGCTTTGCCGAGTCATTTTCTTTTCTGTTTAAGCCAACCTTGATAGGTAGATAGATAAACCAACTCGTCCAGTAAACACAAACAAGCGTGGATCCCGTCGAGTACGACGGACGTGAGGGGTGCTAATACCTTCCCCTTGCGTAACCGACTCCCGAACCCAGACAACGGTTGCGACGACCTTGTCTTACCCTTTTTCGTCAGGTTTTTCCGATCGTTTCCTTTCCCGTTCTGAGGGATAAATAACGAAAGATGGCGACTCTTCTGTTTTGCTGGCACCTTATTTTCGCGGAAGCGACAGCTGGCGACTCTGCTGGGGACTTGATAGTTTCCTAGGATCCAACATCCCGTATGCGAGTCAGTTTGGGGATCCGACGTCCCCTGCGAGAGTCAATCCTAACGCTTGTATGATTACTGGTTGGGTTGTGTTTATTTATCGCATTTTATTTCCCGCACTTTATTTTCAGTATGATATGATTATCTGTGCTGTTGTGGGAGGGGCATTCTGATGAGTGAGAAGCCAGACCCAGGCTTGAGTGAACATAGCATTAGTTGTGGAAATTAGTGGGCGCGTGCTTGCTTGGCAGGCACTAGTGTCTCATGAAATCCACGCTCAGACGAGGTTCTCCCGATTGACTTCTTTTTCAACCCTTTGGGTTGAGGGGGTTGTTGGTTTGGAGGATTGTCGACTCTGGGGACCTATCATTTGTGATTCAGCCGAGTGAGGTTGCTTCATGAGCTGGTGATGCCACACCTTCTGGGTATCGTATCACCCCTCTTGAATGTCTGTGACGCTGATGACCGCATAGGATGCCGAACTTGAGTCAGTTTAGGTCCATACCTGTGAGCAGGGTTGGGTTTATTGCAGGAAACTTTGACCTTCAGACTACCTGGTTTTCTTGATAGTGAATCAGTTTTGTTGGTACCGGAGGTTCTCATCATCAGATATGTGATTGTTCTTGAAAGAGCAGAGCTTTGGTCCTGTATCAGAGGACCTTATATTCAGAGATGTGTATTTGTTCTTGACATAGCAGGTTTATGATTGGGATCATAAGATCTCATCAGCAGATGTATGATTGTTCTTGATAGAGCAGGTTTTGATTGGAATCAGAGGTCCTTATTATCAGATGTTTGTTCTTGACAGAGCAGAGTTAAGGTCCTGTATCAGAGGTCCTTATTATCAGATGTTTGTTCTTGATAGAGTAGAGTTAGGGTCCTGTATCAGAGGTCCTTATTATCAGATGGTTGTTCTTGATAGAGTAGAGTTAAGGTCCTGTATCAGAGGTCCTTATTATCAGATGGTTGTTTTTGACAGAGCAGAGTTTTGGTCCTGTACCAGAGGTCCTTATTATCAGATGTTTGTTCCTGACAGAGCAGGTTTATGGTCTTATGGGTGTGTTCTTGACAGAGCAGGTTTGTGGTCCGATACCAGGGTTTCCTTCTTGTCAGATATAATGGTTGTTCTTGATAGAGCAGGATTATGGTTTTGTTGATACAGAATCTCCACAACACAGCTGCCTTGATCTCCTGCTGCATGATTGCATTTTACATTGCTTTGCATACTCATTTGCATCTCATTAACGTGTGTCTGTGTTGCAGGTACCGTTTTCCCCGATCCAGGATTTCTTGCCTCCTATTGTATTGTTATGGGTTCTCTGAGGAAGACCGTGGCTTACAAGCTCCCTGCCCCTGATGTGGTTCAGCTGATTGGTTTGATTGCTTTAGCGGATGATTCTGTGAGAGATGAGTTCAAAAAATCTTACGGCAAATTGCTCAGTTTGGTTCATAAACCTTCTGCGTTTGAGTTGAATGGGTTGCACGCTCTGCTGCAGTTCTACGATCCTCCGTTGAGATGCTTTACTTTCCAGGATTTTGTTCTCGCACCCATGCTAGAGGAATATGCTGATTTGTTAGGTGTGCCTATCAAGAGGCAGATGCCTTTTGTTCACATGGATGCTGAGCCTAATCTGGCTAGCCTAGCTCCTTCACTTCATCTGGATGCCTCCGAGTTAGTATTGTCTAGTTGGAACAAGGTTCCCGGTTTCTCCTTGCAGTTCTTAGTGGGAAAGGCTCAGCAGTGCGCCAAAGACGGATGTTGGGTCGTGTTCAATGCCATCCTCGCTCTGTGCATATATGGCATCATTCTGTTCCCCAATATGCCCGACTTTGTAGACTTCGACGCCTTTCGCATCTTTGCTTCAGGGAATCCAGTCCCTACCTTGATAGGAGATGTCTACCATTCTATCCACTACAAAAACGAGAACAGAAGGGGAAAGAATGTCTCGTGTTGTGTGCCCTTGCTTTATAAATGGCTTGATAGTCATCTGCCCAAGAGGGGTCCCTTTGTTTCGTCTGCAGCCACATCTGAGTGGTCCGAGCGTTTGATGGGTTTATCTGCAGAGGATATTGACTAGTTTGACAGGGATAGGTTGGGTACCGAGATTATCTTCAGCTGCAGCGGGTTTCCGAACGTGCCTTTGATAGGCAGGAAGGGCTGTATAAACTATAATCCGTCTTTGCTGGTCCGACAGTTTGCTTATGCTTTGAGAGCTCCGCTGAAGGATGAAGAGGTACAGGAATCTCTGTACCTCACTGGTCTTCTAGAAGGGGATATGTTATCTAAGCTTCAGCGCACCTGGAATGGCATCGGTAAGCGGGGAAAACCATTGCTGGGGAGAAGCAATAATCAAGCCTACCCTCTGTATGTGACTTGGATCAGAGCCAGAGCCGATGCTATAGGAATGCCGTTTCTTCTTGCCAAGCCAGAAAGCCCTCCAGTGATTGAAGAGCCTACCACCGTGCCCATTCAGCAACATAATCAGTTGTTAGCTGAGCGAGATGAATTAAAGAGGGCAAATAAAGAATTGGAGAAAGAATTGGCGCAGCTCAGAAGCGAGAGAAACAAAGCCATTTATTCCTTCAAGAGGCAAACAGAGCTGGTGAACCAGCTAGGGACAGATTTGACGAAGCAGATAGTTGAGGGTGAGCGCATGGGTCGAGACTTCAAAGCCGTCAACGATGTACTGGCCATGAAGAAGCAGCACTTGGACGAAGCGTATCGGAGGATATCCAAGTTTAACCAGCACTGGAAGGCCTCCTTAGCCACTAGGAAAGAGCGGGAGGATAAGCTGATGTAATAGATTTCCAAGCTGAAAGCCCAGGTGAAGGCCGATGAGAAGAGGTTTGATGAAGAAACCGATCGCAGATATGCCGCTGAAGGCCTGATCAACAAGGCTCTCACTAACCTGAAGGAGCACAAACTGACGTTTGAATCCAAGAAACGGAAGCTAGAAGATTGTTTCGGCGAAGGAGCATGGGAAGATTCGGTCGAAGGTCTTCAATACACCATTATGCAGAGGGAGCTACTCATCGAAGGGTTACTCACTCGGCCTGATCATCCAGAAACGAAGGGGTTGTTAGAAGAGTTTCGCGCCCGAGGCCGTACTTGACTATATTTGTATTCCTTTTGTTTGATCATTGTTGGATGCTGACCATCACCAGGCTTGTTGGCTGAGGCCATGCTATCGATTCTGCTTGTACTCACTGACGTTATGTACTGCCTTGATGGGCTTTCTTTATATATGAGATGTTATTTCCATGACTGGACTCGGACTTCTTATTATCAGCACTGGCACTCAGGCACTAGGATCGGGGGAGATCTCCCTAACACACAGACACACGTTTGCATTTGCATGAAGCATTCGCATAACGAGCACTTTGTCGTTTTTTCCCAACCCTTTTGTGTTTTCAGGTTGTTTCAGGTTGTTCCAGGATTGATCAGAGACCAATCCACCGCTATCCGACCAGAGCAAATCAAACCAGAATCATGAAGCAAGTGCAAACTGATGTCCAAGAACTCCGCGAAAGAATGGATCGCTTCATGGAGCTCATGCAAGCGGTCGCCAATGGCCAGGATCAGCTCAGAATGGGTACTCCATGGTGGGACCGTGCCTACCCCTCCACCTGTTGAAACTCCTCAGAATGGCGTCCCCGTGACCGGGGGGAACGGCAGTGCCAACGGCAACGTGATAGCTAACATGGGACTCAACGGTAATACGACGGGCGTCGGTAATGGGTATTTTGAAGCTAACGTCAATGTTGGGCTGGGCAACAGCACTGTGGGTGTTGGAAATCTTCTTGGGGCTCAGCCATGGTTAGAAGATCGTCAGGACGATGTGTTCTCTCAGAGAGGTGCTGAAGGGAAACTGACTGCTGAAGCACGGCTAAGGTTCAAGGCACTCGAGGATAAGATGAGAAACATCGAGAACCAGAATACCCTGGGTGTTGATATGTCCAAGTTGGGACTGATTGCTGATTTCAAGGTGCCTCCCAAGTTCAAGGTACCTGACTTTGAAAAGTATAAGGGCACCACTTGCCCTCGCGTCCACCTGAGATCATACTACAGAAAAATGTCTGCTCATTCTGAGGACGAGAAATTGCTGATGCACTTCTTTCAAGACAGTCTGTCCGGGCCCTCCCTCGAATGGTACATGAGTATGGAACCTACCAGTGTACGCACGTGGAAGGACCTTGCTGAAGCATTTGTGCACCACTACCAATACAATAGCGACTTGGCCCCGAACCGAGCCCAACTGCAGAATTTGTCGCAATGGAACAACGAAGGATTTAAGGAATACGCCCAGCGGTGGCGTGAGTTGGCAGCCAGGGTTCAGTCGCCGATGGTTGAACGTGAGCTTGTGCAGATGTTCGCAGCCACCCTCCCAGGGGTTTACTATGAGAAATTGGTCAGCGGTATGTCTGGAACCTTCTCGGATCTCATTATCACGGGTGAGCACATCGAAAATGGGATCAAACTGGGGAAAATTCAAGGTGATCTGTCCTCAGCTGGAGGAGGAAAGAAACCCTATAGTGGCAAAAGACGGGAAGGAGAAACGAGCGTCGTGTCCAACGCTCGAAGGAAGGGTAAAGGCCCTCTCCAACAGGTGGCCAGTATAACCATCCCCGCTGTCCAACAGCCACAGCAGCAGCAGCAACAACCGAATCAATAGGGATACAGAAAGTATCAGAATATGGCACCTTTGTCGAGCCGTCACCTCGAAACACCGCCCATGTCGTACGCGTAACAATTGTAGACTTTGCTTCAGCTACAGTTGATCTAGAAGAGAACCTTGGCTCCCTTGACAGGGGCACCTCCGCCAGGTTATGACGCGGATGCAACTTGTGAGTTTCACTCAGGGGCACCAGGCCACACAGTAGAAAACTGCAAAGCCTTCAAGCATAAGGTGCAGGACATGGTGGACGCTAAGATCATCAACTTCCCCGATAATGTGCCAAACATCACGAAAAACCCTATGCCGAATCATAGGGGAGGCGGGGTGAACGCCATTATCGAAGACGAGAGTTTGGATTTGTTGACTGACGTCAGAGATCTGAAGATGCCGCTTAGCTTCGTTAAAGCTAAGTTTATGAAAAGAGGTTTCTTTCCAGGTTGCAGAGAGATGTGTATGGGCTGTGCGACAAGTCCTGATGGATGTGAATAGTTGATAGAGGGGATTCAAAGTCTGATGACTGAAGGGATTTTACAGTTTAGCCGGAGGGCCGAAAGTAGATCAGGAGAGGTAATGCTGAAGCAAGGTGATGAGGTTGCCACCATCACCATCCCTCGCCAGACGATAACTATTTCTGCACCCAGGCCACCCACAATCACCATCACCAAAGTTGGGCCAATACCGTTCAAAAGCACTAATGTTGTCTCATGGCATTACGGGGCAGAGGTCTACTGCAATGGACAAAAGTTGGAACTAGAACCGTTTGGGTCGTCTATGGAGAACCTAGCGGGAATCAGCGGGATCACTCGCAGCGGAAGAGTGTTTGCACCACCTGAGGTCGTGGCGGATAAAGCGGACAGAGCTGACGCAACTGATAAAGGTAAAAGTAAAGTCGTTGAAGAGATCCCGCGTGGGGCAGAAAAAGACTTACTTGTTAAAGACGTCGAGGAATTTATGAGGTTGATTAAAAAGAGCGACTAGAAGATTGTGGATCATCTCCATCAGACACCCTCGAAGATTTCCATCCTGAATTTGTTGCTGTGTTCTAAAGCACACTGCAACGCATTGCTGAAGGTGTTGAACGCCGCATATGTACCACAGGAAATATCGGTAAACCAGCTAGAAGAGGTCGTGGCCCACGTGAATGCTGGAAATGGGCTAGGGTTCACTGACCTAGAGCTGACGCCGAAGGGGAGGAACCACAATAGCGCCCTACACATCTCGATAGAGTGTAGGGGAACGATTATGTCTCACGTGTTGGTAGACACAGGGTCGTCACTCAATGTTCTTCCGAAGAAGGCATTAATGAAGTTAGATACTCGTGGAGTGATTTGCACACCCAGTGATCTGGTGGTGAAGGCGTTCGATGGAACCAAACGCCATGTTTTCGGGGAGGTGACCCTGCCAATCCAAGTCGGGCCAGAAACGTTCGACGCAATCTTTTACATTATGGACGTCATGCCTGCCTACAACTATCTCTTGGGCTGGCCGTGGATCCATGCTGCTGGTGCCGTGACCTCCACGTTGCACCAAAAACTCAAGTATGCTGTCGGAGGTAGCATCGTGACTGTGTGTGGCGAGGAAGACATAATGGTGAGCCATTTGTCATCCTTCAAGTATGTTGAGATGGATGGGGAGATCCATGAAACCCTATGCCAAGCATTCGAAGTTGTTAAAGTCAAGGACGTAGCTCCTGTAGTCGCTGAGAAGCCAGAGATGACTCTCTCTTTATTCAAGGAAGCCCGGGCCGTTGTTCAAGCCGTATTTATCCCAGGCTGGGGGCGAATTTTCGAGATACCTAACAAGCAAGACAAGTTTGGGTTGGGATACTCTCCTGGAGCTGAAGCCTCCTCTTCTAGCAGTGCGTCTCGAGGTAAAGGGCCGATCCAGTTTACCAGTGGCGGGGTGATATTTGAAAGTGTCAGCACGGTGTCTGAAGACAGCGGGGATAGCGACTGTGACTTAGACTCTTGGATCCAGCCAAGCAAGCCAGGCGAGGGCCTTACCAACTGGTCCGTCAAGGATATCATCCAAATGACAAGCAAAGAGTAATGATTTACTTTTTCCAATCATTGTACAACCCTACGTCCTACCCGGGGCATAGAGGTTTTATTGTCAGGGCCTTGTTGGATTATGTACATGCATTTTATCAATAAATCAAAAGGCGTTTTTCTTCGTAGTCAAATATTGTGATCTCTGTTATTCCTGCTTTATATTTGTTTTGAAAAACAATAAAATGGCAATGGGCTTTGTGCTAACCTGCATATCCTTGTTTTAAGCTTAACCCTTGTTATTGCAGGATCCACATGACAGATGACATCGACTCTGGACCTTCTACGACTCACTTCGACTTCGATTGCCCGATCTATCAAGCCGAAGAAGTGATTGATGAAGAAGAAGACCTTCCCGAAGAGTTGGCCCGCTTGTTGAGACAAGAAGAGAAAGTTATTCTGCCTCATGAAGAGGAGATCGAGATTGTGAATTTGGGTTCTGAAGAACTTGTCAGGAACGTCAGGATAGGGGCTGCATTGCAGAGTAATGTCAAGCAGAGATTGGTCGAGATGCTAAGAGAGTATAGTGACGTCTTTGCTTGGTCATACGAAGATATGCCCAGACTTGATACTGACATCGTGGTCCACCACTTGCCGCTGCGAGAAGATTGCCCTCCCGTCAAGCAGAAGCTTAGGAGGACACGACCCGATATGGCCGTTAAGATCAAAGAAGAAGTGCAGAAACAGCTTGATGCTCGCTTCTTAGCGGTCACTACTTACCCTCCGCGGGTCGCCAACATAGTGCCTGTACCGAAGAAGGACGGTAAGGTACGAATGTGTGTCGATTATCGGGATTTGAATAGGGCGAGCCCTAAAGATGATTTCCCGCTGCCTCATATTGATGTGTTGGTCGACAATACAGCTCAGTTCTCCGTATTTTTGTTCATGGATGGCTTCTCCGGTTACAATCAGATCAAGATGGCGCCGGAGGACATGGAAAAAACTACGTTTATCACTCCCTGGGGAACGTTTTGCTATAAGGTAATGCCTTTCGGTCTGAAGAACGCAGGGGCCACTTACCAACGAGCAATGGTTACTTTGTTTCATGATATGATTCATCATGAGATTGAAGTCTATGTTGATGACATGATTGCGAAGTCCCAAATGGAGGAGGGACATCTGGTCAATTTGCTGAAGCTTTTTGAGAGGCTTAGGAAGTTCAGGTTGAGGCTGAATCCTAACAAGTGTACTTTCGGAGTACGGTCCGGAAAGTTACTGGGGTTTATCGTGAGCGAAAGAGGCATCGAGGTTGATCCTGCGAAGATAAAAGCGATACAAGAAATGCCAGTGCCAAAAACAGAAAAAGAAGTTCGTGGTTTCCTGGGCAGGATAAACTACATTGCAAGGTTTATTTCTCAGCTCACGGCTACGTGTGAACCGATGTTCAAACTGCTAAAGAAAGATCAGGCGATTATCTGGAACGAGGATTGCCAGAAGGCATTCGACAAGATAAAACAGTATCTGCAGGAACCTCCTATCTTGATACCCCCAGTGGCTGGACGGCCTCTAATCATGTACTTGACAGTTCTTGAGAATAGTATGGGGTGTGTTCTCGGTCAGCACGACGAGACGGGCAGAAAGGAGCATGCCATTTACTATTTGAGTAAAAAGTTCACAGACTGTGAATCTAGTTACTCGATGCTGGAGAAAACGTGTTGTGCACTAGTCTGGGCTGCCGAACGTTTACGACAGTACATGCTCAATCACACAACCATGCTAATTTCGAAGATGGATCCGATCAAGTACGTCTTCAAGAAGCAAGCGCTTTCGGGCAGGATTGCCAGATGGCAAATGGTGTTGATAGAATATGACATTCAGTACGTGTCCCAGAAGGCCATTAAGGGCAGCGTATTGTCTGAATACCTGGCCGAACAGCCGATCGAGGATTATCAGCCGATGAAATTTGAATTCCCTGATGAGGATATCATGTTTCTTAAAGCGAAAGACTGTGATGAACCGTTGCCCGACGAGGGTCCAGATAGGAAATCCCAATGGAAATTGATATTTGACGGGGCGGTTAATTCTTATGGAAGTGGCATTGGGGATATCATCACGACTCCCCACGGATCCCACATCCCGTTCACTGCGAGACTGACGTTTCTAGTCACCAATAACGAAGCGGAGTACGAAGCATGCATCATGGGTCTAGAAGAAGCAATTGATTTGAGAATCAAGAACATAGACGTATATGGTGACTAGGCGCTTGTGATTAACCAGATTAAAGGGGAGTGGGAGACTCGTCAATCAAATTTGGTGCCGTACATGAATTATGCCAGAAGACTACTTCCGTTCTTTGATCGAGTGGAACTCCGTCATGTTCCTAGGGTCGAAAATCAGATGGCTGATGCCTTAGCCACGTTGGCTTCGATGTATAAAGTCAATTTTTGGAATGAAGCTCCAAGGATTGTCCTTTCTCGTCTTGATAGACCCGCATTCATCTTTGCGATCGAGGAAGCCGCCGACGGCAAGCCATGGTTCCACGATATCCAGACTTTCCTTATGACTAAGGAGTATCCCGAGGGAGCGTCGACACAGGATAAAAAGACTCTGAGGAGGCTATCTGGAAATTTTTATCTCAATCCTGATGGAGTTTTGTACAAAATAAACCACGATCTCGTGCTACTCAGATGTGTAGATGAGAAAGAGGCGAGTATGGTCATGGAAGAAGTCCATGAAGGCACATTTGGTACGCACTCCGGCGGGCATGCTATGACGAGAAAGATCCTGAGAGCAGGATACTACTGGCTGACGATGGAATCGGATTGCTTTAAATTCGCGAAGAGATGTCATAAATGCCAGATTTATGCTGATAAAGTTCATGTGCCGCCGTGCCCGTTAAATGTCATGTCCTTCCCATGGCCGTTCTCCATTTGGGGAATCGACATGATAGGCAAGATCGAGCCCACTGCATCTAACGATCATCGCTTCATTCTAGTAGCTATCAACTACATCACCAAGTGGGTGGAGGCAGCCTCATACGCTAATGTGACCAAGCAGGTGGTGGCTAAATTCATAAAGAGGGATATCATTTGTCGTTACGGAATTCCCGAGCGGATCATTACTGATAATGGTTCGAATCTGAATAACAAGATAATGAAGGAGTTATGCCAGAGTTTCAAGATTGAACACTACAACTCATCTCCTTACCGGCCGAAGATGAATGGCGCCGTTGAAGCGGCCAATAAGAACATTAAGAAGATTGTTCAGAAGATGGTTGTGACCTACAAAGATTGGCACGAGATGCTTCCATTTGCATTGCACGGTTATCGTACGACGGTACGTACGTCAACCGGGGCAACTCCTTTCTCCTTGGTGTACGGTATGGAAGTTGTCCTACCGTTAGAAGTGGAGATCCCTTCTTTGAGAGTTTTGGCTGATGTGAAACTCGACGAGGAAGAATGGATTAAGAACCGACTAAACCAACTCAGCCTGATGGACGAGAAGAGGTTGGCATCGATTGTGCATGGTCGTCTGTACCAAAGCCGAATGAAGAAAGCTTATGATAAGAAGGTGCGTCCTAGAAGCTTTCAGACGGGTGATCTCGCCTTGAAGAAGATTCTTCCTCCACACTCCGATCACCGGGGCAAGTGGACTCCCAATTACGAAGGTCCGTACGTCGTCAACAAGGTCTTCTCGAGAGGAGCTTTATTGTTATCCACGATGGATGGTGAAGATTTTGCATCCCCGCTGAACACGGACGCAGTTAAAAAATACTTTGCTTAAAGAATGACCCGAAAGAAAAAGAATATCCAGGCAAAAATGGGGCATCCCGGCGAACCATAAAAAAGGAAAAAGGTTCGGGCAAAAATTAGGGATATATGGAAAAAATGTACACCCGCAAAGTCGAAAACCCGGAAGGGCGACTTTGGCAAAAAAGGATATCCCGGTGAATCGAAAACCCGGAAGGGCGATTCAGGCAAAAGTCAGGGATTTGAAAAAGCAAATGACTGCGTTCCGCGTATGGACTTTCATTGTTTAGTGTTTTGGAAGACCTGAGGGTCGTTTATCTGAATCAATCTCTTCTGAAGCTGAAGCGTCGGAGAAGTATCGAAGTCGAGTGGGTCATAGAGGGATCAACTCATGGTGTTCGTCTACGCCTCGTTGCCGACATTTGTATATACTTATGTATATTTATGTTTTATTTTGCGCGGCTTCCTCATTCCAGGAGCTTGCATCTGTTGTAAAACATTTTTACCCATTCAGGGGTTCGTTATCAATAAAATGCATACTATTCAGCAATTCTGTTTGTCTGTTTAGCATTTATCTGTTTTGTTTGCGAAAAAGAATGCCAATGTTTTTGACAAAATGCGCATACATAAACTTACTAGCCTAGGCCACTGATTGTTGAAACAATGAATTACTTAAACATTGTCACAAGATGATAACCTTGATAGGTCCCTTTGAGAAGGGTATCTTGTCTGTTTGTTTGTGTTGATGCAGGTGTAGCAGGTACCATGCAGTACGCCGTATGCATCCCCAAGCAGGATGATTCCTCCTTCTCCAGCAAAGTTCAGCAGTCTCTCCCCGCAGAGTCTGAACGTGAGATCGTAAGCATTGATATGTCTCCCCAGGCTGAGAAGATTCTCTCCCCAATCAGATGCATCCTGAAGGAACGACATCTCCCCAGCTGAGTCAGGCGCCGAAGCATGTGTTCCTCTTCCAGCATTGGGTCACAAGTGCAGGTCTCGTAGGAGACTATTCACTGAAGTATGCAGCAATTGATAGTTCCAGACTGAAGTCCCCAGCGGAATTGAGATTCCCCACAGAGTTGTACTCTCCCCTGTAAGCAGGATGATTCCTTCTTCCCCAGCCGAGTTTGCAGATCCCCCAAGAGAGCCGAGTCCTTGGAAGCCGTTCGGGCCATGAGTGGTTTTCCCCAGTAGAATGTTGAATAGCTGATGCCGTCTTTCCCCGTCGGAGTCGTTATCTCCAGAAAGGTTGGCCGTGAAGTTTATTTCCGCGATTGACATCGCTTTCCTCAGCAGGTCTGGGTTCTCGTAGAGCTCCATTCCCCTGCGGTAGTCAAGTGAAGTTTTCTTCCCCATGCGGAGTCCGATTGAGATTGGCGTGACTTCCTCTCCTCGGCAGGATGATTCCTCCTCTCCACCAGAGTGTCTCTTTCTCCTTGACAGGAGGATTCTCCCTTCAGCATTTATTTTGCTGACGGGATCGCAGCATTTTGCATGATTGTATAACATTTATCATAAACGCGTAGCATTTCCACCGTGTGGAGCATTGCGGCATATGCATACTAAACATGAGCTAGGTCATTACCGTTCTTGTTTTGCGGGTGTTCCCCTGCAGAGTCGTTTGCTCAAGATGATTCTTGGATTCCCCAGCGAGGTCGTTTGCTTAAGATGACTCTTAAAATCCCTTGTGAAGTCGCCAGAGAGGGTTGCTCAAGTTGATGCTTAGAGTCCCCGACAGAGTGTTTGCTCAGGATGATTCCTGAAATCTCCAGCAGAGTTATTGGTTCAGGATGATTCTTGAAGTCCCCGCGAAGTTATTTGTTCAATATGATTCTTGATTACCTCAGCAGAGATGATTCACCCAGAATGATTTCTGGATCCCCGAAGCAGAGTTACTTGATAGTTCTCCAGAATCCCCAACGGAGATGCGTCATCCCCAGCAGGTTTCTGAACGGCGAAGTTGAAACTTCCCTTGAAGACTTGATGATTGAAGTCCAACAGTGTTAACGAAGCAGTTCTCTCAGCTGATGCAGAGTGCCTGATGGTAGAAGTTGGGTATCCCCGAGCGGTTCATGATTGACCGAAAATTCTATTCCTGACTTACTGATGAAGTCTGGCTAATGCCCAGAAATTTATTTGAATGCCCGACGGCATGATTAACTTGATTGTTGACCTGATGAGTCCCGAGGAGTCCTGATGCGTGACGGCGGGATCGACCATGTTCCGCCGGTTACCGTGTGACCAATTCTCCAGCTAGTTGCCGTGCAGCTAATATTTCAGTTTTCGAAGATTTGTTCCCATCAGAGTATCGTGTACTTGTGCAGTTGGCAAATTTCAAGGTTTTTCGGTATTCAACCGTCTCGCACCTTGATTGATTGAGAGTCGTTCGCTTCTCACCCAGTCAGGTTCAAGCCGTTTGAATAGGGGCAGTTGTTGCACCCCAAAATTTGACCAAAATTTCTTTACCTAGCTTATGTTTCATTTCATTCACATTAGCATTATCATTTGCATTTCATTGACATGTATGCAGAAGATCAAGAGGTATGATTACCAATCAAGAGCTACACAAGACTTTGAAGCTATCTAAGGAGGTTATTCAAGTGTTCAAGGGTAGATATCTTTGTCAGAGAAGTCAAAAGATCCTCAGAGAGAGTGGTTGAAACCAAGAGTGTATGCCTCCTAACTTGAGAGTTGGGAGAGCTCCTCAGATGATTCTGAAGCCAGGAATGTGAACTTGAAGCCTTGAGAGAGCTTATGAGATGTCTGGAAAGCCATCATGAGGCCTAGATAGGTCATTGTGCAAGATTAAGAAGACTCAGCCATGAGTGGTGTGATTAGGGTTTGACTGGGTCAACCCTAGGTCAACTGATGATTTGGAGAGGGTTGAGACTTAATCCAAGAGCCATGTGATCACGGATTGATGCATTGAGATGCTATAAGGATGATTCCAAGGTCAACTCATCATGATTGAAGAGTTTGAGAAGTTTCAAGCTAGGGTTTCTAAGGCTTGACAGTGTAAAACCCCCTAGTTTGACCCCTATCTTCAAGGCAGTTTAGCTCAAGATATGATTGTCATATCATATTTCCCCCAACATGAATGTTGTAGAGATTATTCTTAGATTTAATTTGAGTACTAGAAGTCCTTGATAGGATTTGTAGAACTCAAGTTATGACTTTGACAAGTTACAGGTCATCTGAGGTATGTGAATCTGGGGCCTTTAAAGTTGCCCAACTTGCATTAAACTCTTTCCCAAGAAGGATGATTCCTATGAACTTTTGGTCAACATGAATGTTGTTCCTTATCTTCTTAGCTTTCTAGAGAGTACTAGAAGTACTTGATAGGATTTGTATAACTCAAGTTATGGCTTTGACAAGTCAAGGGCATTTTGGTCATTTGGAGATTACAGGTCATTTCAAGCATAAAGCCATAACTCCTATTTCCAAGCTTCAAATGGAAAAGTCTTCAACATCAAACTTGTTCAAAATGATGTTTTAAGGCTAGTAAGGAGGTCATGAGATGATGGAAATGCTTGTAACTCAAAGTTGCAAAAAATGACCTAAAATAAGGGCATAAGTTAAATGAATCAAAGTTGGAAATTGATATTTCCAACCTACACATCCAAACCATGGCATGTAATATATCATTTTGACTCTAGAAAACATTTTAAGAACATTGGTTTAGCCACATTTTTGAGTTGAGATTCAATTTGGGGACTTGCTTTGAAAAGCACTTGCTTGCATATTAAGTAACATTTGCAAAACTCAAAATCAAGGCATGAGCAAGGCCCTTGGCAAGCTAAACTCTTCCAAAATGTCACTAGGGGAGAAATTGAAAGAGATTGGGATGGTTTTCAAGCTGTAAACAGAATTGTGCATCTCATGATACATGGTTGAAAATCTCATGACATGAGAAGTGGAAACTCTCATTAGAAGGACCTAGAGGGTTCTAGATCATCCTAACTTCATCTATATATTGAATAGAGATGATCCATTGAAGAGGTTGGTGATGATTGAAGGAGAGAGCATAGATTGAGATTGAAATTCCATAGCTTGCAAGTGCAATCGGTTTCACCAAGTTCTCCAGTTTCCTTCCATTTTCTTGATTGAAACTTCTTCCATGGATGCCAAGGAGTGATTCCAGATCATTATCAAGAAGAATTCGTGGCTAATTGGTGCTCTTGAATTTAGAATTTTCCACCTGCAACTCACCATCGAGTTTCAAGATTCAAGCACTTTCAACTGGTTCTTTTGCATACAGAAGCAAGGAAAAGGTTCATTGATCGTGTCTGCAAGATTGTAGAGCTTGAATTGGAGGTTTAGTGCATCTGTTCATCCAAGATTTTCAGGTTGGTAACTTTCTTCCTATAGCATGATCTAGGTAGAATCCAAGTGAATTAAGGTGTTAGATTAATTTTAGAATGGTGTAGGATGGATTTCAGATAGTTAATTGGAGGATTAGTGACAAAATAGGTGCACTACCATTTTCGGTTGAGATTTGGATATGGTGAATCTTGAGGATTTAGGCTGAATAAAGTGTATGGTTGAATTCGTGGCAAGATTTGGGATGAGTTTCATGTTTTGACCATTTTCAATAGAGACTCCTAGAGAGAACTAGGGTTGAGGGTGATGACCGGAGCTCCACCGGTCGTGGCCGGAGCTGGGCGCGAAGCTCAGATGTTCAAAAGGTAGAAGATGATGTTAGCACCGTTGGCTGATGGTTGGACTTTTGACTAGAAGCTTGATCCAATGGCCACGTTTTAATCTCATTTTGTGAAGGATCTGAATAAATGAAACGATGCGTTTCATTTAGTAGTTGGTTTTGGGCTTAATGAATTAAGTGATATCCACACCCCCTGAAGGCCCAACCCATGATTTGAACTGAGTTTCATTGCTATCCACACCGCGCGTGTTATTATTTTAATTTGATTTTCATTTAATTTTCATTTTATGCATGGTTCTTGAAAATTCATAATAAATTGAAAATTAATCCAATTAAACCCATTCTTTTTGCATTTTACTCATGATTGAGTCTAGTATTTTTTAGAGAAAAAATATTTTCATTTCATGTATTTTCTGATTTAATGGGAATTTTACATTTTAATTGATATTAAAATGATTATGTTTGATGCACAATTTTGTGGAATTTAGTGTGACCACTTGGTGATGATTTTGAGCCTAATTTTTTGTGTGTGATTAGGTTAGACATGTATGATCCCATAGAATGTTTCTCACATTTTTGTGATGAAAATAGGTGTGCTTTCTAGATTGATATTTAGATGCTTCCTTTTAGGGTTTAGGTTTGATACCTTGTAATGTAGGATTTAGTTCTAGGTCTAATTTGATGATTTGATCTCTGGAATTAATGTGGTAGAGTCATGATTGACCTAGGTTCCCATAGATATTTTTGTAGGATTTTACAATTGGTTTTAGTATTTTAGTTAGGACTAACTTTAGTACTAGGTTTTAGGTGATCCTAACTTACTAATTCAACTAGTTTAACTTCCTTAGTCCCCTTAGATTAGGGTTTGTGCTTTGTTTGCCTTTGGTTAAGATTGAAGACAAGTTGAAGACAAGGTGAGGATGCTTGAAGTTGCTTGAAGTTGCTTGAAGTTGCTTGGAGCTTTGGATTTGCTTGTGCCTGAAGGTGTCTGATGAAGATTTAGGAGATAGATGACATAGGGAGAGCCTTATAGTTAGAATGATTTCTTTCACAAACATGGAAAGCATCTTGTGCTTCCATTCCTCCCAATGACTAAAAGTCCTTCTCAGATATTCACATCCCTCTTTTGGAAGGATGAGTGGCTTTATCTGAGAAGTAGAACTTTGAGGGAACCAGTCTCTCATAATGAGGAACCCTTACAGGCTTCCTTTGGTTGTCAGTAAGCTGTTTATCATTTCTCCTCATCCTATTAAATCAATTGTCTTCTGGTTTGAGTATCTTGAAAGATGTTGGACTTGAGTTTGAAGATGAGGACTTCACTAGAAAGTATGGAAGAGGATGATTCCTTGAGCATTGCCCTTGCAGCTGAAGCTTGAAGAACAAGAAGAATAAGTTGGTACTTGAAGACCCAATGGAATTGAATGAAGAGCTGAGGCTTAGAAAAGAATTGGAGGATGGGGTTGACACTTCCATGTGATTGAAGACTACTCTGAGAAGCTGAAGCTTGTAGGAGAAGAAGACCAAGTTGATACTGGTGAAGCAAAGAGAGCTGAAGCTTGAAGACTGAGTTGATACTTATGAAGAGGATTCAATTGAGATTGAGTGTAAAGCTGAAGCTTGAGGAATAAAAGATGAGTTGATACTTACATTGATGCTTGGAGAGCCTGAAGGAATCAAGTTGATACTTGTAGTTAAGAGTGAAGCCTGAAGGTGGAATTGACTGAAGAGATGAAGCTTGGAGAAGAAGGATAAGTTGAAACTTATGTTGATAGGTTGAAACCTAGAGAAGCAAGTTGATACTTGGCATGAAGGGTGATTGAAGTCTGAAGGCTGGGTTGCTGTTAGAAGAGCTGAAGCTTGAAATTGAAAGAGGGAGTTGTTGATCTGCTTTCTTGTCTGTTTTCTTTTCTGTACTGATGTGCCTTGTTTGACTTGCTTGATGCATTAGAATAAGTTCATATCTAGACTAACTTTAATTTAGGAGCATGATTGCACTAGAGGTGGAGTTGCTCCCTCTGCTTGTATTGTTACTGTGTGGCTTTGCTTGCGGGTATTCGGTAGAGCCTAGCTCCCTTGCCCATGTGGTTTATTTTGCTTGACAGCATTTTATTTTCTTCTGTATGATTACAGTCTCTTATATTCTGCTTGATAGCATGTTGTTATTTTTGTTGTATGATTACTGGGATTCATATCTGGCTTGAGGTTGAGATGAGCTTGTGGAGGCTGCTGGCCCACACACATTTCCTCCCTCACTTGCATTGCATGCATTTTACTGTTTACTGTTTAAGCGGATACTTTATCTGTTTCTGTTTATCATTGACATGATCCCTTAGGAGTCTCACTTCGTTTGATAAGGAAGCGATGATAGAACTTTAGGTTGAAACCTATGCATGATAACTTCTAGGAGTTCCCTGTTTCAAACTTCAACTATAGGATGAATCCTTGGCATGACAACAGTAGGACTTGATAGTCTCCCCATTAGTTGAGCCTTTCTCTCTTCTCATCTCAAATAGCTTAAGATACCGTAATAATGAATGATTTCTTTCGTACGTTACGAGCCTTAAGCTATCTGAGAAAGGATTGTTGGAGAGCTTCTTTCCAACAGTCTGGATGTTTAGTATGGCACCCTTTGGGTGACATGCGACACATTCACTCTCAGGTCATAGTCTTTAGTGCGATTGAAATTGCAAACACAATAAAAAACACTTCTTTCATAAAAGACAGAGAACAAACTTCAAACCTTTTTGCCCCGTGGGCCCATAATTCAAAGGAAGCTTTTCTGAAGAAAAGAGTGTTGTTAAACTTCAGCGCCAACGCAAACAGGCTTCGTCCCTAACTGCTGGAACTGTTGTTTAACCCTACTCGATAAAACAGATGAATCTGAATTCCCGTAATCCGTATTATCCCGAACTACGTAAGCTCTGATCTCTCATACTTGTTGAGAGTACGTAGGCACAATACTGACGTATTGGCGAGCCGCCTTCCCCGTAACCCGTCGTAGGTCGAACTACGTTGACTCTGATTTCTCATTCTCTGATGAGAATACGTAGGCATAAAGTGCAACGCTTTGCCGAGTCATTTTCTTTTCTGTTTAAGCCAGCCCTGATAGGTAGATAGATAAACCAACTCGTCCAGTAAACACAAACAAGCGTGGATCCCATCGAGTACGACGGACGTGAGGGGTGCTAATACCTTCCCCTTGCGTAACCGACTCCCGAACCCAGACAACGGTTGCGACGACCTTGTCTTACCCTTTTTCGTCAGGTTTTTCCGATCGTTTCCTTTCCCGTTCTGAGGGATAAATAACGAAAGGTGGCGACTCTTCTGTTTTGCCGGCACCTTATTTTCGCGGAAGCGACACCAGCGTGGACTTGGCATTCCTGACAACCTTTGGCGAACTCAATGCAATCTTTCAGCATCGTGGGTCAGTACATCCCCTAGCGAAATAGTAGCCATTTCATCTTATGGCCTACTTGGTGCACTCCACATGTCCCACCATGGACTGATGACAACGCTAAGTATGCCTCAGATTCACTGAGGCATTTAAGTAAAACTCCCTCAGATGTTTTCTTAAATAACTCATTCCCCAAAAGGACATAACTTAACGCTTGATATTTTATTTTCCGTTCTGTGGTTGCTAAAGGGTTCTGAAGGTACTCGACCAAAGGTTTCCTCCAATCTTTGTCTGTCAGGCCTTCGACCATAAAAATCTCGAAGGTTTCCTCGTCAGCATAGCCAAATTTCGTAACTTCAAAATCCGACGGTCTCAAACCTACGAACACAACCTTACCTCTGGCCTCAATTGCTTCTTGCAAGTTTTCCTTCGAGACCCTATATCCTGAAGCGACTTGCACCAAATCGTTGGCTATCTAATTGTGTAGTCATGGTATATGTCGAATAGTGCAGACTTCGAATTTTTTGAGTAGCCCGTTGGCTATCACGAAATACATAATGAGATTTTCTTTAACGCACTTGTACTCCTTTGTTAGCTGTTTTACGACCAACTCTGAATTTCCCATTATTTCGACTTGGGTTGCCCCCAATTCTAACAAAATTTCAAGTCCGGCAATCAAAGCTTCATATTCAGCTTCATTATTGGAACATAGGCCCTCAACTCTATACTTGAATTTTGTTGGAATTTTGTCTGGCGAAATAACAAGCAGACCTATGCCTGTCCCGTTCTTGTGACTAGACTCGTCGAAGTATAGCTTCCAAGGCTCTAGTTCAACAATGTTCAGGGTATTTTCATTTATGGAGTGGTCGACGATGAAGTCTGCCACTATTTGACCTTTGACCTCTTTTAGCGGTCTATATATTAGTGAGTATTCAGTTAATGCAAATGCCCATTTACCAATTCGACTATGCAAAATAGGCTTGGACAACATATGTTTAATAATATCAAAATGCGACGAGACATTAACATCAAATGGTTTTATTTATTGCTTCAACTTAATACATGAGAAATACAAACATAAGCATAATTTCTCTATCTCGCTATACCTAGTTTCTGCGTCATTCAAAACCCTGCTAAGGTAGTAAATGGCTTTTTCGACGCCATTCTCGTCCTCATGAGCAAGCATGCTCCCTAGAGTTTTGTCTGACGCTGCTATGTACAGTCTCGTGCTTTTGTTTTGACATGGAGGTGAAAGGACTGGAGCATAAGTCAAGTAGTCTTTAATCTTGTCGAAAGCTTCTTGCTGATCTTTCCCCCATTCGAACCTCTCCTTGGTGACTCGAAGCAATGGTGAGAAGGCCTGCGTTTTTCCATTGAGGTTTGATATGAACCTTCTTAGGAAGTTTATTTTGCCCAACAAGGATTGTAGTTCCTTTTTGTTAGATGGCGCTTTCGCTTCCATGATGGCCTTTGTTTTGTTTTGGTTGATTTCGATCCCCTTTTTGTGGACTACGAAACCCAAAAAATCACTTGCTTGCACGCAAAATGCACACTTCAGGGGATTCATTTTGAGGCCAAACTTCCTCATTTTCTTGATACAGATTTTATCACAATATTATCAATATATATCTACATAAAGGACTCAATGTAATCATGAAAAATCGAATTCATCGCCCGCTGGTATGTTGCCCCAGCATTCTTCAGGCCAAAAGGCATCACTACCCATTCGTAAGTGCCTAAGGCCCCTGGGCAACGGAACGCCATTTTAGGAACGTCATCCTCAGCAATGAAAATTTGGTTGTAACCTGGAATATCCATCCAGCATGCTAAGGTACTCGTGGCCATCGGCTGAATCGACTAGCATTTCTGCCACTGGCATCGAATACTCATCTTTAGGGGTTGCTGAATTTAAATCCCTAAAGTCTATGCAAACTCTTAAAGATCTGTTTTTCTTAATGACTGGTACAATATTTGCCAGCCATTCGACATACCTGGTCGTACGGATGAACTTGCATCGAAGGAGTCTTTCGATTTCTTCCTTTATCTTTAAGAGGATTTCAGGAGCAAAACGTCTTGGGTTCTGTTTGACTGGTCTTTTGCCAGGCTTGATTGGCAGTCTATGCTCGACTAGATCTCTCTTTAGACCTGTCATTTTGTCGTCGTCCCAAGCAAAACAATCCATATACTCTCGCAGCAACTGGATTGTTTCGACCCTGAGTTGGGGGTCGAGGTTGGCGCTGATATACATCGGCCTTTTGATCACTCCATCTCCCAGATCCACTTCCTCCAATGGATCTTGCGCCAGCATTTTAACATCGTTGGCCAAGGGATCTTTCTCAAAACCCAGAGGCTCATCGTCATAAATGGCGTCGAGTCTTTGCCCTTCGTACTGAATCTTGTCGGGAGGCTTAGGGTCGAAACGCCCACCTGAGCCTATTTGTTCAGATTCTTCATTGGCTCTCTCAGCCATTTTGTTGTTGGCGGCCTCCAAGACCGTTTGTAGCTTAGTTTCGACCACGTAGGCCGAAATCCTTTGAAGCGCTATGGCTTTAGTCATCATCACTAAATTCACTTCCCCACCCAGTGGGGTCTATAGGAAGTGTGCCAAGGTATGGGAGCCTCTCACCTGGCACTTCCTTGTCCCATCGGAAACCTTCGACATGATGCATATAAAGTGAGCAATACACTTCGTCGTTTGGTGTAAATTCGAAATCTGCAGGCTCGCATGGGCCTATGCTGGCCAAATGTTTGTCAAACTTTCTTCTATCAACATGGTTTATAGGTGCCTTGAAATATCATTGATCTGCTTCAATGTTTTCGACAATGCCATCTGGTCTCCAGATGGCGATCCTTTGATGCATCGAAGATGGCACTACCCCCACTCCATCGATCCATTCTCTTCCAAGCAACAAATAATAGTTGGCAGTGGTTTCTACCACCATGAAGACAGTTGGATGGGTAATGGTTCCGACCATGACATTCACTTGTATGACCCCCATGGTCGAGCCCACTTTACCTTCATAGTTTGATAATACCATGTTGTGCGGCTTTGTATCCGTCTCATCTTTTCCAATCTTGTTCAACAGAAAATGCGGCATTAGGTTCACCGTAGCGCCGCAATCCACCAAGATTTTGTTAACTGGGACCTTCTCTACTTGTGCCGTAATATAAAGAGGTTTCAGATGATTCTTCATTGCCTCAGTGGGCTGTTCGAAGAATGCGTTTTGCTCCTCAACGCAGCCATTATTCATCACGTAGTAACATACCGGCTTATGAGCCGCCATCTCCCAGTCCGTATAGGTGTCCAAGTTTTCAACCATAGAAATCCTGTCAAACTCCCTAGGCATCACTGATACTACATTAACCAAAATATCCAGAGTATCGTCAGAGTCTTCATCAAAATTATCGGTCATTTTGTCATCGACCCCGACTGGTTTCCTCTGCTCTTCGACCTGTGTCAGAAACAACTTTCGTCCTACATGTGTCTTCCCAAATGCTTTCGTTCGTCCTCCATTTTCGACAGGAACGTTGGTACTGGATTCTGGCTGGTCCCTTTGTGCACCTTCCCTGAGTGCTTTTCTTTTACGCTGTTCTCGTCTCCATTGCGATCGAGACATGTGATTTTTTCCTTTATAATTTTCTGATACATGAGCAGCCTTTGAAGACTGAAACTCCTTTCGATAGCTTAATGAAGATCCTCTTTGCACCTCAAAGTTCTTCCACCTCTGCTGCCCCCTGCTGCCTATTCTCATTGAGCTTTGTCCACTTTCGATTAGTGGCCTCAATGTTGGGCTTAAAACTAGTGGGTTTGTTTGTAGGAGGCCTTATGCGGGGGTCAGATCTTCTTTGAAGACTTCTTCGAGGGTCGAGTCTGGGCCTTTCATTATCTTGCCTTAGCCTCCGTGTTCCCTCTAGCTTCTGTGCGGCCTTTTTGTCAAATATGGCGCTGCATCGGGGACAAAGCATCACACTAGATCCTCTCTCTTGGCAACAGTGAAGGAAAGCAACGATCAATTCTTCCTACTCTGGGTACACTTCCCTAGTGTGTGCCCCCTGGTAGTTCGATTCACTATCCGCTACATCTTCGTGTTGAGTGATCTCTACCATGTTAATCTCAACTTCTTCGACCAGATTAAGCTTCCTCAGGCCTAGCTCCACGCCTTTAGTGGCTTGATCAATTCTGACGAAGTTATCAGCAGTTTCTTTGGTCACTATCTTCCAACCTGGATTGCTCTTGTTGTTTGAACTTATGGCTTCATCCCTTTGGTCGTGGTCATCAATTGCCATTTCCACACAGTCCTTTTATTCGAAGCTCATGGTAACTTTCGCCATCACAACCTCATCTATGAGATTGTCAGTAATTTCTATTATGTCGATTGAAAGATTGCAGCCATCAGTAACTTCGACCATGTTGGCTTCCACTGGTTTTGTATAATGTGTGTCCGCCATTTGCAGAGGGTCTGTGTCGACCTTCATCTGACCGCTAGCCTTCTCTCCAAACTTTAGACGTCCTTCCTGGATTGCATTTTGAACAAGGTCCTTGAAAAGAAAACATTGAGACGTTTTATGACCCAGGAAATTATGGTATTTACAAAACCCTCTTTTCTTCCTTTGTTCTATGGACGACATTTTAGCACCAGGTGACACTATCATTTGTCCGTCTTTAACTAACAAATTGAAGATTTCATCACATTTTGTGATGTCGAAAGTATATGTTTTCTTTGGGAACCTATCGTTCTTTTCGGATTCGACATAACTCTTCCCTTGTGGGGGAGCTAGTACTTTACATGAGTAAGGTGGTCCTTGTTTGAGTTCAGCAAGATCCACCTTGCCATCGTCGAAGCTCACAGGATCATCGCACAAACCTTCGACATTCTCATTATATTCGACAAAAGCTACCTTCTTATTTTTATTAAACTTAGCCTTTTTCGTCTTTGAGCCTTTCTAATTGCCGAACTCGATCGGCTAGTTGGGCCATGTCCCTTAGATACTGGGTATCCAACTTCTTCCTAATAGAATAGTCGAGACCCCCAGCGGCCATTTCGACCAACTCATGTTCAGAGACCTGTGTGAAGCATCTGGCTTTAAGCAGACGGAATCTATTAAGGTATTCCTCAATTGGCTCAGAAAACTTACGCTTCACACTAGCTAGTTCCTTTAAGCTAATTTTAGTCTGGCCCATATAGAACTATTCATGGAATAAACGCTCTAACTGGGTCCAATTACACATCGTATTAGGGGGAAGCATTGTGAACCAAGTGAAGGCATTTTTAGTAAGAGAACTTGGGAAGTATTTTATTCTAAGGCTTTCATCATTCGCTATCTCTCCAGCCTCGATTAGGTGACGAGCCACATTATCGACAGTAGACTCCGTCGTATCTCCTGAAAACTTAGTAAACTTGGGTACTTTCGTCCTTGGGGGTAACTCCGCCTGAAGGATATAGTCTACTATAGGTGAAGTGTAATTTGGCCTAATAAACCAAATGTTCAACCCATTTCTGGCCATAATTCTCTCGACCATGGCTGCTAGATTGTTATCGACGACCATGTTATTTTGTCGAACCTGTTGGACTACATTGTTTGCGTCTTGGTTCCGATTCACGACAGCTACTCCTGGGTCTCTTTCTCCCAGGACACGGGGCTGATTTCACAATGGCTCTTCCCTAAGCGCTTCAACTACTGGAGGGGCCATCCTTCCTTGGTTTCCTACGTCGATTTCTGCCATATTTCCCAAGTTTTCTCGTGGGATATCCGCTAATGCAGCCTGATTTCTGGCTAAAGGGGGGTACCCCCATGAATTCAGCCTATCTTGTCAGTTGTACCGCCAATTGTTGATTGGTCTGAGTTGTATTTTGGATTAATGGTTGAAATATTTCACCCGTGGTTTGTGATAAGGTCTGAACCATTTGTAGGTTACTTTCATCCATCTGCTATCTCAAACAGGCAACTGAGGTGTTGGTCAAATTGGGGCCTTGTGTCGAATACCCTAAGCTCTGGCTTTGGGGATTTCGACCCATGTTCACGCCAGACCCTGACCCCTGTAAAGGCGAAGCCATTGCATGATCGGAGAATATGGGGGTGCACTTTGGAGCCACTGCATCATAGCGGTGGGCATCCCATATGGGGGATTTCTTGGTGACTGTGAAAAACCAGGGGGAACGAACTGCCTGGAAGTCGAACTTCCCCCTAACAAAATATGAGGATTTGACGTTTGATGGCCAATATATTCCAACACTGGTTGACTATAAAGTCTTATCACCGTCGATCCAGTCCCAAGTATGAAGGGTGTCGGTACTGGCCTTACAGGAAGCACCGTTTGTTCTCCGGTCGACGGTATCGGAGGGGGAACTCCATCGTCTCTTATTCCCTCACTGGAACCGTCTCCTTGACGGTTGGGGTTATTTGGCTGGTTCGTATCCGTAGCCATGTTCCTAATGTTTCGTCTTGGTCGTCTTCCTTCGTCTACAGCGGTAACTCTACCACTTCTCAGTAACATAAAATGCACTTCTCACGAAAATGATCAACACAACCACACATTTTTTTTGTAAGTTTAGTTTTATAAAAAAAATATTTTTAGCACTGTCCCACCGGGCGTGCCATTTGTTTCCCTTGAAAATCGGAAAACAATCGCTAATCTTCCAAATCTAACTTTGGTGACTCACAGGATCGATCAGATTGATCCTAGGACATGTGCTAAAGGTTCTTTATTTTGGAAATCTATCTAAGTTTCATACTTAGGCAGTATTGGGGTAAAAGAATCTAAAGAAACAACTTGTTCGACTACGGAATAACTTAAAAAGATAAAATAAAGCTTTCAATAAAATAAAGAAAGAAGTTTGTTTGGAGAGGGGATATTAGATTAAGGGCGAAGAGAAAGGAATTGCATAGGAAAAAGGCAAGAAAGAAAATAAGGAAGAAGGGTGCAAATAAAGTAAAAGACTTTGTAAAGTTTTAAAGAAAGTAAAGTAAATTTCATTAAGATAAAAGATGGTGTGTTTACATCACGTACATTCTCTATAATACTCACTTTCTCTACGCTCGGATACTTGGAGTAATTCTAAGAGTAATTTGTACAATGGTAAATTACAACACACTTTGCTTATGTCTAAGACATCCTATTTATAATAGTAAAAAATAACTTCTAATAACCTCCAACATCACCACCTCTTGCCACTTGTCATAATGCATGGATCTACTGCTCATAAGGTGCCACGTGTCTTCTTAAGTATTTGCCAAACGAAACCGTCCCTCCAAAACTTTTAAATTTCAAACCTTTGACAAACCACCACCAACAACAAGCGGTCGAAGTCCTTGTTTCTCTTTTAATCTGGGTGAGTTCTTCGACTCCTTCCTTTAGCTGCCTTACACCTTTCGACCAACTTTTGTTCTCAACTTGTTCTTGGCATTTCATCTTGAATTCCTTTCTTTTGCATGAGGCGTCAAATTTAGGAGCTAACACATACTCATGGGTTATTTCGATCTTTTCCCCTTCCCTTGGATAAATTAAAGACTGGTGGTGAATAATGATTTGCGATTCAAGTTAATCAATAGCTTGATATCCAATTCTCACCGTGACACCTGTGTCATGAGGAAAGTGTGACTTGCAGCATGGCAAAACTCATCAAAACCTTGTGCTTCAAGGCTCTAATTAACCCAGGTAAGTTTGTTAATCATGTTTAGATTAAATTCACGCCTTAATTTAGTGATTAGAGTCAACATTGATCCAATTTAATTCTGACTTCAACAACCAACTCAGTTTTAAAATTTAAATTTTGCAGCCATGGTTCTCACAATGTAGGAAGCTATATGAATTGATTCTTCTTGCATTGGATAAAGTAAGATGCAAGATTTGCAATATGAAAACAAAGTATTGATTTGACAATCTGAGCTGAGAGATATGGATCTTCAAAGTTGCTTGCATCAAGGGATTCAAATTCATAAAACACATAGAAAATTTCAAGTCTTTTTAAGGACCAAGAGTGATCTATAATGTTTTGATACAATCCAAGGTTTTCCATAGGTTTTTGGAACTTTTGTGATGAATCAAAGTTGTAGAGGACATCTTCAAGTTAATTTTAGAAAAAGAATGGGCTTCAAATGATGAAAATTGACCAAGTTATGACCTTTGGAAGTTGGCAAGAAAATCTCTTCAAAACTCAAAATGACCTATAATGTCTCCATACTTTTGGTGACTTTCCAAGCACAATTGGACCCTTCCATACAAAGAGAGTTTGTTGGGGTTGATTGTCATACCCTAATTTTGACCCTAAGATCTTTTTTTGCATCGTCTGCATAACATATCATCCTATTTATTTTAGTGCTTTCTTTTTCAGGCACTTTGATGTCCGACTTTTTATTTGTTTTAAACCGTTTCATTTCTCTTTAATTTTTAAAAGTCTTTTAATTTAATTATCTTTAATTATTAAAAAATAGTCTTTTAATTTAATTATCTTTTATTTTTAAAAGTAGTATTTTAATTTAATTATATTTTATTTTTAAAATAATATTTTAATTTAATTATCTTTTATTTTTAAAAATAGTCTTTTAGTTAATTATATTTTAATTTTAAAATAATATTTTAATTTAATTATATTTTATTTTTAAAAATAGTCTTTTAATTTAGTTCTATTTTATTTTAAAATAATATTTTAATTTAATTATCTGTTACTTTTAAAATAGTCTTTTAATTTAATTATCTTTTATTTTTAAAATAGTCTTTTAATTTAACTATCTTTTAATTATTTTATTAAAATAGTCTTTTAATTTAATTATCTTTTAATTATTTTAGTTAAATTATTTTTTAATTTAATTATCTTTATATTTAATTAGGTATTTTAGTTTAAAGTTTATTTTAATTAAATGTTTTTTAATTATTGCATTTCCTTTTTAAAAAAACATACAAATATTTTGTTTTAACCCTTTTAATATATGTGTTCCCTAAGTTTTAGAAGGTTTATAATTCACTTGAAATCCTAATATTATATGTTGATGGCATTGCAAAAGAGAAATGAACAAGATCACTAAGACCAAGCAAACTATACTTCTTCCTCCCACCTTGGCTCTCCTCGAAACCAACATAAAACTTTCTCCACTATCTAAAACTCAAACCCTCATCATATATCACCATGTTAAACTCCATGGAAACCACATACAATTCTAAAAACCCCTCCATAAACAAAACAAACATACCCAGTCCCTAAATACCATTTAAGCAGGCATAATCACAGGAAAAATAAGTAAGGACATCAATGTTGGCCAGATTTGAGTGCAGTGGTGGTTGCGGTATCGATCAGAGTTTGAAATGTTTGTTAATGGTGATTGGTGTACGGTCGGTTACAACATTGTTATCGGACGGCTGGTGCAACGTAGGAGGGCTGCGTGGAGGTATGGAAGTTCGCATGGTGGCGTGAGAGGTTACTCGGCGGATCTTGCAGTGGCGACTTTGCAAAAAGGGGTTTTTTCGGTGCAGCGCAATGGGTTTTGATTCTAAAAACGGTTCCGATTGGATTTAATTCTCGACTCAATTGAAATTTGTTTTCAACTTTGTGATGTCTTATATCGTTTTATTTTGTTTTTGAATGATTCGAGTTGCAATTTTACGTAAGTTTCAGATTCGGGTTGATGTTGGTTGTGACCTAAAATTGGTTTGCTTTTGGTTTGTTTTGAACAAGACAATGGTTTGATGTTTTTTGGAATAGTTTTATTTTGGTTTACACGGTTCGATTTTGGTCTCCAATTCATTTGTCTGTTCAACTTAGTTTGGGTTCTAAATTGGTCTGTTTCTACCTTACACTTTTTTTCAATTTGGAAAAAGTCATGGTTTTTTAATTTGAAAAAGGGTATGCTTTGTGGTTTGAAAACTGATATTGGTTATGGATATATGTTAATGTCAAAGCCTAAACATCGTTCAAGTACAACTTCTTTTTTTATGAGGAAGAGATCCAAGTTGCAAGTGAAGCCCTGGTGGGAACGTTGTTACCTGTAGAAGTGGAAACGAAGATCCACCGCCATTAGAAGAGGCGAGAGAGAGAAGAGAGACATGACGCTGATTGATTATCCTTCTTTGTTGTGTTTTTAGATGGGCCTAGTGACATATCGGGCCCAATTTTTTAAGAAAAAAACCTTTTTCTATCTACATTTTTTAAATAAAAAAATCATGAGTTCTTGCTTTTAGTTATTTTAAGATTTTATGGCAATTTTTGTCTAATGTGGTGTAAATATCAATCAAAGTTTTATTTTAGTTGAAAGATAATTAATCTTAGTTCATTCTATTTAGGTGATTAATTCTATTTTGGTTTTTGATGGAAGTGTATATCGTTTTCGACATTAATCTTGATCTATTTTCGGTTAGATATTAATTTTAATTTTGTTTAAATTTTGATCTTGATTTTGATTAGGACCTTAAATTTAATCTTCCTTGAACTTTATTATTAATATGCATTTTGACTAAATCTTGATTTTAATTTTAATTTCATTTTTTTTAATTAGACTTTTTTTATGATAAACTTTAGTTAATTTTTGATGTTAACTTTAATATTGATTTTGGTTAATCCTAATATTAATTTTGATGTTATTTTTAATATTGATATTGGTTAAACCTTATATAATTTTGACAATGATGTTGACTAATCTTAATGAAAATTGTGGTTAAATTTTGATTCATCCTTGTTAGTGACTTTGCCACGACCTTGACGTGTCGATTACTTGTTGCTTGTCCATGATTAAGTACAAGGAAATGACTTATGGTTGACTATACAGTCGTATGCATTGCATTGTATTCATTTTCATTTTTCTAACTCTTTGCATGATCCCTATTCTCCCTATAGGTTGATCACCTTAGGATGTATATATCTAGATTGTTAACTCTAGCTTAGAATGTTCTTTCCCTTAATATAGTTTCCCTTTAGGATGTTAATCCTTCAACATTAGACAACTTATAGATTAATTTCTCATTTCTCCCACAAGAGAATCAAACATGATTCATCTATGTAGTCGAGATATAATTTTCCTACCCCATAACGTAGTCGAGAAAGATGTAAAATCTTTTTCTCTTGAGAGAGGTATGTGGCATACTCGTCGATTATAAATTTGAATTGGAGCCCTTCTCTCAATGTGACGCAAAGACCGTCTTCTGCATGCTTATGGTGGTTTAAGTCGAGTATTCTCCCTAAGATGACGACTTGTCTCTTCTCCTAGAATTAATCAACAAACCTTCTCCCCCTTGAACCTTGACCACAGTCAAGAGTTCCTCATCCCTTTAAGGGAACTAAGAATGCTCTGATTCCATTCCCGTTAGGATACGTAGACACGAGATGAGACTTCTTAGCGAGCATACTTAGAAACAAATCCCCGTGTCTCTTACCCTTAGAAAACAACAATAACACATTAAAACAAGAGGTTCTTATAGAGTACTATAGATGCTTAGGGTGCTAATACCTTCCCTAACTTTAACCAACCCCCAAACCTTAGCTTCTATAGCTTTGCATTGCATTGCATACTCATGGGTTATTTTGATCTTTTTCCATTCCCTTGGGATCTGTGCAGATATAACTTCTGATATAACAGGCGTTTGGATGTTTTATAGGGAATTATGTGATGACTGATTCTGGGAAGCCATCAACGCTTCTCCCATTCCATTGAGCTTTTCCAAGCTTTCCCTCAATGTTGTGACCTCTTCATGGAGCACTCTGTTCTCTTTTACTAACTGGTCCATTCTTTGATGATAGCTGTTGCAGTGAGAATCGTGATATCAAGCTATTGATTGACTTGAATCTTAATTCTTAGAATTCACAACCAGACCTTGATTTATCCAAAGGAAAGGTTAAAGAAAGAAAGACCTTTTGCACGATGTAACAACAACGCTAAGAGACCGGGGATCGGGGGTTGGTTATGCCTAGGGTAGGTATTTCACATCCTAAACATCTGTAGTACTCTAAAGGAACCTTTTGTATGTTTGTATGCTATACTTGCTAAATGTTTGCTATGGTTTGGGATTTTGGAAAGGGTTAGGTAAAGACCTAGGGTTAGTTTCTAATTTTTCTCGCAAAGATATCGCATCCTCTACCTACGTATCCTGACTAGAATAGAATCAGAGCAACTGTAGTTCACCTCACTGAGGATAGATAACTCTTGATTATGATCAAGGTCCAAAGGGGGAACAAACATAACAATGCTTGTATAGAGCTTAACAAAACTCCCTAATCTAAGTTGTACACTCAAAGGATATTGACTTTAACAAAAGTTAAGAGGGGAAGGTATTGAGCTATCTATGACCCAAGGGTCAATAGAGAGACTTTCCTTTGGAATGGTAAAAGAGATGAGGCAACTGGATGCGAACTAACAAGGTCCATCACTGGGGAATAACTTAACAAAGCCAAAAACATACATAAGCATTCATTCAAACATGATGAACATATAAAAGGGCATGGTAACAACCAAGGAAGAGATGCAAGCATGTGACAACATCAAGCAAATATTACAATCAAGTCAAATGGTTACAACCATAAAGCACAAAGATATTACAATATCTAGAAAGGGGAACATGGTAGAGGTTCTTACAAGACCAAACATACAAGATAAAAACCAACTTGAAGCATCTTAACAAAGATGAAGGTAAATGAGGTAACAACCATCATGACAAACAATAACATGTAATTCAAGCAATTTTAAATGCAAGCAAGTTACACCTTGAGGAAAGCATATGTAGGGATCAAAAAATGTAAAATGTAACAACATGAGATCAACAATCATACATTGATTACAATCAAGTACAAGTAAGCATACAAGAAGTGTCCTAATAGTTCAAGTAAGAAGTTTCATGAGGAAATCATACAAGTTCATGGTAACAACCAAAATTAATCAAATCCTAACATATTAGAGTTCTAACAAGACATCTAAACAATTAGAGGATACATGAAGAATACACTCAAGAGGTTACAACATCAAGATGTATCATGATTTACAAACATAGTTCACAATGACAATCAGTTAGATGCATCAAAAACCAAGATTTGAACATAAAAAGACCTTGAGTCAAGCAAAAATAAAACACTCAAACAAGTTAACAAACATGTGTAAATCAAGTACAAAACAATCTCAACAGATTAAATCAAGAAGAAGTTTGGGAAAAGTTTCAACAAGAAGTAAGGTAAAAACCCTAAAGGACCACACAACTTTCAAGTGGATTGAAGTATTTCTAATATGAACATCCTTGAATTCTTTACTCACTATGTGAAATTAGACATGATAAGGAACATTTTATAAAAAGAATGGATCAAAAATGTTGAAAAATGGAAAAGTTATGAAGTTTTCAAAATTGTGAATAAAACATAAAAAAACAAGTGATAAAAAAGTAAGGAGTGCACTTGGTAGGTGTTGAACCCACAACCTTTGGGTCACAAACCTAAAACTTTATCAATTCAACTAATGCACGTGTGTGAACATTAGTGGAAGAGAAAGACTAAATTCCAAAACATGGAAAATAAAACAAATTGCAAAAAGAGTTGATCTCCACACGGATCAAACTCAGGACATTGGGAAAGGCAAGCACATTAGCGCATGGATCATGACCACTGGGGTGGTAATACATCCAATGTATCAAACCACCATAGTGCAATATGTACCTCAATGTGTGAAAATCTGGGCACAATTCAAACAAGGCAAAACAAGTGAAAATGGCAAGAAACGTGAACATTCAAATTCATTCAAAACAACATCAATTTTGAAAAAATCGAAGTCTATCTTGTGTGATTTTTGACAAAGAATAAGATGGTGCAATTAGTTTTCTCAAATTGTGCTCAAAACCTAAAACCCAATAATAACTGCAAGATGAGGTTTTTGAAATGTATTTTCAAAGCTTGAGTGCAAAGAAAACATGTTTGTACTAGTTTAAAGGTATGCACACATTCTAAACATTGTATATGCAAAGTCTGAACAGAAAGATGCATCAAAATTGTGCCAGAACTGAAAATGATACATGAGTTGTAAAGTTGTACATGGATTGAAAGTGCAAAATAGAAACAGTTAAGATCTGGACCAAAAGAGATTTACTCAAGATAAATTCAAGCACAACATGAATATAACATATAGGAACTTGATCCCAAATGACATCCAAAGAACTTGAGAATTAATGAGGCTGCAAAGTCATCCTCCAAAACGGCTTGCAGCAGAACCAAACATTACAAGACTTAACAATACTTGTAGCTAATGCAAAAAATGGCTTGTGGATTTGGAAAGTAAGGCCTAGAGCCTGTGATAACGATCAAACAAAAGTTCATAAAAGAACCTGACTCACCAACAACAAAACACAAACAAGACAAGACAAAGGCATATCCAAGACAATTTGCACATACAAAACATGGACCTATACGTCAAGTTGTTTTTAAATCAAAATAGAAATAGACCTAAACTAGGCTCAATCTGAATATGTCAAACTAACCAAAGGTAGTATCAAGCATAACCTAATAAAGTCTTCAAATGTAAATGACCTATCACTAAATCTAAACATGGAATTTAGACTAACATAACCAGCAACAATATCCACAAATGGAACAACTTAACCTTCAAATCCAACATCAATATCCAATGACAGTTGCAAGAAAATCCTCCTAAAGTTCATACATGACTTAGGGTAATGCTTAAGGGAGTTCCAAAAAGCACAAATACATAACAACAACACAATATGTGATGACTAAAAGAGTGCTACATATGTTGATGAGCAAAACAAGCAAAGCATAGCAGATTCAAATATGAAATGCACTTGCATTTTAAACACATTTCAAACAAATCATACTAAACATGTTCATGACAGTTCAAGATGAGGGTAGTGATCACTAACCTCTTGTAGACTTCTAAGCAAGCAATGTAGTAGGGAATTACTTGAAGAGTTGCTCCAACTGATACCAAGCAGAATTTGGTAAACTAGCAGATTTCTTGCACTTGAAGAAAATGAAGGGATCTTTGTGACATATCTAAGAACTAGTGATGCAGAGGGTATTCTATGTTTTGGACAGTTGGTACACCTCAAACCAAAGGTGTTTAGAGTGTTGATATGATTGAAACAGGTTTGAGCAAGGTGTTATCTAGTTTTGCATGAAAAGTCAAAGTTTACTTGGTTGAAAGTTGACTTTTGGGAATGTGGAGTCTTGGAATGATTTAAAGGCTTGAACACCTTACAAACATCATTTGTGGATTGTGTATATGGTTTGTGGTGAGTTTTTATCTATGGAAATGGTTTTAGCAAGCAAACTGCCTAAGACAGATTTTGAGGTGTTTTTGGTGAACTTGCTTCAACTATAAGAGAAGTGGAAAGAAAGGTTCTTGGAGTATTTCTTCTAGTTTTATGAGCTTACTCTTATGTTTTTTTCCATCTAGAGGAGGTCTCTATTTACAGCGGAAGGGAGAAACTTGACAAATTTTGAAATGTGAAGTGCTTCTTGTCTTTTGGAGGGAGAAGATAGCAAATCTTCGAAGGATCTTTGATGCAGGAAATGTTATCTATTTTCAATGCATTGTGATGCATAAATAGGCTGCAAGCAAGCCATAGGAAGTGATTGAAATGGTGTCAATGGAGTAGGGGCCATGCTGCTCCTGATTTTTCTCAAAAAGTTTCTCTTTCCTCTTACACCTTTGGATTTGTTTTGAATTAAATAATGCAACTTGGACAAAATATTGGCTTTACTTTTTAATTCTTCTGCATTTCTACACATCAAACATCCTAGATATCATATCAGTGGCTAATAAATAGCTGAGAATCAATTGGATGGTTGGCAAGTTGGTTCATGTCAAGTTTGAAGTTGTGCATTTCAAGTGTTTGGACCCCAACTTCCCTCCTTCGAAACTCATAGCTCACAAATGCTATGGAGGAGTTATTGTACCTTTTGGAAATCCCTCATCATGTCCTACAACTTTCATGTTTTAAGTTTTTTCAAATTCTAAATGGAACTAGGTCAAAAATCCTCTTGAAGTTGGCTGAAAACATGACTTGAAAAGTGCCAAAACCAAGAAATTTCACCAAGTGTTTTTCCCTCTTGACTTGTTTTAGATCATAACTCCAAATCTATTCATTTTTTGAACATGGATAACTGTTGCACTTTTGTAGGACTCCCCAAGACCTTTCCAACAAGCTTTGAACCACTCCATCTGGATGTGTGGTTAGGAAGTTTTGGTCTTGCCCCTTTCAAAACCCTAATTTCCCGACTTTTCGTTTACTCTTCAATTCTTGATCCAATGGTAACCAAAATTCATGAATAGATAAGATATAACATTAGGAACATAAATTCCTTCAATTTTGGATCAAAACTCTGTTGGTCAATGAGTTGACTTTTCAGTCAGACAAACCGAATGATCGAAAAACTCTAAATCGGTTGTTGGTATTCTGGGTCCTCTAGGGTCTTGAAACTTCTTGAGTGGACTTCAATAAGCCATATAAGCTTCATGGACCATGACTCTATCATTGGAGTACCATTTAAATCAAAATTCAAACCACAGCTGACTTTTCCTGATCAGAAACCCTAATCGGGGGTCCTGAACTGCACTGTTCTTATTCTTCGGGTGAAAACCTGAAATTGGATTCATTCTTGATCCAATGTAGTATTCTTGATGATGTGGGGACTTGTTTCATGGAGAATCAATCTAAGACATTGACTGATCAAACCATAGAAACCGCGATTGCTGGCTGTATGGAACCCTAATTCATCTGCATCTTGACAAAGATAAACTTGAAATAGGTTAAGGTTAGATAAACAAATGAAGATGCTCCTAGAATGATGATGATGATCTAGTATTAAAAATTTGGGGTATAATAGTTGCCCCTATTCAAATATCTTCACCAGATGGTAATGAGAGATAACAATCTCCGTAGGATCGTGGTGAGAGGTATTTAAATATAGCAAACCGAAAATTTTGTCCCTTAGATACAATGGTATGCAAAAGGACAAATGCTAAAATGCAATAAATTCTAAATGATGCTTTATGATGCTTAGATGCAAGCAAATGCTGACATACGAGCAAATGAAAAAGAACGGCAAGACAATGAGTGACTATTCACAGGGGAACTGACACACTTGGGAAAGATCCAAGGCATAACAAGCAAAAGTTCAGACATGACTAATGATAATATCTTATAAGGATCTTCCACACAAGGACAAAAACTCCATCGGGGAAGATAAATCTTCACTGGGGAAAAGGCAAACCTCTATTGGGGAAAGGAAAATCTCCAATGGAGAAATGCATCAAGGGAAAAGCCACGCTGAGGGACAAAGGTCAACAGACTCAAACTCCAATCGGGGAAGCAAAAGACCAGAGACACGGTCCTTATTGGGGGAAAGCCAAATAAGGAACTTCCTATAGCGAAGAGTTAGAACATGATCTTTAGGAAAAGACTAGAAACAAGACCAAACACACAAGGGATGCTAGTACCACTAGATCTATGAGACTCAACTGGGGAAACCAAGACATCGCTGGGGATACTGGTGACAACCAGAAATTTCTGTCAATAACAAATGGTTTTAAGCAGTGCCAGTAACTATTGGACTTCCTGGGGATGCTAACAACGACTAAACTTCAAAGGAACATGGTGACAACCAAAGCGATGATACCAATAATAATTGGGTTTAAGCAATGCCAGTAACCACTAGACTTAAAGTGAATGGTAATGACCAAATCAAAGGCACCAATAATAATTGGATTTAAACGATGCCAGTAACCACTGGACTTGACTAAGGAAGTTAAGAACAACCGAGCTGAAGTACCAAAGACAATTGGATTTTCAAACAATGCCAGTAACCAGTAGACTTTCAACAATTGGTAACAACCAAATCAAATACCAATAACAATTGGTTTTTCAAGCAATGTCAATAACCACTGGACTTAGAATAATTGGTGACAACTAACTCAAAGGACACCAATAACAATTGGATTTTCAAACAATGCTAGTAACCACTGGAATTTCAACAATTAGTAACAAACAAATCAAATACCAATAACAATTGGTTTTTCAAGCAATGCTTTTAACCACTGGACTTAGAATGATTGATGACAACCAACTCAAAGGACACCAATAACAATTGGATTTTCAAACAATGCCAATAACCACTGGACTTTCAACAATTGGTAACAACCAAATCAAATACCAATAACAATTGGTTTTTCAAGTAATACTAGTAACCACTGGACTTAGAATGATTGGTGACAACCAACTCACATGACACCAATAACAATTGGATTTTCAAACAATGCCAGTAACTACCGTACTTTCAACAATTGGTAACAACCAAATCAAATACCAATAACAATTGGTTTTTGAAGCAATGCTAGTAACCACTGGACTTAGAATGATTGGTAACAACCAACTCACAGAACACCAATAACAATTGGATTTTCAAACAATGCCAGTAACTACCGAACTTTCAACAATTGGTAACAACCAAATCAAATACCAATAAAAATTGGTTTTTAAACAATGCTAGTAACTACTAGACTTACACAGGGGAATCGAAAATAATCGAACCAAATACCAATAACCATTGGATTTAAGCAATGCTAGTAACTACTAGACTTAGAGATTGGTAAAAACCAAATCAGGGTACCAATAACAATTGGATTTTAAACACTGCTAGTAACTATCGGACTTTCTAAACAAAGTTGGTGGTGACCTGATCTCAAAGAGAAGCATTAGTAAAAACTAAACATCTTGGTAAACATCAGGTAGTATCAGATATCGCTAGTCACAACTAGCCTCACAGGGATATAAGTTTTTATCACAAAAATCTTGATAAAGTTGGGGTAACAACCGCAAAGCGAGCCCGTGGTAAATAGGACGGAGCAAGAAGATTGGTAATGACCAAAAGATCTTAAAGGCAAAAGCCAGACAAACAGAAACCAAAGCATGAAAACAAATGTGTATGCTAATGATATGATGCAAATGCAAATGCGGACCGACCCACAAGGGATAAGAAAAAACGAAGCAAAAACACAGGGAGGAAACCCATCACATTGAGTCCTGATGTCACTAATCTGGATGAAACTTCTTTTCGAGGGGATAGGAACGACCTTCTAGAAGTAATCACTGCCTTTGCAAACCTACGGAAGAGGAGTCTCGACTTAGTAGCGGGGCCGCTGTTGGGCGCAACTTTTACTGTTCTGAGAGTAGTGTAATACCGTCATGTCACCTTTAGAGTTTTTGACGCGTTTTGTTAGGTTAGTTTTCTTAAACCAAAATTTTAACTTTTCAAAACACTTTGCTTTTCAAAAATCATTATTAATGAATAAGTGAAATTTGCATAACAAAAAGCTAGATCATAACAATGATTGGCCTGAAATCTGATTTCATTAATAGGTGAGGACTTTTACAAATGGTAAAGCCTCGGGAACAAATACAACTTTTTAAAAAAAAATGGCAAACAGAAAGGGTTACAAAATCCAACAATGATCTGGCCCCACTAACTAGTAGTATATATGCCTGCTGCTTCCGACAAGAACGACGCCCAGTGATTTCCCTAAACACTTTGAAGAAGCTTTTCCCCTGCATTTGCCTGTATTGCTCTTTCGGACTGCCGACCCGCTGAGGTGCTCCTTTGGCTCGAGCTACCCTTCTAGATTTCTCATTCAGGAGTAATACTTTCTCACTGCATCTGGGTTGACGCGGTACTTAAGTGGTTCACCATCCATTATTTCAATAATTAGTGATCTTCCAGAGAAGACAGTCTTCACGACGAAAGGGCCATCATAGTTGGGCATCCATTTTCTGCTCATGTCCTTCTGTGTGGTGGGATTTTCCTGAGCACGAGCTCTCCTTCCTTATATTCCTTAAGACGGATTTTCTTGTCGAAAGCACTTTTCATATTTTGTTGGTATATCTAGCTATGACACGTGGCAATCATCCTTTTTTCATCGATGAGATTCAGCGAATTGAACCTCTCTTTTATCCACTCGGCTTCCTCAAGCTCGACTTCCATTAAGATCCTTAACAAAGGTATCTTGACCTCGATATGTAGCACAACGTCCATCCCGTAGACCAAGGAAAAGGGGGTTACCCCTGTCGAAGTGCGCACTGATGTTCTGTACCCATGTAAAGCAAATGTTAACATCTCATGCCAGTCCTTATAGGTTATAACCATCTTTTTTACTATCTTTTTGATGTTCTTATTTACAGCTTCGACATCACCATTCATTTTTGGTCTGTACGGAGAAGAATTGTGATGTTTTATTTTGAAAATTTCACACAGTTCTTTCATAGTCTTGTTGTTCAAGTTCGACCCATTGTCGGTGATGATTTGGTCGGGAATGTCGTACCGACAAATAATCTCTTTCTTGATGAAGAGGACGACCACTTGTTTGGTTACGTTCACATATGATGCCGCTTCTACCCACTTGGTGAAGTAATCGATTGCAACAAGGATAAAATGATGGCCGTTGGAAGATTTTGGCTCTATTGCCCCAATCATGTCTATACCCCACATTGTGAATGGACACAGTGAAGTTATCACATTGAGAGGATGTGGAGGAATATGCACTTTGTCGGCATAGACTTGAAATTTGTGGCATTTTCGAGCGAAGAGAATGCAGCCTGTCTCTAAGGTCAACCAAAAATATCTAGCCCTCAAAATCATTTTCGCCATGGCATGGCCACTGGCATAAGTGCCGAACGTTCCTTCGTGAACTTCAATCATTAATAAGTCCGCTTATTTTTTGTCAACACATCTGAGTAGAACCATATCGTGGTTTCTCTCGTATAGAATGCCATTGCTGATGAAAAATTTGGATGACAATCTTCGTATGGCTCTCTTGTCGATTTTGGATGCGTCAACCAGATATTCCTGATTTTGAAGAAAATTCTTGATGTCATGAAACCAAGGCTTCTTATTAGACTCTTCTTATATCATCATAGCATACGCTGGTACAATCCTTCTTTCAATGCGAATCAGAGGTGCCTCGTTAACAAACTGGACCTTCCACATCAATGCTAGCATGGCTAAAGCATCTGCAATGTGATTCTCCGCTCTAGGAAAAATGTTTGAAAGTAATTTCGTCGAAGTATTCAATCATCTCCAAAATATGATCTTTGTAGGGGATCAACTTTTCATCTCGGGTCTCCATTTTTCTTTGAGCTGGTAGATCACTAAGGCATAGTCATTGATCACTTCTAATATTTTGATATGGAGATCAATAGCAGCTTTTAACCCCAGGATGCAGGCTTCTTACTTGGCTATGTTGTTGGTATAGGAGAAACAAAGTCTGATGGTGATGGAAGTATACCCTCCAGTTGGATTTTTCAAGACATCTCTGATACCGTGTCCATTCTTATTAGACGCTCCATCAAACATCATTTCCCAACGGGATCCGGGTTCAGGACCGGGTTCTGGTTTCTGACGTTGAATGTACATTACATCTTCATTTGGGAACTCAAACTTGAGCATTTGATAATCATCCACAGGATGCTCAACAAGGTGTTCTGACAAGACACTACCTTTGACGGATTTTTGAGCGACATATTTAATATCATACTCTGACAAGAGCATGTGCCACCTGACTAATCTTCTAGTTTGAGATGGATTTTTAAAGATGTACTTTATTGGGTCCATCTTGGAGATTAATAACGTAGTATGGCAAATCATGTACTGTCTCAGACACTTGGCCGCCCAGGCTAGAGCACATCAAGCCTTCTCTAGAGGTGGGTAACGACTCTCGCAATCTGCGAATTTCTTGCTTAGATAGTAGATTGCATGTTCTTTCTTTCCTGACTCGTCAGTTTGGCCTAGGACACAACCCATTGAATCTTCCAATACTGTCATGTACATGAATAACGGCTTTCCTGGCACCAGAGGAATTAATATTGGAGGTTCTTGAAGATATTTCTTAATTTTCTCAAATGCTGACTAGCAGTTCTCATTCCATACCACCGTTTGATCTTTTCGTAACAACTTAAAGATTGGTGTGCAGGTAGGCGTCATATTAGAGATGAATCTGGAGATGTAATTTAGTCGCCCAAGGAAGCCTCTGACCTGCTTTTCTGTTTGAGGAACGGGCATTTCTTGAATCGCTCTAACTTTGTCGGGATCTTCTTCAATTCCTCGTTGACTAACAATGAATCCGAGTAGTTTGCCAGAACGAACCCCAAATGTGCACTTGGCTGGATTTAGCCTCAGCTGATACTTTCAGAGTCTCTCGAATAACTTCAGAAAATGATCCAGGTGGTCTTCTTTATTTCGAGATTTTGCGATCATATCATCTACATACACTTCAATCTCCTGATGCATCATATCATGGAAGAGTGCGACCATAGCTTGTTGATATGTTTCTCCTACATTTTTCAACCTGAAAGGCATGACCTTATAACAATAAGTGCCCTAAGGTGTAATGAAGGTTGTTTTTTCCATGTCGGCTGGATCCATTTTTATTTGGTTGTAGCCAGAAAATCCATCCATGAATGAAAATACTGCAAAACTGGCTGTGTTATCCACCAAAGTGTCAATATGTGGGATATGGAAGTCATCCTTCGGACTAGCTTTGTTTAGATCCCTGTAGTATACACACATTCTGACTTTGCCATCTTTCTTTGGGATAGACACTATGTTGGCCACCCATTATGGGTATTTTGACACTGCTAAAAAGCCTGCATCAATTTGCTTATTGACTTCATCTCTGATTTTGAAAGCCATACCAGGTCTGGATCTTCGAAGCTTCTACTTGATTGGAGGATACTCTGGCTTCAAAGGGAGCTTGTGCATAACGATGTCGGCATCTAACCCTGGCATATCTTGATAGGACCAAGCGAATACATCAGCGTAATCTTTGAGCAGTGCTATCAGTCTGCTCTTAACTTCTGACCCTAACGATGCTCCAATTTTGACTTCTCTCTTTTCCTCCTTAGAGCCCAAGTTGATGATGTCGACATGTTTTTTGTAAGGCTGAAGATATGTGTCTTCATACTCAGTCATCCTCATCAATTCTTCAGGGACCTCAGAATCTTCATCACTCTCTTCTTTGGCTTGAAAGACAAATGGACCACTACCAGAAGGAACCGAATGATCAATGGATTATGTGGGTGATGGAAGTGTTCTGCATGGTTTTATAGGTTTGAGAATGATCAGACACACACACAAAAACATTCAGATGATGGGTTGATTTTATGTTTTCAAAAAAAAGTTGTCATTTTTCCTTTTAACAAAAAGAGTGAAAATGATAAGAAGAAAACAAAACAAGAGTTTTAACAAAAACACATTTTCATTCATAGATCTTTTCAAATTGCAAAGTGGCCCATACAAAATTATTCACTGGCCTTGGGCAAGATCATGAATTTAAAGAAAACAAAGATAACAAGTAAATGTATTACTCTAAAGGTAAAAAGACAGGGATTTCCACTATTTCCCAGTTGCATAAAGACAGGGATTTTATGCACGAGCATTGATTTCTATGACCTCCCCACAACCCAATACCTCAAAATTTGACCCCTTAGATCTTCATCATCATTTTAGGAGCATGTTCACATGTTTATCTAACCTTAACACTTTTCAAGTGGTCTTTGTCAAGTTACAGAAGAATCAGGGTTTTGTGCAGCCGAAATCGAGGTTTCGAGGGTTGACCGGTCAATGTTTTGGATTGGTTTTCTTTGAGATTGGGTATCCACATCATCAAGAGTATTCCATTGGATCAAGCATGAATCCAATTTGAGGTTGTCACCCGGGGATCAAAAGTAGTGAAGTTCAGGATACCCGATAGGGTTTTTCGAGCAGGAAAAGTCAACTGTGGTTGACTTTTGATTTAAAAGGTGTTATAATGGTCGTATTGTGTCCCATAATGTTCAAATGGCTTGGTAAAGTCCATTAAAGATGTTTCAAAGCCTCAAGAGGTCCAAAGCATCAACAGTCGACTCGGTAGCCACCGATCGTTCGGTTGACCGAAAAGTCAACTCTTCAACAATAAGGAATCTGGCCTCAAGATGTGAATAAAAAAATGTTCCTAATGACATATTTCATCTACCCATAAAATTTCATGACAATTGGATCAAGGGTTGAGGAGTAATCGCAAAAGTCGGGAATTAGGGTTTCAAAAGGGGCAAGACCATAACTCCTTAACCACACATCCAAATGAAGTGGTTCAAAGCTCATTGGAAAGCTCTTGACAAATCCTACAAAAGCCTCAAAGTGATCCATGATCAGAAAATGCATATATTTGGAGTTATGATCAAATTCATTTCAAGAAGGGAAAATGACTTTGAGAGGCTTTTTGGCCAAGTTCCTTTGAGAACTTGAAACTCATGAAAACATGAATGTTTTAAAGCTATTTGAGGGCTTTCTAAAAAGTACTAGAACATCTCAATGGCATTTGTGAGCTGAGAGTTATGGATTAGTGAAGTTGGAACTGTCACACTTGAAACACAAAATTCTGGTTTTTCCACAAGTGAGATTTTCATCAAGATGGACCATTCTCAGCCCTTAGATCTTGTTATTTCTGATATTGGGATGTTTTGAAATGTATAAGTGTGGAAATTATACAGAGAAATGAAAATTTTGAAGCCAAGGCAAGTGGCTTGCAAGTTGCAAATGCAACTTGCATTATAAAATTTAAAAATGCATAAGGTGGAAAAGAAAAAGCTCTGCACCAGCCATGTCCCTACTCTCCCTAGCCTCACTTCAGCCACTCTAAATCCATCATCACACTTGACTTTCAGCTTACCTCCAAGCCAAGAAAACTCTTTTGAGAGATTGGAGCCAAAATCCCACTTTTCCCTCTTAGGAAGGAAGTCTCTCAATCTGTCCTTACCCCTCATTTCCCTATAAATAGAGGCCTTCTCTACCTCATTCCACACACAAGAGTACTCTTAAAAACCAGAGAAATCCAAAGCTCTTACTCTTTCCCTCTTTACTTCAAATTCACAAATCTCAAAAATCACAAAAACACCAAAAAGCTGTCTTGGCAGCCCAACCCCTAAACTCATTTCCACACCTTCAAACTCACCAAAAATCATCCACACAATCCATAAATATGGTATAGAAGGTGACCAAGCCTTGAAACCACTCAAAATCACCTTCCTCCCAAAAGTCAACTTCCATACCAAACAACTTTGACCAACAATGCACAAAATCTGCCAAATGCTTGCCTAGCCTTGTTCTTGCTGTTCTATCACTCATACAACTCATACACATCATATCTCAATTGTCCAAAGCATTGGAAACAAGTGGTGAAGCTCATTTCTCCAACTGTCCTAAGGTTTGCATTTTTGCTTCAAGAAGAAGAAAGCTCCAAGGCTAGGTGCCATTTGGATGATCTATGGATTTCTTGGTGTTCTAACTTGTTCAACATAGTCTACAAGAGGTTATAGTCTATGAACCTTGCACTTTACATTGTATTTTCATATTTGGAATTTTTGATGTTGTATTGAAAAGCATGAACCATGAGCATTACCAATTTCCATGACAGTGTGGGTTTGATTATGTTAGAGCCTATGATCACTAGATTGCACATTTGGAGGTTGGGTGTGATAATAATATAGGCATACTATTCTGTTTTGAGCTTTGACAGGTTTTGTGTTCTTTTGCTATTTTGCAATATGTTACTATCATCATGCCATGTTTCATGTCAAAGAGGATATGTTTGATTTTTGAATGCCAACACCATTGTTATCATATATATGGCAAGTATGCATCTTTGTTCTTGTATAAAGCCACATCTTTTGGAATTTCACATGCCACACCACTAGGATAGATTTTGCATATCACTCAAGCATGTCAATTCCATGTTAAATGCAATATGTCAGATTTTTGAGTTCCATCTTATTTATTGTCATGTTTGTGACAAGTATGTATTATTAATTTGACATAAAGCCTTCCATTTGACAAAAAACACCTGTTGCACTTGCATTCTGTCATAAAACTGTTTTTTGCATATCATTCAATATGCCAAGTTTTGCCCTGATAGTAATGTACCTGTTTTTTGAGTTGGATCTCATTTATTTTCATGTATATGATGTGTGTGTATTGATTGCATGATCCATTTCCACATGATCTGATCCTTCACTTTCAAAATGCATCATTATCATCAAAAATGCCATCTATGTACCAGTTCTGTTTTTTGAAAAGTGGTGTGCTTGAAGTTTGGCATGAAATCATCATCTAGCATAATTGTGATATGTGTGCATCATAGACATAACATGAGGTGACTCATTTTGAACTTTTCAACTTGTATCATCAAAACAGTTTGCATTTCATAAACATCATCATACCAAATTCTGTTCTAAACAAAATGTGATCAAATTTTGAGCATGAACTCATCAGCCATCATGTTTGTGATATGTATACCTCATTGTATTAGCATGAATCTCACTATTTTGAAAAACACATGACAGTCCCACCATTTTGCCAAAACAACATTCTTTCAAAGCATCCAACATCCCAATTTTTGCTATGGTTGTTATGCATCTGTTTTGAAGATTCAAACACCTTTAGAATCATGTTTATCATTTGTATGTATGAGTCACCTGGCCTGTTTTCACTTGACCTGACCCCTCTCATTCAAAATGCATTTCTCATGCCACCTTTGCATCACTACATCAGTTCTAGATTTACTTGGTTGTTGATCAATTTTGAAATGTAGAAACATCATTTAAATGATAGGTGACCTGTGTGTAATGAATACTTGACATGAGCATCCTCCCAAGTATGTTTGATCTTCAATTTGCATCTCAACATGTCATTTGCATCAAGCATGTCATTTTCATTCCAGCTGGTTTTGTAGTTGACCTATGTGTATGAAATCATCCATTAGCATGTATACAGCTTGTATATAACACTTTTTTGATCTAAATATGCCTAGAAGCTATTTTGAACTTTTCATGGACACATCAAAACACCAAATGCAGCTTGATTACCATTTTTCACCACAGCCTGTTTTGAACTCAGCTTTGAGCACAAACTCATTTGCCAACATGTATGTGACTTATGTGTGTGATTTGTTTGACTTGTATGTGCATAGAACTGAACTGAAAATTATCATGCATTTTGCTCAATTGGCAACTTGAACATCATTTTCCATCATATCCTGTTTTGAACTGGTTCTTGTGCATAAAATCATTCATCAACATGTATATGATTTGTATGTATGTTTGGTTTGATCTGAATATGCTTGGAACAAACCATAAGTTTCATTTTGCATCTCAAGACATCCCATATGCAACTCCCATCGTGTTTTTTATTGCAAGCACAATTTCACAATTCCAACACCACCATTGCATTCCTTGTTAAAAATCACACAGGTTTGACTAAAATTTTGTTAAAATCCATTAAGTTTTGGCTGAGATATGAATCAAAACGCATCTATGATTTTACTTGTTCTTGGTCCTTTGAATGTTTCCCAAAAATCCATAAAGATATACAATATATATTTATGGGGTGGCTTTACATAACGGATGTATAGCCACCCCAGTGGTAGAAACCTTGCCATAAAACACGCCTTGTACCCATTGAACCTAGGTTCGATCCCTGAGGAGGATCAACCTTTTTTTTCCTCCTATTTTTATGCGCGTGCCTGATCAGGCCAAAGGGCGTGGGTTCAACTCCCACCCCTTGCATTTTTTTTCTTTTTATTTTACTTGTTAATCATATTTTGTACATTTAATTCATCCAATTTTCAAAAATTCACAACTCTCTCATTTTCCATCCTTTTTGGTCCATTCTTTTTGCAATGTATTTGTTTTAAGGTCTACTTTCATGTGATGTAAAAATATTCCAAGTTGTTCTTAATTATGATTCCTTTTGTCTACGTGGAAGTTGTGTATGTTTTGAAGTCGTTACTCTATGTCTTGATGATCTTTCTTTCTCACCATGCCTGTTTATCTTGTGAACTTGCTTATGTTTATTGTCCTTTATGTTAGTCAACATGATAGGATTATTTTCTTTGGGTTGTTACCATGAACTTATGTGTTTTCTCTGAGAAACTATTTTAAGCTCGAACTGTCGTCACATTTCTTGCTTACTTGTTGCTTGATTGTCATCAATGCATATTTTGTTGGTATGATGTTGTCACATTTACTTTACCTTTAATATGCTTGCTTTATATGGTTGTCACCATGCTTTTATCTTCATCATGTTTATTACTTTTTTAAGTAATTCCTTTTCCTCAAGTGATGGAACTCGTTAGTTCTCGTTCAAGTTGTCTCCCCTCTCTCCTTCCAAAGGAAAAGTCTCTCCATTGACCCTTGCGTCATGGAAAGCTCATTATCACCCCCTTTGACTTTGTTAAGTCATCCTTAAACTTAGTTTAGAAGCCATTAGACTTTGCTTTAAGTCTAATAAACCCACCTTTTACTAGGAGTGTTCTTCAACTAGAACCCTAGGATAGAGTTTGTCAACTCTATGTAAGAATCGTTGTCATGAATTCTTACTTCCCCTCTTGAGTGTTCAACTTAGATTAGGGAGTTTTGTCAAACTCCACACAAACATTGTCATGTTTGTTCCCCCTTGAACCTTGATCATAGTCAAGCGTTCTTCATCCCTTGTAAGGTGAACTACGATTGCTCTGATTCTATCCTAGTTAGGATACGTAGGCAGATGACGCGATGTCTTTGCGAGCAAACTTAGTGTATATATCCTTGGGTTTTAACCTATACCTTTTTTCCAATCCATAGCAAACATTTAACAAACTTAGCATGCAAACAAACAAAAGGTTCTTGTAGAGTACTATAGATGCTTAGGGTGCTAACACCTTCCCTAGGTATAACCAACCCCCGATCCCCGAATCTCTTAGCGTTGTTGTTACATCGCGAAAAGGGTTTTTCTTTCTTTAGACCTTTCCTTTGGATAAATTAAAGTTCGGTTGTAAAAGAATTAATATTCAAGTTAATTCAATAGCTTGATATCCGATTTTCACCGCAACAAAAATGGCGATTTCACTGGGGATAAGGAACTTGAGGGTTTAGCCTATTTTGTTTATTTGCTATACTTATGAATATTTGATTTACATGTATATTTGTGTATATTTGTTTGTTGGATCTTGGGACCTTTCGAGTGGTGAGATGGTCCTATACCCGGACTAGAGTGCAATTATGATAGGATGGTGGTATATTCAAGGAGGCTTATAGGGAGTTGATTCCCGACCAAGCTAACTTGAGAAATCGCCGCTCAGTGTAGGCCCTTTTTGAGAGTTTAGTATTGTTGATCGAGTATTCGTGAAAACAATGCTACTTTCGACGAAGGATCCCATGACACTGTGGACTTTTAGATTACATTCTACCCCACTTTGGCCTTACTAGGATGTAGTGCGATGGCTATAAGGAAGTATTTCCGAAATAGTTGATACGCGATACTACACTTAGACGAGACTCTCTTGAGAATATTATCGATTACCAAGTAATTTGGGAAGTTGATAATATCCGAAAGATGGGTTGATGACTCTGAGAACCATTTAGAACCTTGTTCTACAGGTTTGAAACCCCTAGTACATACCTTTTGGGGATGGGTAGACCTTGGATCCACGCTTGACCTTTAACCTAGACCTGTGCTTGTGCATATATGTAACCTTTGCATTTACTTGTGTTTGTACATCCTTGCATTCATAACATCATCTCATAAAGTTTCATGGAACTCAGATTCTTTTTTGTAAACATCAGGGATCACTATGGATGGTGAAAGAAAGAAAACATTAAAGTACACTTACAAAGGTTTTAAACTAGATAACCTAAGAAGGTTGGGTACCTTGGTAACAGATCCATAAGGTTTCCAGAATAGGTATGGGAAGTTGTTGTTGTTATTAAAGATAAAAGTGGATAGTGAACTTTTTTCTACGCTTCTTCAGTTTTATGATCCGCTCTATCACTATTTCACTTTCCCTGATTATCAGCTAGTGCCTACACTAGAAGAATACTCTCAGTTGGTTGGTTTGCCTATTCTTGAAGATTCTCCTTTTCCGATCATGGAGAAGGACCCTAAAGAACAAGATATTGCCAAAGCCACACGTTTGGGATTAATGGATATTCAAAAGAACATGATCACAAAAGGAGGAGTTTTTGGGTTGAATGCAGAATTCTTAGTTGAAAAAGCTCAGTACTACGTCGATCATTTGAGTATGGATGCATTTGAAGTTATTCTTGCCTTACTCATTTATGGTATCTTTCTGTTTCCCAGCTTTGAAAGATTTGTAGACCTCAACGCCATTAAGATTTTCTTGAAGAAAAACCTTGTACCTACTCTGCTAGTAGACGCGTATCATTCTGTTCATCTCAGGAATTTTCACAAAGGAGGGATGGTTACTTGTTGTGCTCCTTTATTGTACAAATGGTTCACTTCGCACTTGCCTAAAGCCCACGCCTTTTGGGATCTGAAGAAGGGGTGGTGGTCATAGAAGATTATGGCTCTCACGCACTCTGATATTGATTGGTATAATCGTGAATATGATGGAATGATGATCATTGACAGCTATGGGAATTTTGGTAATGTACCTCTTCTTGGTACCAATGGAGGAATCAGTTACAGCCCCGTCCTTGCCCGTCGACAATTGGGATACCCTTTAAGAGATAGGCCCAACAGTGTTCATGTGGAGAATATTTTCTTTAAAGAAGAAGGTAATAATCAAGAGCAGAAAGAGAGGATTCTAAAAGCCTAGGGTCATTTGCACAAGAAAGGAAAGAAAGACTTGGGAAAGCCTAATTGTGTCTCCTTGGAACCTTATCTCCAATGGGTTCGAAAGAGAGCCATTGAGTTGAAGATGCCTTATTCTCGACAAGAACCTATGGCTTTAAAAGAGGAGCCTACTTTGATCTTCATGTCTGAAGAGGAGAAGTTAAGGATTGCTTTGAGCAAGGCACGACAAACCGAAGACGCTTGGAAGCACAAGTACCAAGTGTTTGTTGAAGACAACACAGAGCTCCAGAAGCAATTAGAGTTGAAGAATGAAGAGGTGCTCTCCAACAAGAAAAGAAAAGCGCAAGAAGATTTATTTTCTTCTAGCCCCCAGTCAACTCCATGGAAATTAATCGTGGACAAGCTCATTCTTGAGAAGGTGCAGATGAAGAAAGAGATTGAGAAGCTTAACTTGAGGCTGTTAGGAGAACCTTCTTAGGGTTTTTTGTTAGCTTTTATTTAGCTTTCTGTTTAAGCCTTTTGTAATATGTACTAAAATTTTGTAATCCAATGAATTTGAATCAACAATGTTTTGATGTTTACTGAATTTGAGTTCCATGGTACTTTGCGCATTTGCATTCACATTTATTAATCACTCAAGGAACTAAAGATTGTTTTGCAGATAATATAGGATGGATTCTGGAAAGAAAGCAGAGGTTGTGTTCCAAAGCCCAAAATTGGAGAACTTGAGGAAACTGGGAAGCTTAGTAGAAGACCCCGAGGCGTTCAGAGAGAAGTATGGGAATATGTTGTCTTTACTAGAAGTTCAAGTATATGAAGAGATGTTTTCCGCACTCGTGCAGTTTTATGATTCAACCTATCACTGTTTCACATTTCCAGATTATCAGTTGCTGCCAACCTTGGAAGAATATTCTGCCCTGATGGGAGTAGGCGTCACTCCTAGACCATTTTCTGGAAGAGAAGGGACTCCTAATGAAAGAGTAGTTGCAGAGGCCGCGTATTTGGAGGTGGACGAAGTACGATCTCATATGACTGCTAAGGGAGGGCTATATGGATTTCCAGCTATGTTCCTGTATGAAAAAGCTCAAAGTTATGCCGAGTCGAAGAATTCCGAAGCATTTGAGGCCATTCTGGTTTTACTAATTTACGGAATGTTCCTGTTCCCGACTGCTAATGATTTTGTGGACGCAAATGCAATCAACCTCTTCTTAATCAAGAATCCTGTACCTACCTTGTTGGTTGATGTGTACTTTTCCATCCACCATAGGAACCGTTATGGAGTTGGTCAGATTGAGTGTTGCACCGTTCTCTTGCACAAGTGGTTTATTTCGCACTTACCAAGACTTCCAGCACTCTGGGATAGGCAGAATGGGCTCTCATGGATAGAAAAGTTGATGTTACTCAAACATTCAGATATTAAGTGGTATGACCCTACGCGTGGGGGGATTGCCATGATTCAAAGCTGTGGGGATTTCCCGAATGTACCGCTTATCAGCATTAATGGTTGCATTAGCTATAATCCTGTTTTAGCTCGTCGCCAGTTAGGGAACCCGATGGAGAATGAACCAGACCCAGCCTTTTTGAGAAGCTTCTACATTGAAGAGGGAAGGAATCCCGCTTACAAGGCTCGGATCGTGTATGCTTGGCGTCACATCCACACAAGAGGAGTAACTGCCCTAGGTCACCACGACACTGCTGTTTCAGAATCTTACTTATCATGGGTAAAAGAAGCAGCATTGAAGATGTTCAATACTCGCTTTGAGCCCGACTCACCCAAACCTACTTTCGTAGAAGAATTGAAGGCTGCTTTGGCAAAATCCGAAAAAGAAGGAAAGGCTTGGAGGGATAAGTATTTCAAGGTTAAGCAAGAGAAGGAAGAGCTTCAAGAATTGATTCGTCAAGGTGGGAAGAAAAGTCAACCAGAAGATGAAGGGCCCTCCGGCCAGAAGATATAGGATCCTTTTGTTTTCTGTTTTGTTTTATCATGTATCTGTATTGAAGACTTGTATTTCAGTTTCAGAATTGTTGTTGTAAAACTCTCAGTCATTAATCTATGAAGACTTTGAATTTGCGTTATTTCCCCATTGTTATAATTTGTGCAAATATTTATTTGGATTCCTTGAATGATTAATTTTGCATTTTGCACCCATAGCATTTCATGTGCATTTCCTATGATGTGCCTCATCTCGCTGTCTTATCTCCAAAGAGAATCATACTGAATCCTCGTCATCAATACAACACACGAGCCCAAGCTCTCCAAAGAATGGAATAACATAGTGCGGCTCTGGACAGGGTTGACAACGAACTTGAAGATTTACGAGGAAGCGTAGGACGAATCATGGAAGTCTTACAAGTTATCAATGCGAAGATGGACACTCAAGCCACTGTTGTTTCTGAAATCACTGGCATAGTTGTGGAGCCAATCCTAACGGCAGTCACTGTTGCAAATGTACCAACCTATGGGTTACCGCCTGGCTTTGTACCTCCACCGTCAGTCAACCAACGAGCAATTCCCCTAGGGGCAAAATTTCCTCAAGCTATTCCTACGTATACTTCAGCTTCTGTTTAAACTCAAGTACGACTTGTTTTCCATAACCCTCCACAAGTGTATGAAGGTCTTGATGGGTCTGAAGAAGAGAGTGGACAACATGAAAAGTTGAAAGAGAGTGTAGAGACTATAGGCAGGAAGGTCAGAGCAATGGAAGGGAATGACATCTTTGGTACTGATGCCAGAGATATGTGCTTAGTGTCTGGATTGGTAATTCCGCCGAAATTCAAAGTTCCCAATTTTGATTAGTATTCTGGTGCTACTTGTCCTCGGACGCATCTGATTATGTATTACCGAAGAATGGCCGCACATGTAGAAGATGATAAGTTGATGATTCATTGTTTCCAAGATAGTTTGAAAGGAGCTCCTGCTAAATGGTATTTGGATCTGGATCAGTCTCGTATTCACAGTTTCCAAGACTTATCCGATGCTGTCATAAAGCATTACAAGTACAACATGGATTTGGCCCCTGATAGAAGACAGTTACTGAGTATGTCGTAAAAGAGTTCAGAATCCTTCAAAGAATATGCACAATGGTGGAGGGAGACTGCCTCTCAGGTAGAACCTCCTTTGAGTGAAAAAGAGTTGACATATTGGTTCGTCAATACGGTAAGAACAGAATTTTATGAGAAGATGATCAGCAGTGTAACGTCTAGTTTCTCTGACATAGTAGTTGTGGGAGTGAGAGTAGAATTGGGATTAAAGAATGGAAAGATGACTTGTAGTTCCAGTAGTTCCAGCAATAATAATGTCAAGAAGTTCGGTGGTAATTTTCATAAAAAGAAGGAAGGAGAAACAAACGCAATAACAGTGGGAAGAAAGAGTCGCACCTAGAGACAACCTTACCAACAGTATCAGCAACCTCAGCAAGGCTTTGTTCAGCAGCCTCAACCAAGTTATGTTCAGCAACCTCAACAACAACGACCAATGTATCCGTTGCAGTATGCCCAACAACCATATGTGGCAGCTGTAACACCAGCTTTCAATCACCCTGTTCCCAGTTATCAGGCAGTGCAGCCATCACCCGTATATCAGCCAGTTCAACAAGGGTATCAACGAGCGCCCAACGCTCCACCGTATTGTTGCACCCCAAAATTTGCCCAACCTCTTTTCTTATTTGGTTTATGTTTCATTGCATTAACATTTGCATAGTTATATCATCTGCATATCATGATATCATTCATATAGAAGGGGATCAAGTGTGATTCTTATCAAGAGAAGCCTAGCAAGAGGTCTTATTCAAGCTTGAGAAGTTATTAAGGTCATCAGGAGGTGATTTGAGTACCTAAGAGTTTAGATTCTTACATGTGGATTTCCTCCTAACTTGAGGATCAATTGAAGACCATCAGAGGGATGTGAAGTGTTGAATATGATAGGAGGATGTGTATGGAGCTCATGGAATGCCTAGAGGGCCATGGGAGAGCTCAATCAAGTCATTGTGTCAAATGCAAGAGCCACAGTTGAGGTGCAAGCAATTAGGGTTTCATCTGGGTCAATCCTAGGTCAACTGTGCAATTGAAGAGTATCAAAGCCTACTTTTAGGTCATGGAGTTCATTAAATGATATGATGAGACATTTGTGGTGTTGTGCCAAGATCAAGTCAAGAAGAGTCAAGAGTGTGGGAAGTTGCTAAATTAGGGTTTCAGTGTAAAATCCCCTGTTTAGTGCCTAACTTCAAGACCACATAAGTCAAGATACAAGTTTCAAATGGATTTTTTGGCCAACATGAAACTTGTAAAGCATCTCAATACCTTTAATTTGAGTACTAGAAGTCCTCTAGGGGATTTATAAAACTCAAGTTATGGTCCAGACAAGTTACAAGTCCTCAGATGCCTCTGAAATTTGTCTGTGAAAATCATCTGACTTCCGAGATATTTTTGACCTAGACGGAGGTTTCACCTGAACTTTTGGTCAACATGAAAGTTTTTCCTCATGATCTTAGCTTTCCAAATTATATTAGAAGTCTTTCATTTGATTTGTAGAACTCAAGTTATGAGGTTTACAAGTCAGGGGTATTTTGGGAAAGTGAGATTATAGGCCATTTTCAATCATAGGTCAAAGTCTCCAACTTGCACTTGTCAAATGGATTTTTGTTCAACATGGAACTTGTTCAAAATGTTATTTTTAGGCTAACCAAGAAGTCATTATGAATTGATTTGACTCATATCAAGATTTGGTTTGAAATGGCTTAAAAAGGGAGATTTTAAAAGGATTCAAAGTTGAAAATTTCAAATTAATAGTTAAGTGACCAAAACATGTCAAGTAAATACTCATTTTGAATGGAAATATCATTTCAAACAGAATGACATCGGTAGATTTTTGAGTTGAGGCAGATTTTCATGAGTTACAATGTTGTTTCTTCACAAGCAAGTAACATAACCAAATCACATACCAAGGCAATTCAAGTGTTCCTTTTGGTCCCATTGCATTCACAAGGCACTGCAAAGTGATATCAAGCAAAGATTGATCGAGATGCTTCGAGAGTATAAGGATATATTTGCTTGGTCTTACGAAGATATGCCTGGGTTGGATACTAATATGGTGGTTCACCGTTTACCATTGTGAGAGGAATGTCCTTCGGTTAAGCAAAAACTCAGAAGAACTAGACCAGATATGGCTGTGAAAATTAAAGAGGAAGTGCAGAAACAGTGGGACGCCGGTTTTCTGGCTGTTACAACTTATCCTTCATGGGTCTCCAATATAGTACCTGTAACAAAGAAAGATGGTAAGGTGCGGATGTGCGTGGACTATCGAGATTTGAATAGGGCAAGCCCAAAAGACGACTTTTCGCTTCCTCATATTGATGTATTGGTCGACAACACCGCTCAATTCTCTGTGTTTTCCTTCATGGACGGCTTTTCGGGCTATAATCAGATAAAGATGGCGCCGGAGGATATGGAGAAAACAACTTTTATTACCCCGTGGGGAACGTTCTGCTACAAAGTGATGCCCTTTGGTTTGAAGAACACCGAGGCAACATATCAGCGAGTTATGACAACACTCTTTCATGACATGATGCATAAAGAGATCGAAGTCTATGTTGACGATATGATTGCCAAATCCCAAACGGAGGAAGAGCATCTGTTCAATCTTCTGAAATTGTTCAAGAGGCTTAGGAAATTCAGGCTGAGGCTGAATCCTAACAAGTGCACCTTCGGGGTGAGATCTGGTAAGCTATTGGGGTTTATTGTTAGCGAAAAAGGAATTGAGGTTGATCCTGCTAAGATAAAAGCAATACAAGAAATGCCAACGCCGAAAACAGAAAGAGAGATTCGTGGCTTTTTAGGAAGATTGAATTACATTGCTCGGTTCATATCTCATCTAACGGCCACGTGCGAGCCATTATTCAAATTATTGAAAAAAGATAAGGCTGTGACCTGGAATGAAGATTGTCAAAAGGCGTTTGAAAAAATAAAAGAATATTTGCAGGAACATCCAATATTGATACCCCCAGTAGCCGGGAGACCATTGATTATGTATTTGACGGTTCTTGAGAAAAGCATGGGTTGTGTTCTCGGTCAACATGACGAGACTGGACGTAAAGAGCGTGCGATTTATTACTTGAGTAAAAAGTTCACAGATTGTGAGTCCCGTTACTCAATGCTCGAAAAGACGTGTTGTGCACTAGCCTGGGCTGCCAAACGTTTGAGGTAATACATGCTAAATCATACAACCATGCTAATTTCAAAGATGGATCCGATCAAATATGTGTTTGAAAAGCAAGCACTTTCCGGAAGGATTGCCCGATGGCAGATGGTACTGACAGAATACGATATTTAGTATGTTTCCCAAAAGGCTATTAAAGGTAGCATTCTGTCAGAGTACCTAGCTGAGCAGCAAATTGATGATTACCAGCCGATGAGGTTTGATTTTCCAGACGAGGATATCATGTACTTAAAAATGAAGGACTGTGAAGAGCTGTTGCCTAATGAAGGTCCAGAGTTGGGTTTCAAATGGCAATTGATATTTGACGGTGCCGTTAATTCTTATGGAAGTGGAATAGGGGAAATCATTACTACTCCCCATGGGTTGCACATCCCATTCAATGCCAGATTGACCTTTCCAGTTACCAACAATGAGGCCGAATATGAAGCATGCATTATGGGTCTCAAAGAAGCTATTGATATGAGAATTAAAAATCTTGATGTGTACGGGGACTCTGCTCTAGTTGTGAACTAGATCAAGGGAGAGTGGGAGACTCGTCAACCCCATCTGATACCCTATATGAATTATGCAAGGAGGTTGTTACCTTTCTTTGACAAGGTGGAATTGCACCATGTACCACGAGCAGAAAATCAGATGGCAGACGCTCTCGCGACGTTGTCTTCAATGTATAAAGTTAACTTCTGGAATGAGGCTCCCAGGATAGTCATCTCTTGCCTTGATAGGCCCGCTTTCATATTCGCCATTGAGGAAGCTTCCGATGGCAAACCATGGTATTATGATATCCAGAATTTCCTGAAGAACCAAGAGTATCCGGCTGGGGCATCCAGTCGTGATCAGAATACTCTTAGGAGATTGGCTGGCAACTTCTATTTGAATCCGGATGGTGTCTTGTACAAGAGAAACCACAACTTGGTGTTGTTGTGGTGTGTGGATGAGAAAGAGGCTAAGTTGCTCATGGAAGAGATCCACGAGGGTACATTTGGCACGCATGCCGGTGGACATGCAATGACGAGAAAGTTATTACGAGCAGGGTATTATTGGCTGACAATGGAAACATATTGTTTCAAGTTTGCAAAGAGGTGTCATAAATGCTAGACTTATGCGGACAAGATTCATGTGCCTCCGAGCCCTTTGAACGTTATGTCATCACCTTGGCCTTTTTCCATGTGGGGAATTGATGTGATTGGCAAGATTGAGCCCACGGCCTCCAACGGACATCGTTTTATCTTGGTAGCTATTGATTACTTCACCAAATGGGTTGAAGCAACATCGTATGCTAATGTTACCAAGCAAGTGGTAGCCAGATTTATCAAGAAGGATATTATCTGCAGATATGGAATCCCAGAGCGGATTATCATTGACAACGGTTCGAATTTGAATAATAAGATGATGAAGGAATTGTGCAAGAATTTCAAGATTGAACATCACAACTCTTCTCCTTATCGGCCCAAGATGAATGGTTTTGTTGAAGCGGCCAATAAAAACATAAAGAAGATCGTTCAGAAGATGGTCGTGACCTACAAGGACTGGCATGAGATGTTGCCTTTTGCTTTGCACGGTTATCGTACGACGGTACGCACATCAACCAGGGAAACTCCTTTTTCACTGGTATATGGTATGGAGGCTGTCCTACCATTGGAGGTTGAGATTCCTTCTTTGAGGGTTTTGCGCGATGTCCAACTTGATGAGGCGGAATAGGTAAAAGATAGACTGAATCAGCTCAGTTTAATGGATGAGAAGATATTGGTTTCTCTAGCATATAGTTGGTTGTATCAAAGCCGGATGAAGAAAGCTTATGATAAGAAGGTGTGCCCTCGAAGCTTTTAGACGGGCGATCTTGTGCTGAAAAAGATTCTCCCACCACAATCAGATCACAGGGGCAAATGGACTCCCAACTATGAAGGTCCATATGTCGTTAGAAAGGTTTTCTCTGGAGGAGCCTTATTGTTATCCACCATGGATGATGAGGATTTTACATCCACTGTGAACTCGGACGCAGTTAAAAAATACTTTGCTTAAAATGACCCGCTGGACAGAAAAAAGAGAGTCCAGGCAAAAATGGGGCATCCCGGCGAACCATAAAAAAGAAATAAAAGGTTCGGGAAAAAGTTAATGATAAAGTTGAAAAAGATGTACACCCGCGAAGTTGAAAACCTGAAAAAGGCAACTTCGGCAAAAAAGGGTATCCCGGTGAATTGAAAACCCGCACAGGGTGGTTCACGCAAAAGTTAGGGATTCGAAAAAGCAAATGACTGCGGTCCGAGTTTGATACTGTGTTGCTTAGTGGTTTGGGAGTACCTAAAGGTCGTATATTCAAAACAATCTCTTCCGAAGATCGAGTATCAAGAAAGCGTCAGAGTCAGGCGAGTCATAGGAGGATCAGCTCATGGTGTTTGTCTGTACCACGTTGCCGACATGGATACAAATGTTCTTTGTGCTTCTGTGATATTTGTATTTTGCTTGTGCGTAACTTCCTCTTTTCAGGAGTTGAATCCAGTGTACAAAATTTTGCCTATTTACAGGCCCGTTGTCAATAAAGCATGTTATTCAGTACTTGATGCTTGTTCTTTACTGTTTTGTTTGTGAAGTTATTCAGTACTTGATGCTTGTTCTTTACTGTTTTATTTGTGAAAAACGCCGATGTTTTTGATGAACTTGCATGTACATAAGCTTGCTGGCCCTTGCCAATAATTGCTAAAACTTCGAATTGACTAAACGAATGTCACAGATACCAACAGGGATAGATCTTGTTGTGTATATTTGTTCTGTCTCGTTTGTGTTTTGCAGGGTTCTCACCTTTGAAGCAAATAGTCGGGGAATTTATGTTTCCCCAGCCAGAGTCCCGTGACATAGTGATTGTATCATTTTTCAGCAGATGGAAGTCACGTCTTATCCCAGAGAGAGTTGAGATGACACTCCTCCTTACTGGATGTGGGGTTGTCCTCCCCAAAAGAGTATCCCTAGGAAAGCTGCCAAGAGAACATCCTCAGTGGATCTTGATGTCCCCAACAGAAGGTGCATTCCCAGCAATGAGTATGTACAGAATCAATCCCAAGCATGGGTAACTCCCACAGAATATAACCAAGTCGTCTTTGGTTCAGAAGGATTATCCCCGCGCAGGACTGTGTTTTTCCTTCTCCCCAGTAGGTTGTCATTCTTTCGTTAGGATAATCATCCTTAGCAGAGTTCATAACTCCGAGTTTGTGAGCTATTCCCAGCAGGGTTTGTTTTCTTCTTTCCAGTGGGAGTTGTTCTCACCTTTTCAGCATTTATTTTGCTGGAATAATTCTGTGATGTCTGGTCCCTCCCTGATAGAGTTGACTTGACTCCCGTCATTTATTTTGCTGAAATACTTTGTGATACCCGTTCATCCCCAGTGGATTGGGTCTTGTCTTCAGCATTTTTTCTGCTGAAGCGCCTCTTGGCATCTTTGCATTTTGCATATATCATCATATTTGCATCTACCCAAACCCGTAGCATTTCCATGCCGTATGGAGCATTACGCCATTGTCAAGCATATGCATTCTGAAACATAAACCAGGTTGGTTACCTCTTTGTTTTCAGGTGTTGTTCCCTGTAGAGGAGTGGGATTCTTGCTCGGAAGGATTTCTAGATATTCAAATTCTCGGCGTGAGATAGGTGATGATAACGTTCGTCCCATCGCATGTTCCCCTAACAGAGTTATTTCGTTAAGTTTCTCTTCTTCCCCAGCGGAATTCTTCTCAGGTTGCTGTTACGTCAGCGTTAAAAGATTTCATGGTTTAAACTTTTGGAGTTATCACTAGTGATTTCCCGAGTAGAGTTTTTCCCCACAGAGTTGTTTGGTTAGGTTTCTCGTATTCCCCAGCAAAACATTCTTCAGACTGCCGTACAACGGTTTTGAAAATCTTGAAGATTGTTATCCGTGTTCACGGAGTTGTTGAAGGTGAGATAATACTTAGAAAGGGGGGGATTGAATAAGTATGGAAAATTAATACTTGAAAATAATCACACAATTATTTTTATCTTGGTTCGTTAAACAACTACTCCAGTCCACCCTTCCAGAGTGATTTGCCTTTCTCAACAAGGACTTAATCCACTATTAAATCAAACTGATTACAATAGTATCACCTAAGAACTACAGTTCTTAGTCTTCTCAAGAGCTACTGATTCTAACTGAATCCTCTTAAGGAAAATCCTTTACAATCAATGTAAATTGAATACAAGAGTTTTTAATGCTTCTATAAAGCTATAATCACAACAGTGATTTTTCTCTTAAGTTTAAGTACAATGAGATTCTATGAAGAATATAAGAATGAAGGCTTTAGAATATTATAATTTCTTTTCAGCAAAGGTGTAGCACTGAAGAATGAAGTGAAGATCTCCTTTTATAGGCAGCTGAATCATGCAAGCTGATCATTGAAAAAAGGGTCCAAAAGGTCTGAGCCTTTTTGTCTTCACATGCACTGACTTTTCGTTGAAATAGATGGCACAGAAAAATCCTTTTTGTCTGTGTAAGTGTGTCTAGCACAAATAAGGAAAGAGACGTTGAATAGTTCCAACGGATATATTCTTGAAAACACTTCTTCAGTTTCAGGAAGTTCTTCAGAGTCTGAATGGATCAGAGTCTTCAGATGAGATTCAGAACTATGCTGTATCAGAGTCTTCTGCAGCGTGTGTGCTTCTAGCGTGTAGATCATCAGAGCATTTTGACACAGAACTTCAGTACAAGGAAGCGTAGGTACTTTCAGAAACTTCTGTAGATCAATGCTTTGAGAAACTCTTCAATCAGTATTCTTCTATACTTCCGATGCTTCAGCTTCAGATGCTTCTGATTATCTTCAGATGCTTCTGACTATCTTCAGATGCTTCTGACTATCTTCAGATGCTTCTGACTCAGAATGTTCTGGAGCTTCTTGCTTCAGATCCTTCTGGAGACTACGCTCAGGATCTTCTGTAAGGAGCAAACAGATTCTTCTGTGAGGTGCATCTGGCGCTTCAGAGTCAGAATAACTTCTTGTATTCAAGGCAGATTTGCTTCTAGAGTGTTAATATAATTTTAATCTGCAATAAAACTCTCAAACAAATTTTAGAGTGTATACTTCTTAAATATAAATTTCCTAACAGTTATCATCAAAACAAAGAGTAATTATTAAGAACCAATCTGTGTTCTAACAATCTCCCCCTTTTTGATGATGACAAAAAGTATCAGAAATTTTATTTAATAGAACATAAAGAATTATAATTCCCCCTGAGATGATGAATCTCCCCCTGAGTTAAATATGAAAAAGGAATAGAAACTTCCCTTTTTATCTTGAGTAATCTTCAGAGTCAGATCTTGTTTGTCTTTGTAATAATCAAGGGTTAGACTATCTTGCAGATATGAGATTCAGAGTTTGATAAAATATAAATGATCTGAGAAACTCAGAGATTCTTTTATAGAGTGTTCTTATCAAATGTTCTGAAATAGTCAATTTAGATATTAGAAAGAGTAGATATGTCTGAAGATTCATTCTAGTGAAATTATATTAAATAGTTCAGATCTTTATTTTCTCCCCCTTTTTTGTCATAAGCAAAAAGTAAAAAACTTTTAATAAAGACAAATAAAAGGAATAATAGCAGATAATTCAATGGAGAATATCAATCTGATTCACTTAATCATAACAGAGCAAAAGTACATTGGAAAAATATCAGAAGATATAACAAAAACATTTAGATGCAAAAACAACAGATGCATAAACATGAGAAAGAAATCTAAGAGTGGTTTGACAAAAGCATCTTCAATAGGTCTGTGATCTCAGATTGTGATTGCTCTTGCTTTGACATGAACTTGGTTATTGTCTCATTCTTCTCATCTTGTTTAGACATCCATTCTGACATGTCCTCAGATTTCTTGTCTTGCTTCGCCATCCAAGATCTTATTTCAGATTGACCAGCTTCCAGAGCAGCAATCTTGTTTCCCAAATCTGAAGTTTCTGTCTTTATCTCTGATGATGGAGGTTCTGTATCCTGAACAGAGTCAATTGCCATATGTTCTGGAGATCCTGAAGAGGGTTCTACCAGAGTCATAGTTAATTCATTGGCAGTTGGTTCTGGTGGAGGAGGAGGAGGAGCATCCAAACAAAGCAGAGGTTCAGTCTTGTTTACAATCCAGAATTGAGTTCTTTCAGCTCTGAGCTTTGCATCATCAGAACAGATGTTCTTCAGATTAGAAGCTACTGTGTTGAATCTATTGACAAAACCTTTCCAGATGATGTCAGTCTCATTTGCATCCATAGTTTCAGAACATCTTTTCTGAACAGTACCTAAAGACATATGTAATTCTTGCAAAAACGTTTGAAATAAATGATCAATATTAAGTCTGGGTGGTGGTTTAAGCAAGGTTTCTAGAGTCATCTGTTTAGGTTTTGGAGTTGGTGGTATCAGTGATTTTGGAATGGAAATCAGAGGAGGGGGAACATATGGAAAGAATGAAATTTCTGGTTTCTGAGGTAAAGATCTATTTAAGGCATTAAGCAGAGTTGGTTGAGGTCTTGTGCGTGGGTAAACAACATCAAAAGATGCATTGGAGTATGGTACGAATGCAGAGTTTGATGGCTTATCAGATGCAACTGTGTTATCAGATGCAGGATGCAGAGCTGAAACAGCAGCTTTACCAGATGTAGCAGATATGGTGGCTAATGATCCTTCATTGTTCATAGATGAAATATATGAAAGGATTACAGATGGAAGGGCCTGAATGAGATTTGGTTTCAGAGGTTCCAAAGGTTCAGAAGGCTCAACTCTATCATAAAAATCTTTTAGTTTGAAACCATAAGATAAATTATGATAAAGAGAAGACACTTGGGCACAAGATATTCCAGATGAGGATGGATTGGTAGAGGGAACAATCATCTAAGATGAAGTTGCTGGTGGAGGCATAGGGTCTGGAATGTTAGATTTAGCAGGTAAGGTTGATTCAGATTCAGGTTCAGGTTCAGGGTCATGTACAAGATATTTGTCAGATGGATTAATCAGAAAATCAGGATGAATTTCTGATTCAGATGAATTTGAGGATGTTTCAGGTGTACAAGAGGTAGAAGAAACTTGAAACACTATTTTTAATGGAGTGATGTCAAGAACTTCTGTCTCAGGGATATGAGATGGTTCTGAAGGAATATCAGATTGTTGAGTAGGTGGTTCAGATGAAACAGGAGCAGAAGTTACTTTAGAGGGTTCAGAAGTAACAGGTGCTACAGGTTCAGAAGGTGGAATTGTTGATGGTGGTATGACAGAGTCTTTTTGTGGTTGATCTTCTGTGGTTTGTTTTTCTGGATGAACAGAAGTTATTGGTTGATCTTCTGTTTGTGGTTGAGCATAGTTTTGATTATCAGAATTTTGTGGTAGTTTTGATGGTTGTGGTTCTGTTTGTTGTGGGACTGTTTGTTGTGGTTCTGTTGGTGATGGACGTGGAGTGAAGTGTTTGATGTGTAGTTTGGGTTGAGGTGGTTTTGATACAGAAGCAGTAGGTTGTTTCTGAGGTGAGACAGAACTAGGAGCAGCAACAGATGTTGTTTGAGTGATAGGGGATTTGGGTACAGACTTAATAGATGAATCATTAATAACAACATTTTTAGAAGTAACAGAAGCTTTAGTACCTTTGAGTTTAATCCTCTTAGCAGATGCAGAGGCAGCTTCTCCAGAGTCCTTTCTCTTCAGAAGATCCTTTGGTTTCTCAGCAATCTTAACCTTCTTCTGGACAGGTTCAGATTCTGCTACAGGCTGAGATCTTTTCCTCTGAAGTGGAACTTCTTCTTCTTCTTCTTCTCCTACATCTGGCAGTGGTTGCTTGACAAGTTGAAATACATTGGCTGGAACAGGCACTCCTTCCCTTTTGCATTCCTCTATATACATCAGAACAATGTGTCTTGGTTCTTCAGCAAAGAATAGAGGAAAATCTGATACAGGAATTCTCTTATTCAAATCAGCCATATTTAACCTCTTTGGAGCAGTAGTAAGTTCATTTACAATCTTGAGTCTCAGAAGGCTTTTAGCATTCAGAGGCTTTCCCATAATGAACTCTAGTTCTTCTGTAACACCAGCATCATACAGAGCAGCCACTAAACCATTTTCAGTGAGAAGATCTGATAGCAGCCTTCCAAAAGGTATCCAAGTCCTGATCTTCTGGCCTTTTTCTTTGACAGATTCTCTAGATGCATTGATGTGATTCCACAGATGCATGAACAATAAGTAAGGAAGATCTACCTTATTACTCTGACTAAGGCAGTACATAAAATAGATCTGTTCATTGTTGACATAATCTGGGGAATTTGTTGACTTTCTGTGATGTATGCATCCCATAAAGATCTTGACCCAGATCTTGTAGTCAGGCTTCAGATCTTTGAATCTGTTAGAGGCTTGTCCAGCAGTCATAACCTCCTCATAAACTTCATCCATATCAACACGCCCAGCTGGAAGATGTGAAACACCATCTGTTTCTTCATAACCAATCAGTCTTCTAATCAGATCCTCTGTGATGATGATCGCCTTTCCCAGCACAGATGATAGAATAAACTTTGGATACACAGATGCATGAATCCAGAATTCCTTAACAAGCAGAGGGTAAACTGGTCCAAACAGTCTATCAAAGTATTTCACCCAACCTTGAGCTCTAACAATGGAGCGAAAATCAAACCCATTGTCAGCCAAAGAATCAAATTCAACCATAGATTCACACAACACTTCTAACTTATCAACAGGTGTGAGAAGAGTTCTCTGTGGAGGAGTATATGGAGCAGCACCTAGGTTATCTGAAGTCACAGCAGCCATTGTGGATTGAAACTGTGCAGTTGTTGATGAAGAAGACGCCATTGAAGATTGCTTTTTAGAACACTTAGGTTTTGGGTTTTTATGCAGATAGAACAAAAGATGAAAATGCATATAAATTCTGAGAGTGAAAAGTGTGAAAGTGAATACACATCAAGTATTTATACTAATCACATAGGCACACCAAGAGACAGAAATAAAGCACGTTTGAGTAGCATTAAATGAAAAGAATAAAATCATTTCAAATAATAAATGCTTCTGACAGATTTGGGGGGGAAACCAAGATATTTACTATTCAAATTTCACCTCAAATGTCTTTTCAGTTGTCCACACGCCACTTCTTCAGATTTTGTGGGACACGTGTTTGCTTGCATGCTGTTCTGAATTCTCTCAAGAAATGAAACGTTAGCCACGTTCATATCTTCTAAAGATGGTTAGTTCAGATATTCTCATCAGAAATATTAATCAGAATAAAATAAATGAACAGAAGAAATACTTCAAATGAATTAAGCATTTTTGCATCTGGAACAATTTGCTTCTGATAAATATCATTCTGGACAAAAATCCATACCAATATTTTTCAGAATAAAATTGAATCTATCTTCAACAAGGGGTTTTGTAAAAATATCTGCCCATTGATGATCTGTGTCAACAAAGGTTAAATTTATGATTCCCTTCTGAACATAGTCTCTGATGAAGTGATGTTTAATTTCTATATGTTTTGCCTTAGAATGCAAGATTGGATTTTTTTGACAAACATATAGCAGAAGTATTATCACAAAAGATAGAAATATTACTCTCATAGATTTGATAATCTTTTAATTGACTCTTCATCCAGAGCATCTGAGTACAACATCCAGCAGCAGCAATATATTCTGCTTCTGTAGTTGATAGTGCAATGGTAGGTTGCTTCTTGCTGTACCATGAGATCAGATGACTTCCAAGAAACTGACAGCTTCCAGAAGTGCTTTTACGTTCAACTCTGTCTCCAGCATAGTCAGCATCACAAAATCCAACTAATGAAAATTCATCAGATCTTCTGTAACACAAACCCATGTTAGCAGTACCTTTCAGATACCTTAGAATCCTCTTAACAGCTGTTAAGTGTGATTCTCTAGGATCTGATTGGAATCTAGCACACAGACAAACACTGAATAAAATATCAGGTCTAGAAGCAGTAAGATAAAGAAGAGAACCAATCATACCTCTGTAGAGCTTCTGGTCTACTTTCTTACTTACCTCTTCTTTGACTAGAGTGCTTGTAGGATGCATTGGAGTCTTTGCCATTTTGCTATCAACCATGTTGAACTTCTTCAGAAGCTCTTTAACATATTTGGTTTGATGTATGTAGGTGCATTCTGGAGTTTGATTAACTTGGATTCCTAAAAAGAATCTGAGTTCTCCCATCATGCTCATTTCAAATTCTGCCTGCATACATGTAGCAAACTCCTTTCCAAGCATAACATTTGTTGATCCAAAAATAATATCATCTACATAAATTTGGCAAATTAGAAGATCTTTCTTTATGGTTTTACAGAATAGAGTTGTATCCACTTTGCCTCTGATAAAATTCTTCTCCAGAAGAAAATTACTCAATCTCTCATACCAAGCTCTGGGAGCTTGTTTTAATCCATATAGAGATTTCTTTAATTTGAAAACATGATCTGGAAAATTTTCATTTTCAAAACCAGGAGGTTGGTGGACATAAAATTCTTCTTCTATAATGCCATTAAGAAAGGCACTTTTAACATCCATCTGATACAAAGTGATGTTATTCTGTGCAGCAAAAGAAATAAGAAGGCGTATAGATTCTAACCTTGCCACTGGAGCATATGTCTCAGTGTAATCAATACCTTCTTGCTGACTGTATCCTTGAGCAACCAGCCTTGCCTTATTCCTTTCTACTTCTCCCTTTTCATTCAGCTTATTCCTGAAGACCCATTTTGTTCCAATAATATTGAATCCTTTAGGTCTAGGAACCAGATCCCAAACTTCATTTCTGGTGAATTGATTCAGCTCTTCTTGCATAGCTATAATCCATTCATTATCTTCCAGAGCCTCATCTACAGATGTTGGTTCTATTATTTACACTAAGCCAAATAAAGAAGATTCAGAAGTTCTGAGAAATGATCTTGTCCTTATTGGATCATCTTTCTTTCCAATTATCACATCTTCTGGATGAAAAGCTTTGATTCTGGAAGAAGATCCTCTGACAGTTGGTCTTTCAGAAATATGCAAGTTGTCTAGTTGGGAGGTCAAAGGTGTAGCATCTGGAGTTGCTTCAGATTCTTTGATTTTTGCCTTTTCTTCCTCTGAGGCTTCAGAGTCTGTGAGAATCGCTTCTCTATCTGCAGAACTTTCAAACTGCTTTGGCTTTTCAGAGCCAAGCTTATCATCAAATCTAACATGAATAGATTCTTCAACAATCTGTGTTTCAGTATTGAATACTCTGTAGCCTTTAGAGCGTTCAGAATAACCAAGCATGAAACACTTCTGTGCTTTGGAATCAAACTTGTTCAGATTATCTTTAGTATTAAGCATAAAACAAATACATCCAAAAGGATGAAAATAAGAAATGTTAGGCTTTCTGTTTCTCCACAATTCATAGGGAGTCTTTTCCAGAAGAGGTCTTACAGACACTCTGTTCTGAATATAACAAGCTGTGTTAATTGCTTCTGCCCAGAAATGTTTTGCCAGATTTGTCTCATTGATCATGGTTCTGGCCATCTCTTGCAATGTTCTATTTTTCCTCTCTACAACTCCATTTTGTTGTGGAGTTCTAGGGCAGGAGAAATCATGTGCAATGCCTTTTTCAGAAAAATATTTTTCAAAATGTTTATTTTCAAATTCTCCACCATGATCACTTCTGACTTTAATAATTTTGGAATCTTTTTCAGTCTGGACTTGATTGCAGAAGTCAAAGAACACAGAATGAGACTCATCCTTGTGTTTTAGAAACTTTACCCATGTCCATCTGCTGTAGTCATCTACAATGACTAACCCATACTTCTTGCCTCTGATGGATGCAGTTTTCACTGGTCTAAACAGATCAATGTGAAGTAATTCCAATGGTCTGGAGGTAGAAACAACATTTTTTGATTTAAAATGAGATTTTGAAAATTTACCTCTTTGACATGCTTCACACAAAGCATCTGAGTTGAACTTCAACTTAGGAAGTCCTCTGACCAGATTGAGTTTATTAATCTGAGATATACGTCTCATATTAATATGCCCCAATCTTCTATGCCAGACCCATTGCTCATCATTCACAGATAAGAGGCATTTTACATTTTGAACTTTAAGTTCTGAAAGGTTAATTTTATAAATGTTGTGTTTCCTCTTTCCACTGAATAGGATAGAACCATCCTTTTGACATACAGCTTTGCAACATTTTTGATTAAAGATTATATCATAACCATTGTCACTTAATTGACTTATGGACAACAGATTATGTTTCAATCCTTCAACTAACAGAACATTAGTAATGGAGGGAAGTTTACCATTTCCAATTGTGCCAGATCCAATGATCTTGCCCTTCTGGTTCCCTCCAAACTTCACGTCCCCTCCAGATCTAAGTTCCAGGCTTTGGAACATAGACCTTTCTCCTGTCATGTGTCGTGAGCATCCAGAGTCCAGGTACCATGATTGGTGTCCTGACCTTGCTGCTAAGAACATCTCTTCTGCATCATCATCAGATTCAGATTCTGATTCATATCCAGAGGTACCTTCCTCTTGATCCTCTGTCATGGCCATCAGTGCAACGTTTGCACATTCTTCTTCTGATTCAGAAGATGACTCACACTCATCTGAGTCATCCCATGTTGCCATCAGAACCTTCTTCTTCTTGTTGAACTTCTTCTTAGGTTTTTCTTTCAGAAGTTTAGGGCAGTCATTCTTGTAGTGCCCAGGTTCTTTGCACTCATAACACACCACTTCTTTCTTGGCAGATCTTCTGTGACTAGAAGATTCCTTTCTGTTGTCAGATCTTCTGAAGTTGTTAAACTTCTTTCCCTTGTGCTTCCAGAGTTTGTTAATCCTTCTGGACAGCATGGATAACTCATCTTCTTCTTCAGAAGAAGATTCTTCAGAGCTTTAGCAGTTTTGTTAGATTTTAAAGCTATGGATTTACCTTTATCTTTCTTCTGGGGTTCATCTTCCTCCAGCTCAATTTCATGGCTTCTCAAAGAACTGATAAGTTCTTCTAGAGAGATCTTGTTCAGATCTTTTGCCATCTTCAAAGCAGTCACCATTGGTCTCCATCTGGTGGGAAGACTTCTGATGATCTTCTTGACATGATCTGACGTTGAGTAGCCCTTGTCCAGAACTTTCAGACCAGCTGTAAGAATCTGAAATCTAGAAAACATAGTTTCTACATTTTCAGAATCTTCCATTTTAAATGCCTCATACTTCTGTATGAGCGCCAGAGCCTTGGTCTCTTTAACCTGAGAATTTCCCTCATGAGTCATTTTGAGTGACTCAAACATGTCATGAGCAGTATCTCTGTTAGTAATCTTCTCATACTCAGTATGAGAGATTGCATTAAGCAATATAGTTCTGGCTTTGTGGTGATTCTTGAAATCTCTTTTCTGCACTTCAGTCATTGATTTTCTATCAATCTTTTTGCCATCCTCATCAGTAGGATGTTCATATCCATCAATGAACAAATCCCACAGATCAGCATCATACCCAAGAAAAAAACTTTCTATTCTATCTTTCCAATAGTCAAATTTTTCTCCATCAAACATTGGAGGTTTGGTACTGATCCTATCCCTCTCTTCATATTTATTGTTGATATTTGACATAGAATTATCAACCATGATAACAAATAAATATATAGATCAAAGTATATCTCTCTGGATCTTTACTGACACTGTTAAGTGATAGCACACTCAGAACCGGAGCTCTGATGCCAACTGAAGGTGAGATAATACTTAGAAAGGGGGGGATTGAATAAGTATGGAAAATTAATACTTGAAAATAATCACACAATTATTTTTATCCTGGTTCGTTAAACAACTACTCCAGTCTACCCTTCCAGAGTGATTTGCCTTTCTCAACAAGGACTTAATCCACTATTAAATCAAACTGATTACAATAGTATCACCTAAGAACTACAGTTCTTAGTCTTCTCAAGAGCTACTGATTCTAACTGAATCCTCTTAAGGAAAATCCTTTACAATCAATGTAAATTGAATACAAGAGTTTTTAATGCTTCTATAAAGCTATAATCACAACAGTGATTTTTCTCTTAAGTTTAAGTACAATGAGATTCTATAAAGAATATAAGAATGAAGGCTTTAGAATATTATAATTTCTTTTCAGCAAAGGTGTAGCACTGAAGAATGAAGTGAAGATCTCCTTTTATAGGCAGCTGAAACATGCAAGTTGATCATTGAAAAGAGGGTCCAAAAGGTCTGAGCCTTTTTGTCTTCACATGCACTGACTTTTCCTTGAAATAGATGGCACAGAAAAATCCTTTTTGTCTGTGTAAGTGTGTCTAGCACAAATAAGGAAAGAGACGTTGAATAGTTCCAACGGATATATTCTTGAAAACACTTCTTCAGTTTCAGCAAGTTCTTCAGAGTCTGAATGGATCAGAGTCTTCAGATGAGATTCAGAACTATGATGTATCAGAGTCTTCTGCAGCGTGTGTGCTTCTAGCGTGTATATTATCAGAGCATTTTGACACAGAACTTCAGTACAAGGCAGCATAGGTACTTTCAGAAACTTCTGTAGATCAATGCTTTGAGAAACTCTTCAATCAATATTCTTCTATACTTCTGATGCTTCAGCTTTAGATGCTTCTGATTATCTTCAGATGCTTCTGACTATCTTCAGATGCTTCTGACTATCTTCAGATGCTTCTGACTCAGAATGTTCTGGAGCTTCTTGCTTCAGATCCTTCTGGAGACTACGTTCAGGATCTTCTGTAAGGAGCAAATAGATTCTTCTGTGAGGTGCATCTGGCGCTTCAGAGTCAGAATAACTTCTTGTATTCAAGGCAGATTTGCTTCTAGAGTGTTAACATAATTTTAATTTGCAATAAAACTCTCAAACAAATTTTAGAGTATATAATTCTTAAATATAAATTTCCTAACAGTTATCATCAAAACAAAGAGTAATTATTAAGAAACAATCTGTGTTCTAACAGTTGTTACCTGTGTTGACAGTGATTGTTATCCGTGTTGACGGAGTTGTTACCTGTGTTGACAATGATTCTCATCCGTGTTGACGGAATTGTTACCTGTATTGACAGTGATTGTTATCCGTGTTGACGGAATTGTTACCTGTGTTGACAGTGATTGTTATCCGTGTTGACGGGATTGTTACCTGTGTTGACAGTGATAGTTATCCGTGTTAACGAAATTGTTACCTATGTTGACAGTGATTGTTATCCGTGTTGACGAAATTGTTACTTGTGTTGACAGTGATTGTTATCCGTGTTGACGGAGTTGTTACCTGTGTTGACAATGATTGTTATCCGTGCTGACGGAATTGTTACTTGTGTTGACAGTGATTGTTATCCGTGTTGAAGGAATTGTTACCTGTGTTGACAAAGATTGTTATCCGTGTTGACGGAGTTGTTACCTGTGTTGACAGTGATTGCTATTCGTGATGATGGAGTTCTTACCTGTGTTGACAGTGATTGTTATCCGTGATGACGGAGTCGATACCTTTGTTGACAGTGATTGTTATCCGTGCTGACGGAATTGTTACCTGTGTTGACAGTGATTGTTATCCGTGCTGACGGAATTGTTACCTGTGTTGACAATGATTGTTATCCGTGTTGACGGAATTGTTACTTGTGTTGACAGTGATTGTTATCCGTGTTGACGGAGTTGTTACCTGTGTTGACAGTGATTGTTATCCGTGTTGACGGAATTGTTACCTGTGTTGATAGTGATTGTTATCCGTGTTGACGGAATTATTACCTGTGTTGACAGTGATTGTTATCCGTGTTGACGGAGTTGTTACCTGTGTTGACAGTGATTGTTATCCGTGTTGAAGGAATTGTTACCTGTGTTGACCATGATTGTTATTCGTGTTGACGAAATTGTTAGTTGTGTTGACAGTGATTGTTATCCGTGTTGACGGAATTATTACCTGTGTTGACAATGATTGTTATCCGTGTTGACGGAGTTGTTACCTGTGTTGACAGTGATTGTTATCCGTGCTGACGGAATTGTTACCTGTATTGACAGTGATTGTTATCTGTGTTGAAGGAGTTGTTACCTGTGTTGACAGTGATTGTTATCCGTGTTGACGGAATTGTTACCTGTGTTGACAGTGATTGTTATCCGTGTTGACAAAATTGTTACCTGTGTTGACAGTGATTATTATCCGTGTTGACGGAATTGTTACCTGTGTTGACAGTGATTGTTATCCGTGTTGAGGGAATTGTTACCTGTGTTGACAATGATTGTTATTCGTGTTGACGAATTTAGTCCAGTTGTGGATAGAGTTGTACCCGTGATGATGGAGTCTCTCCTCGTGTTGACGAAATTTGCCTAATGGTGGACGGAGTTGTTTCTTGCAAAGTTAATTCGATGCCTGTGGCGTTACACATGGGGTTGATGTTAAAATAAAAGTTTTTATCAGATGATTGATCAGTTGTTGCCATAACAACTGGGTTCAGTGGAACGAATGTTGTTCCCCCAAGCAGTTTTCGCAACTTATTTCCGTGGTTGGCAAATTTCTAGGTTTCTTGGTATTTAACCATCTTCTACCTCGATTGTTTGAAAGTTGTTCGCTCTTCACCCAGTCGGGTCCAAGCCGTTTGAATAGGGGCAGCTGTTGCACCCCAAAATTTGCCTAACCTCTTTTCTTATTTGGTTTATGTTTCATTGCATTAACATTTGCATAGTTATATCATTTGAATATCATGATATCATTCATATATAAGGGGATTAAGTTTGATTCTTATCAAGAGAAGCCTAGCAAGAGGTCTTATTCAAGCTTGAGAAGTTATTAAGGTCATCAGGACGTGATTTGAGTACCTAAGAGTTTAGATTCTTGCATGTGGATTTGCTCCTAACTTGAGGATCAATTGAAGACCATCAGAGGGATGTGAAGTGTTGAATATGAGAGGAGGATGTGTATGGAGCTCACGGAATGTCTAGAGGGCCATGGGAGAGCTCAATCAAGTCATTGTGTCAAATGCAAGAGCCACAGTTGAGGTGCAAGCAATTAGGGTTTCATCTGGGTCAATCCTTGGTCAACTGTGCAATTGAAGAGTATCAAATCCTACTTTTAGGTCATGGAGTTCATGAAATGATATGATGAGACATTTGTGGTGTTGTGCCAAGATCAAGTCAAGAAGAGTTAAGAGTGTGGGAAGTTGCTAAATTAGGGTTTCAGTGTAAAAGCCCCTGTTTAGTGCCTAACTTCAAGACCACATAAGTCAAGATACAAGTTTCAAATGGATTTTTTGGTCAACATGAAACTTGTAGAGAATCTCAATACCTTTAATTTGAGTACTAGAAGTCCTCAAGGGGATTTATAAAACTCAAGTTATGGTCCAGACAAGTTACAAGTCCTCAGATGCCTCTGAAATTTGTCTGTGAAAATCATCTGACTTCCGAGATATTTTTGACCTAGAAGGAGGTTTCACCTGAACTTTTGGCCAATATGAAAGATGTTCCTCATGATCTTAGCTTTCCAAATTGTATTATAAGTCTTTCATCTGATTTGTAGAACTTAAGTTATGAGGTTTACAAGTCAGGGGTATTTTGGGAAAGAGAGATTATAGGCCATTTTCAATCATAGGTCAAAATCTCCAACTTGCACTTGTCAAATGGATTTTTGTTAAACATGGAACTTGTTCAAAATGTGGTTTTTAGGCTAACCAAGAAGTCATGATGAATTAATTTGACTCATATCAAGATTTGGTTTGAAATGGCTTAAAAAGGGAGATTTTAAAAGGATTCAAAGTTGAAAAATTCAAATTAATGGTTAAGTGACCAAAACATGTCAAGTAAATACTCATTTTGAATGGAAATATCATTTCAAACACAATGACATTGGTAGATTTTTGAGTTGAGGCAGATTTTCATGAGTTACAATATTGTTTCTTCACAAGCAAGTAACATAACCAAATCACATACCAAGGCAATTCAAGTGTTCCTTTTGGTCCCATTGCATTTACAAGGCATTTTGCAATTGAAAAGGAAGCTTCTAGAGAAAGTTCCATGGCCATTTCACGACTGTCACATGGAAAAGTGAAAGGAAAAACAGAATATTGAAATTGCTGGATTGGGCTCCAATTGAACCTCTAAAGCCCATAGACACACTCTATATAAGTCATTTGATGATTTCAGACTCAGGTTGGAGCTTATTTTATGGTGGAATCAGAGATAGCAGTTGGAATTGCAAGGGAGCAAGTTGAAATCGTGATTTCATTTCCAAGCCAATTCAGATCAAATTGAAGCTTATAACATCTTTCTCTTGCATCCTTGAGTGATTCTGGAGAGTTTTGAAGGCGGAATCGTGCTCTAACTACATCTGCTCATAGATCTATTCCAGGTATGTAACCTTCAAATTTCTCACAATTATAGGAGGATGTAGTTCCTTTTGCGCATGTGGTTAGGATCTAGTTGAAGCATAGATCATTTCTGGACAAAATTCTGAGCAATTAGAGACAATTTAGGTTGAGGTGCAATTTCTGTTTGGACACGGTTTAGCTTGATCTTAAGGATTTAACACGATTTGGATAGATCAGGTTAATCTAGGAAGTATGAGGATCATTTCTATGCAATTAAATTATGATTTGGTGATGATCAATTTGGATGTGATCTCTGAAACTTGGACCGTGTTTTAAAACCTGATGAGAGTTAGATAATTTGGATAGGATATCTGAGATCCTTATGAAATTCTGAGCATTTTGATATAAGGTTTGATGTTTTTTGGCTACCTGAGACCACCATCTCGCCGGAGAAGACGACCGGAGGTCTTCTCCGGCCACCACCTGTGAGTACCCTCCGTTTGACATTTGAATTGGCGACGATGACTGATGACCATCAAATCTTGTTGAAGATTGACTTGTTATGCGCATCGTGTGGCTTGCATTTGATCTGAGGATTTGCCTCCAAAACCAAAAACGCAGCGTTTCATTAATCCTAGTCAGTGTGTGACTGGGATGCTTGTGTGGACGCGCTCATTGCTCTTGGATCTGATTACTTTGTCAAACAATCCAACGCTCATGACATTTTCCTAATTTTTTAACTTCTTTTATTTCATTTTTGTATTATTTTAAATGCATATTGATTCCAAAAATCATAGAAAATTCATTTTTGATCAGAAAAATATTTTAAAAATATGTCCATGCTCCTGATTAAATTTGTGATTTTATGGAATCAATAGATTGCATTTTCATGCATTTTTCAATTTAATTTGCATTTTTTCTTTTATGTTATTTCTTTTATTTTGCATAATTACCTATCTGTATTGTTGATTTTGGTTTGATCTTTTGGTTTGGTTTCTGAATTTGATTTTTGAGTATGTTGTAGGTTAGATGTGAATGCTCCCTTAGGATTTTTATTAGATTTTTTTAACAATTGTAGGATCTATTTTAGGTGAGATGTTTAGAGCGTTCCCAACTTATGGTTTATCTTGACACATTTCAACTTAGGATTTATTTAGTGGACCTAGAAGTTAATTTAGGCTTTGATATTTGAACCCTAGAATGTTAAAACATGCATGTTCCCTTAGGAAAATTCTTAGATTTTTACAACATAGTTTTTTATTTTAGATACATTTCACAAGTAGGTGTTGCTTTTGGTGTTCCTTCTTTGGTGCCTTGCCTTGTTTGATCTTGTTGGTGGCTTTGGAGCTTGAAGAGCTTGGTTTCCTTTTTGGAGTAGGTGCTGGACATCTTGTAGCTGCTGTGGATTGGCTTGTGGAGCTTAGATTGAAGCTTTCTTTCTCTTTTAGGAGCTTTTTAGAAGCTTATAGGTTTAAGGTTTTAGGAAGAGCCATTAGAACTAGTTCTTTTTCCTTTCATCAAAAATAGAATGCATTGTTTGCTTCTATCCTCATCCTATGATGCAAATTCCTCTTAGGGAAGCCCCATCTCTCCTTTGGAGGGATGAATGGCATGCCTTAATGAGTAGAACTTTTGAGGATGCACTTTCCTTCCCATGTTGGTTCCTGATGAATTCCTTTGGTTTTCATCAGGTTTTCTAGCATTGTAACTTGATCTCAATGATTATTTCTCTTCTTGTGGAGCTTGCTAGAGTTTGAAGATGAATAATTGAAGAAGCTTGAAAATAGGAGCCAACTTTAAGATGAAGACTTTTTGCTGTCAACTTTGCTGTCAATTCAACTTTGCTGACAAGAGCTGCTGCTAAAGGTTGAAGTTGCTGTCTGTAGAAGATTGTTGCTGCTGCTTGGGCTGCTTCCTCTGTTTTTCTTTTGCTGTGTTGTCTGTTTGCTTGTGTTGCCTACCTTTAGGTTTGAGGTGGAGCTTGTCTCCCCTTGCCTGTTGTTTTCTTAGGTTTGAGGTTGAGCAGGACTCCCTTTCCTCGCTTGTACTGTTGCATAGCATGCATTTTACTGTTTACTGTTTACTGCTTGCTTTCTTTTACTGTTTCCCCTAGGATCTCTGATTTCCTCTGTGCAAGAGGGAATTATGACAGACATTAGGTTTCTAAACCATTCATGATAACTGTAGGTAGATTCCCTTTCAACCATAGTTTTAGGGCGTCTTTCTCTTCTCATCTCAAAACAATTCAAAAATACAGTAATAAGGTTAATTGAAGTCGTACGTTACGAGCCTTAAGCTATCTGGGAAAAGGTTGGTGGAGTCTCTCCAGTAATCTGGATGTTTAGTGTGGTACCCTTTGGGTGACATGCGAAGCATTCACTCCTGGGTCATAGTCTCTAGTGCGACGGAGATTGCGAACATTCTAAAAAACAGTTCTCTCGTAAAAGATTCAAACAAACATTCAAACTCTGTTTTTGTCCTCTTGGACCCTTAATCTGGAAAACCCTTTCTTAAGGAGATAAAAAACTGTCAGACAAACTTGTGTCTTCCGTAGCCCGAACTGCGTTTGCTCTGATCTTTCATGCCATATGAAAGTATGTAGGCACGAGATGCGATATCTCGGCGAGCAACCTTTCCCCCTTCTCCCGTAGTTAGGCGAACTACGTTGACTCTGATTTCTCGTTCTAGACGGGAATACGTAGGCATAAAGTGCGATACTTTTCCGAGTCATTTTCTTTTCTTTTTAGACCAGACCCTTTAGAGTATATAGATAAACACACCCTTTGATAGAAAACAAGCGTGGATCCCGTCGAGTACGACGGACGTGAGGGGTGCTAATACCTTCCCCTTGCGTAACCGACTCCCGAATTCAGGATTTGGTTATGATGACCATTCCTTTCCCTCTTTGTGTTAGGTTTTCTCTGAGCGTTTCCTTTCCCTCTTTTGGGATAAATAACGCACGGTGGCGACTCTTCTGTCATTGTCGGCGCCGATTTTCGCAGTAGCGACAGTTGGCGACTCTGCTGGGGACTCCAACGGTTCCCTATGCGAGTCAATCCTAGCGCTTGTTTTCCCGTCTGGGGTTTTGTATGTATTTATCTTTCTGTCTTTACTTTCAGTACTATGTATTATTGTTATTGTGCTATGGGTAGAGGGTTAGTTTGAGAGATAAGCCGGACCTGGGCTTGAGTGCACATAGACTTAGAAGTAGAAAGTAGTGGTTAGCCTGCTGGCTTTGCCCGCACCAGCTAGCTACAAAATCTGAACTCAGACGAGATTCTCTTTGATGGCATCTTGCCTGCCCCTTTAGGCTCGACAGGTTGTTGGATTTGAGGGTTGTTGACTCTGGGGACCTATCATTTGGGATTCGGCTAAATGAGGCCTCTTCAAGGGATGATGATGCCACACCTTCTGGGTATCGTATCATCGCTCTTGAAAGTCTGTGACGCTGATGACCGCATAGGATGTTGTACCTCGTCTGCGAGTTAAGTACATACTTGTGAGAGGTAGGTGGGTCTTTTTGCAGGAAAACTCTGGCCTCAGAACACCTGGTTTGTCTCTGTCAGTGAGAATTGGTTATGAGGGTTCTTTTGTGGTTAGTTTGGTTTGAGGAGAAGGTTTGATTGGTTCTCAAGCTGCAGTACAGCACAACACAGTTCTTCATCATTGCACTTGATCCCCTGTTTGCATATGCATCTGCATTTTCATGTTTGAATTTCATTAACGTGTATTTATGTTGCAGGTCTGCTTTTTCCCCTCAGATTCTAGTGTTCTTCTTTCCAGACATGGAGTCCATGAAGAGAATAGTTGCTTACAGGTTGCCTTCTCCAGATATCAGTTCCTTGTTGCGGTTGGTTGCTCTAGCAGATCAGAGAGTGAGGGCTGAGTTTAGAGAGTCTTATGGGAAACTTCTCAGTTTGTTGTACAGACCTTCTATGTTTGAGATGACTGGATTGTATACCTTGATGCAGTTTTACGAGCCTCAGTTGAGATGCTTCTTGTTCCCTGATTTTATTTTGGCCCCTACTTTGGAGGAATATTCTGATATGCTAGGAGTTCCTGTGTTAGATCAGATGCCTTTTATTCACGAGGATACTGAGTCTGAGTTGGCTAAGCTTGCTGAGATTGTCAGTTTAGATGCTTCTGAGTTCCCCAAAGGTTTGGTCAAGCTGAATGGATTTTATGGTTTTCATCTTTCTTGCTTGGTTGAGAAGGCTACGCAGTGTGTGAAGGATGGATGTTGGATTGTCTTCAGTGCTATTCTGGCTGTTTGCATTTATGGGATTGTCTTGTTCCCTAACTTGCCTGATTTTGTTGACTCATATGCTTTCTTTATTCTTGCCTCGAAGAATCCGGTGCCTACTCTCTTGGGTGACGTTTATCATTCTATTCACTATAAGAATGAGAAGCGTCGGGGAAAGAATGTTTCTTGCTGTGTACCTCTTCTATACAGGTGGTTTCAAGGACATCTTCCTAAGACGGGACCTTTTGTTGATACTGCTGGTACTTTAGATTGGTCTTCCCGATTGATGGGATTGTGTGCTGAGAATATTGTTTGGTTTGATCGGAACCTGCTCGGAGTGAATATTATATATAGTTGCAGTGGCTTTCCGAACGTTCCTTTGATTGGACGGAAAGTTCGTATTAACTATAACCCTTCTCTACTTGTGAGACAGTTTGGCTATGCTTTGAGGGATTCTCCGGTTGAGGATGAGATACAGGAATCTCTGTATCTCACGGGTTTATTAGATGGAAATGTTTTGGTCAGATTGAGGCATGCTTGGGGTAATATTCACAGAAGAGGAAAGACATTGCTTGGCAAGAGTGACAGTCGAGCCTATAATCCTTATCGGCTCTGGATCCATGAAAGAGTTGAAAAGTCTTTGATGCCGTATCCTGTTGTAGAGCCTTTGTATCTTCCGGTGATTGAGGAACCTACTTCAGTAGAGATTGAGAAGTATAACAAGCTGCTGGCTGAAAAGGAAGAGTTGCAAAGAGCAAATGAAGAGTTAGAGAAAGAGATTTTCCAGCTTCGGCATGAGAAGAGTGAGGCAACCTTCACTTTGAAGAAGCAGACTAAGATGATTAATAGGTTGGGTTCAGATTTGACTGAAGAGACCAGCAAGAGAGAGAAGGTGGGAGTAGCCCTGAATGGTGTTAGTAGTGTGCTTGCTACTAAGAAAGAGCTTCTGAATAAGGCTTATTCTCGACTTTCCAAATGGGAATTTTTGTGGAATGCCACGCTTACTAGCCGGAAGGAGCGTGAAGATGAGTTAAAGTTGCAGATTTCCCGGTTAGAGGAGCAGCTTAGCGCTAAGGATGCGAAGATTGCTGAAGAGGCATCTCTTAGACGTGACACTGAGTTTATAGTGAACGACATGATCAAAGAAATGAGGGGTTGTGAACTGAAGGATGGCCTCAAGAGATGCAGGCTTGATGAGTGTTTTGGCAAGGGAGCCTGTGTAGAAGATGCCAAAAAGCTAAGATCCACGGTTAGGCGACACACATTACTGATACAGGAACTACTCTTCAGACCAGGTCATCCAGAGACGTTGAGGTTATTGGGGGATGTCCGGGCGCGCCATCCGTCCTGATTTATCTTTGTTTTCTCTTGTAGCATGTTATTTGTGCTTGTATTTTGACCATCGCCGGGCTTGTTGGCCGAGGTCTTTTCAGTTGTATTCGGTTTTACCTTTGTACTCTGCCTCTTGGCATTTGCTTATGTATGAGGTTTTTGATTCTGTGCTTACTTACTTGAGACTCCATTGTCGTTATGGCTTCTTCTCCGGAACTAGAATCAGGGGGGAAAATGAACCTGTTGCATATTTACATGTGTGCATCTGCATATTCATATTGCATGGCAGGTACCTTTTTTGAGCTCGAATCTTATCTCCTGCATCTTTCAGATTGTTTCAAGATTGACGAACAGAGAACTCAACAGTACGCTACAAGAAGCAATAGTAAGAAGATCATGGATCAGGTACAAGCTGAGATGCAGGAGATCCGGGATAGGTTGGCCCAATTCATGCAGGCTATGGAGGCTGTGGCCAAGGGCCAGGAACATCTTCAAACTCTGGTGCAACCGCTGATGGCGCGAGCGGTTGGTAATACTGAATATAACTCTGTTCGTGTTGAGACCCCTCGCAGGAAGGAAGTGATACCAAATGCTGGTGAGACTGGTACTGGAAATGGCAACGACAACGCTGGTCATGGAAATGCTGATAATGGCAATGGGAACATGGGGAAACCAACAGGAATATTGGTATCAATACTGGTTTCGGTGACAACAATCAGGGTTTTGGCCTTGGCAATCAGGATGGCAATGATGGTTTTAATAATCAAGGCTTCGGCAATGGAGGGTTTGGCGATAACAATCAAGGTTATGGTAATAATGGCTACGGCAATGCTGGGTTTGGCAATGTGAATACCAATGGTACTGGGATGGGTCCTTTCAATGTTGGTTTCGGACCAGGCGGGGCTAATCAAGGATTTGGTAATAGATGACATGGTCCTAACTTTAATCAACAAGGATATGGTCGTAATGCTGCTTATGACGGGTATGGTAATGAGGGTCTGTATTGGGACAGAGATCATCAGGAAGATGCCTTTTCTGGGCAAGGCATGGTTTTGAAGGTCCCACTAATAATGATCGGAGGATTAAAATGCTGGAAGAACAGATAAGAGGTATAGCCAATCAAAATTCTGCAGGTTTGGACATGGATACCATGGGGCTGGTTCCTGGGCTGAGAGTGCCATTGAAGTTCAAAGCTCCTACTTTCGATAAATATAAAAGGGATACATGCCCACGGGTTCATGTGCGTTCATATTACCGGAGGATGTCTGCTTACTCTGATGATGAGAAGATGCTTATGCATTTTTTCCAAGATAGTTTGTTGGGACCATCGCTGGAATGGTACATGGGACTAGAGCCTGCATAGATCAGAAGTTGGAAAGAGTTGGTATATGCTTTCGTCAGACACTACCAATACAATAGTGACCTTGCGCCAAATAGGGTCCAGCTTCAAAGTCTTTCACAGAAGAACGAGGAGAGTTTCAAGGAGTACGCTCAACGTTGACGTGATCTTGCAGCGAGGGTACACCCACCTATGGTTGAAAGGGAATTGATTGATATTTTTGTTGGAACATTCTCTGGGATGTATTATCATAAATTGCTCAATTGCTCGATGGGTAGTTTCTCTGACATGATACTTATGGGAGAACGGATTGAAAATGGCATTAAGATTGGCAAGATTCAAGTCGGTGAATCGACCTCAGCTGGAGGTGCAAAAAAGGTGTTTGGTGGTAGAAGACAAGGAGACGCCAGCGTAGTGTATGGTGGTCGAGGACGAGGTAGAGGTAGGAATTAGTATATTTAACAATAGGTTTCTAGTGTGATGATTCCTATACCTCAACAACGACAACAACCACAACAACAACAGCAGCAACAACAAAGGCATAATCCTGCTTAGAGAAGGGTTTAGAATGGGAAGCCAAAGAGGGTATTTGATACACCTCCGTCAACGTATGCAGAACTACTTCAAACGCTGTTAGGTTTGAATCTGATTGAAAAGAGAACATTGGACCCGCCCACAGAAGCGCTTCCTTACGGGTATGATACTAGTAAGCATTGTGAATTTAATTCTGGGGCAACTGGACATGATATCGAGAGTTGTCATGCTTTTAAACACAAAGTCTAAGATCTGATTGATAGCAAAGTCATTAACTTCAGTCATGATGGTCCCAACATTGTACAGCAACCAATGCCGAATCATGGAGCAAATGCTATTCTGACAGAAGAAGATTTGGATTTGGTTATAGACGTAAATGATCTGAAGGTGCCTTTAAGTTATGTTAAAAGTAGATTGTTAAAAGGAGGGGTCTTCCCTGGATGTGATGAGTACTGTTTGGATTGTTGGACCCGACCAGAGGGCTGTATTGATTTGAAGAGAGGTATTCAGGCCATGATTGATGAGGGAACTTTACAATTTGACCGTACTACTGTTGAGAAACCTGGTGAGGTAAGATTTGAAAAGCAGGGTGAGGTCGCAACAGTTACAATTCCATGAAAGACTATTACGATATCAGCGCCCGTCAAGCGGCCAACTATCACGATAACGAAAGCAGGGCCCATTCCTTATGAAGTACGAAAGCCATTCCATGGAATAATGGGTTGGAAGCTTTTTGCAATGGGGAAAAGATTAAGGTGGATAGCCAGCCGGCAGGGGCAGTGGGCAATCTTGTTGGAGCGGGAGGCATGACCCGCAGTGGTAGAATTTTCACTTCACCTGAAATTGAGGCTGAGAGGATTGCTAAAGGCAAAGCCAAAGTGAATGAAGGAGGACCTTCCTGGACGAGAGAGAAAGAAACATCAATCAAGGATGTAGAAGAGTTTATGAGGTTAATTCGCAAAAGCGACTATAAGATTGTGGAGCACTTGCAGCAGACGCCCTCCAAAATTTCAATACTATCTTTGTTGCTTTGTTCCGAAGCTCATAGAAATGCCTTGTTGAAAATCTTGGACACATCTTTTGTACCTCAGGAAGTATCTGTCAATCAGCTTGAGGGGGTACTGGCGCATGTGAATGCCGGACACAGCCTGGGGTTTACTGACTTTGATTTGACGCCTAGAGGTAAGGATCATAATATGGTTTGCACATTTCAGTGGAATGCCGGGGCACTGTTATGTCGCACGTTCTTGTAGACACCGGATCATCTTTGAATGTGTTGCCTAAGAAGGCTATGATGAAGCTAGATATCCAAGGAATCATATGCACGCCAAGTGACTTGGTCGTGAGAGCTTTTGATGGGACCAGAAGGTCGGTGTTTGGGTTCATAATGTTGCCACTCCAGGTCGGGCCAGAAGTGTTTGAAACTATGTTCTACATCATGGACATACATCCAGCTTACAGTTGTTTACTTGGGCGACCATGGATACATTCTGCAGGGGTTGTGACGTCCACGCTGCATCAGAAGCTTAAATACATGGTCGGTGACAGTGTTGTTACTATTTGCGGAGAAGAGGACATTTTGGTTAGTCATCTTTCATCATTCAAGTACGTCGAAGTGGATGGGGAGATCCATGAGACGCCATGCCAAGCCTTTGAAGGGTTACAGATCAAGGACAAGTCTCATGTCCCCAATAAAGGGCCAGAGGTGGCCATGTCTTCATACAAAAACGCTCAGGCAGTGGTTCAGGCTGGAAAAACCAAAGGATGGGGCCAAGTCTTGGAAATTCCTGTCAAGATGGACAAGTTTGGGTTGGGGTATCGCCCGACGTCGTCATCTTGCGCATCAGGCGTGCCAAAGTTCAAAGGGCCAGTGGTGATCACTCCAAGTGGAGTCTGTTATGAAACGATTAATGCTGTTTCTGATGCTGAAGACGGAGATAGTGACTGCGACATGGACTCGTGGATAAAGCCCAGCGTGCCAGGACAGAGCCTATGCAACTGGTCTATCCAGGAACTTGTCCAAGTGACTACAAAACAGTAATGATTTGTTTTCTCGATTATTGTATAATCCTGTGTCCTACCCGGGGCATAGTGATTCTGTTTTCAGGGCTACCTGCTTATGTGTGTGCTTTGTTTAATCATTAATAAAGGCGTTTTTCTCATGCAAATTTTGTGATCTTTGTTTTTCCTGTTTTTGCTTTAACAATAAAATGGCAACGTGGTTATGTGCTTTGTTTGTGTTATTTGAAGCATTTAACCATTCTAATTACAGGATTCATATTTCAGACGACACCGATCACGAACTTCCTATGGCTCGCTTCGACTTTGAGCACCTGATATTTCAAGCAGAAGAAGAGATTGTTGAGGATGATGACTTATCAGAAGAGCTGACTCGACTTTTGAAACAAGAAGAGAGAATCATTCTGCCTCATCAGGAAGAAATTGAAATTATCAACGTGGGGTCCGAAGAGGTTGTCAGGAATATCCGGATAGGGGCTGCACTGCAAAGTGATATCAAGCAAAGTTTGATCGAGATGCTTCGAGAGTATAGGGATATCTTTGCTTGGTCTTACAAAGATATGCCTGGTTTGGATACTGATATGGTGGTTCACCGTTTGCCATTGCGAGAGGAATGTCCGCCGGTTAAGCAAAAACTCAGAAGAACTAGACCGGATATGGTTGTGAAAATTAAAGAGGAAGTGCAGAAACAGTGGGACGCCAGTTTTCTGGCTGTTACAACTTATCCTTCATGGGTCGCCAATATAGTACCTGTACCAAAGAAAGATGGTAAGGTGCGGATGTGCATGGACTATCGAGATTTGAATAGGGAGAGCCCAAAAGACGACTTTCTGCTTCCTCATATTGATGTGTTGGTCGACAACACCGCTCAATTCTCCGTGTTTTCCTTCATGGACGACTTTTCGGGCTATAATCAAATAAAGATGGCGCCGGAGGATATGGAGAAAACAATTTTTATTACCCCGTGGGGAACGTTCTGCTACAAAGTGATGCCCTTTGGTTTGAAGAACGCCGGGGCAACATATCAGCAAGCTATGACAACACTCTTTCATGACATGATGCATAAAGAGATCGAAGTCTATGTTGACGATATGATTGCCAAATCCCAAACGGAGGAAGAGCATCTGGTCAATCTTCTGAAATTGTTCAAGAGGCTTAGGAAATTCAGGCTGAGGCTGAATCCTAACAAGTGCACCTTCGGGGTGAGATCTGGTAAGCTATTGGGGTTTATTGTTAGCGAAAAAGGAATTGAGGTTGATCGTGATAAGATAAAAGCAATACAAGAAATGCCAACGCCGAAAACAGAAAGAGAGGTTGAGGCTTTTTAGGGAGATTGAATTACATTGCTCGGTTCATATCTCATCTAACGGCCACGTGCGAGCCATTATTCAAATTATTGAAAAAAGATCAGGTTGTGACCTAGAATGAAGATTGTCAAAAGGCGTTTGAAAAAATAAAAGAATATTTGCAGGAACCTCCAATATTGATACCCCCAGTAGCCGGGAGACCATTGATTATGTATTTGACGGTTCTTAAGAAAATCATGGGTTGTGTTCTCGGTCAACATGACGAGACTAGACGTAAAGAGCATGCGATTTATTACTTGAGTAAAAAGTTCACAGATTGTGAGTCCCGTTACTCAATGCTCGAAAAGACGTGTTGTGCACTAGCCTGGGCTGCCAAACGTTTAAGGCAATACATGCTAAATCATACAACCATGCTAATTTCAAAGATGGATCCGATCAAATATGTGTTTGAAAAGCAAGCACTTTCCGGAAGGATTGCCCGATGGCAGATGGTACTGACAGAATACGATATTCAATATGTTTCCCAAAAGGCTATTAAAGGTAGCGTTTTGTCAGAGTACCTAGCTGAGCAGCCAATTGATGATTACCAGCCGATGAGGTTTGATTTTCCGGACGAGGATATCATGTACTTAAAAATGAAGGACTGTGAAGAGCCGTTGCCTGATGAAGGTCCAGAGTTGGGTTCCAAATAGCAATTGATATTTGACGGTGCCGTTAGTTCATATGGAAGTGGAATAGGGGCAATCATTACTACTCCCCATGGGTTGCACATCCCATTCACTGCCAGATTGACCTTTCCAGTTACCAACAATGAGGCCGAATATGAAGCATGCATTATGGGTCTCGAAGAAGCTATTGATCTGAGAATTAAAAATCTTGATGTGAGCGGGGACGCTGCTCTAGTTGTGAACCAATCAAGGGAGAGTGGGAGACTCGTCAGCCCCATCTGATACCCTATATGAATTATGCAAGGAGGTTGTTACCTTTCTTTGACAAGGTGGAATTGCACCATGTACCACGAGCAGAAAATCAGATGGCAGACACTCTCGCGACGTTGTCTTCAATGTATAAAGTTAACTTCTGGAATGAGGCTCCCAGGATAGTTATCTCTCGCCTTGATAGGCCCGCTTTCATATTCGCCATTGAGGAAGCTTCCGATGGCAAACCGTGGTATTATGATATCCATAATTTCCTGAAGAACCAAGAGTATCCGGCTGGGGCATCCAGTCGTGATCAGAAGACTCTTAGGAGATTGGATGGCAACTTCTATTTGAATCCGGATGGTGTCTTATACAAGAGAAACCACGACTTGGTGTTGTTGCGGTGTGTGGATGAGAAAGAGGCTAAGTTGCTCGTGGAAGAGATCCATGAGGATACATTTGGCACGCATGCCGGCGGACATGCAATGACGAGAAAGTTATTACGAGCAGGGTATTATTGGCTGACAATGGAAACATATTGTTTCAAGTTTGTAAAGAGGTGTCATAAATGCCAGACTTATGCGGACAAGATTCATGTGCCTCTGAGCCCTCTGAACTTAATGTCATTACCTTGGCCTTTTTCCATGTGGGGAATTGATGTGATTGGCAAGATTGAGCCCACGGCCTCCAACGGACATCGTTTTATCTTGGTAGCTATTGATTACTTCACCAAATGGGTTAAAGCAGCATCGTATGCTAATGTTACCAAGCAAGTGGTAACCAGATTTATCAAGAAGGATATTATCTGCAGATATGGAATCCCGGAGCGGATTATCACTAACAACGGTTCGAATTTGAATAACAAGATGATGAAGGAATTGTGCCAGAATTTCAAGATTGAACATCACAACTCTTCTCCTTATCGGCCCAAGATGAATGGTGTTGTTGAAGTGGCCAATAAAAACATAAAGAAGATCGTTCAAAAGATGGTTGCGACCTACAAGGACTGGCATGGGATGTTGCCTTTTGCTTTGCACGGTTATCGTACGATGGTACGCACATCAACCAGGGCAACTCCTTTTTCACTGGTATATGGTATGGAGGTTGTCCTACCATTGGAGGTTGAGATTCCTTCTTTGAGGGTTTTGCGCGATGTCCAACTTGATGAGGCAGAATGGGTAAAAGATAGACTGAATCAGCTCAGTTTAATGGATGAGAAGAGATTGGCTTCTCTAGCATACGGTCGGTTGTATCAAAGCCGGATGAAGAAAGCTTATGATAAGAAGGTGTGCCCTCGAAGCTTTCAGACGGGCAATCTTGTGCTGAAAAAGATTCTCCCACCACAATCAGATCACAGGGGCAAATGGACTCCCAACTATGAAGGTCCATATGTCGTTAGAAAGGTTTTCTCCGGAGGAGCCTTATTGTTATCCACCATGGATGGTGAGGATTTTACATCCACTGTGAACTCGGACGCAGTTAAAAAATACTTTGCTTAAAATGAACCGCTGGACAGAAAAAAGAGAGTCCAGGAAAAAATGGGGCATCCCGGCGAACCATAAAAAAGAAATAAAAGGTTCGGGAAAAAGTTAGGGATAAATTTGAAAAAGATGTACACCCGCGAAGTTGAAAACCTGAAAAGGGTAACTTCGGCAAAAAAAGGGTATCCCGGTGAATTGAAAACCCGCACAGGGCGGTTCATGCAAAAGTTAGGAATTCGAAAAAGCAAATGACTGCGGTCCGAGTTTGATACTGTGTTGCTTAGTGGTTTGGGAGTACCTGAAGGTCGTATATTCAAAACAATCTCTTTTGAAGATCGAGTATCGGGAAAGTGTCAGAGTCAGGCGAGTCATAGGAGGATCAGCTCATGGTGTTTGTCTATACCACGTTGCCTACATGGATACAAATGTTCTTTGTGCTTCTGTGATATTTTTATTTTGCTTGTGCGTAACTTCCTCTTTTCAGGAGTTGCATCCAGTGTACAAAATTTTGCCTATTTACAGGCCTGTTGTCAATAAAGCATGTTATTCAGTACTTAATGCTTGTTCTTTACTGTTTTGTTTGTGAAGTTATTCAGTACTTGATGCTTGTTCTTTACTGTTTTGTTTGTGAAAAACGCCGATGTTTTTGATGAACTTGCATGTACATAAGCTTGCCGGCCCTTGCCAATAATTGCTAAAACTTCGAATTGACTGAACGAATGTCACAGATACCAACCAGGATAGATCTTGTTGTGTAGATTTGTTCTGTCTCGTTTGTGTTTTGCAGGGTTCTCACCTTTGAAGCAAATAGTCATGAAATTTGTGTTTCCCCAGCCAGAGTCCCGTGACATAGTGATTGTATCACTTTTCAGCAGATAGAAGTCACGTCTTATCCCAAAGAGAGTTGAGATGGCATTCCTCCTTACTGGATGTGGGGTTGTCCTCCCAAAAAGAGTATCCCCAGGAAAGCTGCCAAGAGAGCATCCTCGGTGGATCTTGATGTCCCCAACAGAAGGTGCATTCCCAGCAATGAGTATGTACACAATCAATCCCCAGCATGGGTAACTCCCGCAGAATATAACCAAGTCGTCTTTGGTTCAGAAGGATTATCCCCGCACAGGACTGTGTTTTTCCTTCTCCCTAGTAGGTTGTCATTCTTTCGTCAGGATAATCATCCTTAGCAGAGTTCGTAACTCCGAGTTTGTGAGCTATTCCCAGCAAGGTTCATTTTCTTCTTTCCAGTGGAAGTTGTTCTCACCTTTTCAGCATTTATTTTGCTGGAATAATTCTGTGATGTCTGGTCCCTCCCTGACAGAGTTGACTTGACTCCCGACATTTATTTTGCTGGAATACTTTGTGATACCCGTTCATCCCCAGCGGATTGGGTCTTGTCTTCAGCATTTATTTTACTGAAGCGCCTCTTGGCATCTTTGCATTTTGCATATATCATCATATTTGCATCTACCCAAATGCGTAGCATTTCCATGTCGTATGGAGCATTACGCCATTGTCAACCATACGCATTCAGAAACATAAACCAGGTTGGTTACCTATTTGTTTTCAGGTGTTGTTCACTGTAGAGGAGTGGGATTCTGGCTCAGAAGGATTTCTAGATATTCAAATTCTAGGCGTGAGATAGGTGATGATAACGTTCGTCCCATCACATGTTCCCCTAACAGAGTTATTTGGTTAAGTTTATCTTCTTCCCCAGCGGAATTCTTCTCAGGTTGCTGTTACGTCAGCGTTAAAAGATTTCATGGTTTAAACTTTTGGAGTTATCACTAGTGATTTCCCCAGTAGAGTTTTCCCCACAGAGTTGTTTGGTTAGGTATCTCGTATTCCCCATCAAAACATTCTTCAGACTGCCGTACAACGGTTTTGAAAATCTTGAAGATTGTTATCCGTGTTGACGGAGTTGTTACCTGTGTTGACAGTGATTATTATCCGTGTTGACGGAGTTGTTACCTGTGTTGACAGTGATTGTTATCCGTGTTGACGGAATTGTGACCTGTGTTGACAGTGATTGTTATCCGTGTTGATGGAATTGTTACCTGTGTTGACAGTGATTGTTATCCGTGTTGACGGAATTGTTACCTGTGTTGATAGTGATTGCTATCCGTGTTGACAGAATTGTTACCTATGTTGAGAGTGATTGTTATCCGTGTTGACGGAATTGTTACCTGTGTTGACAGTGATTGTTATCCGTGTTGACGGAGTTGTTACCTGTGTTGATAGTGATTGTTATCCGTGCTGACGGAATTGTTACCTGTGCTGACAGTGATTTTTATCCGTGTTGACGGAATTGTTACCTGTGTTGACAGTGATTGTTATCCGTGTTGACGGAGTTGTTACCTGTGTTGACAGTGATTGTTATCCGTGATGGCGGAGTTGTTACCTGTGTTGACAGTGATTGTTATCCGTGATGACGAAGTTGTTACCTTTGTTGATAGTGATTGTTATCCGTGCTGACGGAATTGTTACCTGTGTTGACAGTGATTGTTATCCGTGCTGGCAGAATTGTTAGCTGTGTTGACAGTGATTGTTATCCGTGTTGACGAAGTTGTTACCTGTGTTGACAGTGATTGTTATCCGTGTTGACGGAATTGTTACCTGTGTTGACAGTGATTGTTATCCGTGTTGACGGAGTTGTTACCTGTGTTGACAGTGATTGTTATCTGTGGTGACGGAGTTGTTACCTGTGTTCACAGTGATTGTTATCCGTGTTGACGAAATTGTTACCTGTGTTGACAGTGATTGTTATCCGTGTTGACGGAATTATTACCTGTGTTGACAGTGATTGTTATCCGTGTTGACGGAATTGTTACCTGTGTTGACAATGATTGTTATCCGTATTGACGGAGTTGTTACCTGTGTTGACAGTGATTGTTATCCGTGCTGACGGAATTGTTACCTGTGTTGACAGTGATTTTTATCCGTGTTGATGGAGTTGTTACCTGTGTTGACAGTGATTGTTATCCGTGTTGACGAAATTGTTACCTGTGTTGACAGTGATTGTTATCCGTGTTGACGGAATTGTTACCTGTGTTGACAGTGATTGTTATCCGTGTTGACGAATTTGTTACCTGTCATTGACAGAGATTATTATTCGTGTTGACGAATTTAGTCCAGCTGTGGACAGAGTTGTACCCGTGATGATGGAGTCTCTCCTCGTGTTGACGAAATTTGTCTAATGGTAGACAGAGTTGATTCTTGCAAAGTAAGTTCGATGCCTGTGGCGTTACACAGGGGGTTGATATTAAAATAAAAGTTTTTATCAGATGATTGATCAGTTGTTGCCGTAATAACTGGGTTCAGTGGAACGTTTGTTGTTCCCTCAAGCAGTTTTCGCAGCTTATTTCTGTGGTTGGCAAATTTCCGAGTTTCTTGGTATTCAACCATCTTCTACCTCGATTGTTTGAAAGTTGTTCTCTCTTCACCCAGTCGGGTCCAAGCCGTTTGAATAGGGGCAGCTGTTGCACCCCAGAATTTGCCCAACCTCTTTTCTTATTTGGTTTATGTTTCATCGCATTAACATTTGCATAGTTATATCATCTGCATATCATGATATCATTCATATAGAAGGGGATCAAGTGTGATTCTTATCAAGAGAAGCCTAGCAAGAGGTCTTATTCAAGCTTGAGAAGTTATTAAGGTCATCAGGACGTGATTTGAGTACCTAAGAGTTTAGATTCTTGCATGTGGATTTGCTCCTAACTTGAGGATCAATTGAAGACCATCAGAGGGATGTGAAGTGTTGAATATGAGAGGAGGATATGTATGGAGATCATGGAATTCCTAGAGGGCCATGGGAGAGCTCAATCAAGTCATTGTCTCAAATGCAAGAGCCACAGTTGAGGTGCAAGCAATTAGGGTTTCATCTGGGTCAATCCTAGGTCAACTGTGCAATTGAAGAGTATCAAAGCCTAATTTTAGGTCATGGAGTTCATGAAATGATATGATGAGACATTTGTGGTGTTGTGCCAAGATCAAGTCAAGAAGAGTCAAGAGTGTGGGAAGTTGCTAAATTAGGGTTTCAGTGTAAAAGCCCCTGTTTAGTGCCTAACTTCAAGACCACATAAGTTAAGATACAAGTTTCAAATGGATTTTTTGGCCAACATGAAACTTTTAAAGCATCTCAATACCTTTAATTTGAGTACTAGAAGTCCTCAAGGGGATTTATAGAACTCAAGTTATGGTCCAGACAAGTTACAAGTCCTCAGATGCCTCTGAAATTTGTTTGTGAAAATCATCTGACTTCCAAGATATTTTTGACCTAGAATGAGGTTTCACCTGAACTTTTGGCCAACATGAAAGTTGTTTCTCATGATATTAGCTTTCCAAATTGTATTAGAAGTCTTTCATCTGATTTGTAGAACTTAATTTATGAGGTTTACAAGTCAAGGGTATTTTGGGAAAGTGAGATTATAGGCCATTTTCAATTATAGGTCAAAATCTCCAACTTTCACTTGTCAAATGGATTTTTGTTCAACATGGAGCTTGTTCAAAATGTGGTTTTTAGGCTAACCAAGAAGTCATTATGAATTGATTTGACTTATATCAAGATTTGGTTTGAAATGGCTTAAAAAGGGAGATTTTAAAAGGATTCAAAGTTGAAAAATTCAAATTAATGGTTAAGTGACCAAAACATGTCAAGTAAATACTCATTTTGAATGGAAATATCATTTCAAACACAATGACATTGGTAGATTTTTGAGTTGAGGCATATTTTCATGAGTTACAATGTTGTTTCTTCACAAGCAAGTAACATAACCAAATCACATACCAAGGCAATTCAAGTGTTCCTTTTGGTCCCATTGCATTCACAAGGCATTTTACAATTGAAAGGAAGCGTCTAGAGCAAGTTCCATGGCCAATTCACGACTGTCACATGGAAAAGTGAAAGGAAAAACGGAAAATTGAAATTGCTGGATTGGGCTCCAATTGAACCTCTAAAGCCCATAGACACACTCTATATAAGTCATTTGATGGTTTCAGACTCAGGTTGGAGCTCATTTCGTGGTGGAATCAGAGATAGCAGTTGGAATTGCAAGGGAGCAAGTTGAAATCATGATTTCATTTCCAAGCCAATTCAGATCAAATTGAAGCTTATAACATCTTTCTCTTGCATCCTTGAGTGATTCTGGAGAGTTTTGAAGGCTGAATCGTGCTCTAACTACATCTATTCATAGATCTATACCAGGTATGTAACCTTCAAATTTCTCACAATTATAGGAGGATGTAGTTCCTTTTGCGCATGTGGTTAGGATCTTGTTGAAGCATAGATCGTTTCTGGACAAAATTCTGAGCAATTAGAGACAATTTAGGTTGAGGTGCAATTTCTGTTTGGACACGGTTTAGCTTGATCTTAAGGATTTAACACGATTTGGATAGATCAGGTTAATCTAGGAAGTGTGAGGATCATTTCTATGCAATTAAATTATGATTTGGTGATGATCAATTTGGATGTGATCTCTGAAACTTGGATCGTGTTTTAAAACCTGATGAGAGTTAGATAATTTGGATAGGATATCTGAGATCCTTATGAAATTCTGAGCATTTTGATATAAGGTTTGATGTTTTTTGGCTACCTGAGACCACCATCTCGCCGGAGAAGACGACCGGAGGTCTTCTCCGGCCACCACCTGCGAGTACCCTCCGTTTGACATTTGAATTGGGGACGATGACTGATGACCATCAGATCTTGTTGAAGATTGACTTGTTATGCGCATCGTGTGGCTTGCATTTGATCTGAGGATTTGCCTCCAAAACCAAAAATGCAGCGTTTCATTAATCCCAGTCAGCGTGTGACTGGGATGCTTGCATGGACACACTGATTGCTCTTGGATCTGATTACTTTGTCAAACAATCCAACGCTCATGACATTTTCCTGGTTTTTTAATTTCTTTTATTTCATTTTTGTATTATTTTAAATGCATATTGATTCCAAAAATCATAGAAAATTCATTTTTGATCAGAAAAATATTTTTAAAATATGTCCATGCTCCTGATTAAATTTGTGATTTTCTGGAATCAATAGATTGCATTTTCATGCATTTTTCAATTTAATTTGCATTTTTCTCTTTTATGTTATTTCTTTACTTTGCATAATTACTTATCTGTTTTGTTGATTTTGGTTTGATCTTTTGGTTTGGTTTCTGAATTTGATTTTTGAGTATGTTGTAGGTTATATGTGCATGCTCCCTTAGGATTTTTATTAGATTTTTTTAACAATTGTAGGTTCAGTTTTAGGTGAGATGTTTAGAGCCTTCCCAACTTATGGTTTATCTTGACACATTTCAACTTAGGATTTATTTAGTGGACCTAGAAGTTGATTTAGGCTTTGATATTTGAACCCTAGAATTTTAAAACATGCATGTTCCCTTAGGAAAATTCTTAGATTTTTACAACTTAGTTTTCTATTTTAGATACATTTCACAAGTAGGTGTTGCTTTTGGTGTTCCTTCTTTGGTGCCTTGCCTTGTTTGATCTTGTTGGTGGCTTTGGAGCTTGAAGAGCTTGGTTTCCTTTTTGGAGGTGGTGCTGGACATCTTTTAGCTACTGTGGATTGGCTTGTGAAGCTTATATTGAAGCTTTCTTTCTCTTTTAGGAGCTTTTTAGAAGCTTATAGGTTTAAGGTTTTAGGAAGAGCCATTAGAACTAGTTCTTTTTCCTTTCATCAAAAATAGAATGCATTGTTTGCTTCTATCCTCATCCTATGATACAAATTCCTCTTAGGGAAGCCCCATATCTCCTTTGGAGGGATGAATGACATGCCTTAATGAGTAGAACTTTTGAGGATGCACTTTCCTTCCCATGTTGGTTCCTGATGAATTCCTTTGGTTTTCATCAGGTTTCCTAGCATTGTAACTTGATCTCAATGATTATTTCTCTTCTTGTGGAGCTTGCTAGAGTTTGAAGATGAAGAATTGAAGAAGCTTGAAGATAGGAGCCAACTTTGAGATGAAGACTTTTTGCTGTCAACTTTGCTGTCAATTCAACTTTGCTGACAAGAGCTGCTGCTAAAGGTTGAAGTTGCTATCTGTAGAAGATTGTTGCTGCTGCTTGGGCTGCTTACTCTGTTTTTCTTTTGCTGTGTTGTCTGTTTGCTTGTGTTGCCTACCTTTAAGTTTGAGGTGGAGCTTGTCTCCCCTTTCCTGTTGTTTTCTTAGGTTTGAGGTTGAGCAGGACTCCCTTGCCTCGCTTGTACTGTTGCATAGCATGCATTTTACTGTTTACTGTTTACTGCTTGCTTTCTTTTGCTATTTCCCCTAGGATCTCTGATTTCCTCTGTGCAAGAGGGAATTATGACAGACATTAGGTTTCTAAACCATGCATGATAATTGTAGGTAGATTCCCTTTCAACCATAGTTTTAGGGTGTCTTTCTCTTCTCATCTCAAAACAATTCAAAAATACAGTAATAAGGTTAATTGAAGTTGTACGTTACGAGGCTTAAGCTATCTGGGAAAAGGTTGGTGGAGTCTCTCTAGTAATCTGGATGTTTAGTGTGGTACCCTTTGGGTGACATGCGAAGCATTCACTCCTGGGTCATAGTCTCTAGTGCAACGGAGATTGCGAACATCCTAAAAAATAGTTCTCTCGTAAAAGATTCAAACAAAGCTTCAAACTCTGTTTTTGTCCTCTTCGACCCTTAATCTGGAAAACCCTTTCTTAAGGAGATAAAAATTGTCAGACAAACTTGTGTCTTCCGTAACCCGAACTACGTTTGCTCTGATCTTTCATGTCGTATGAAAGTACGTAGGCACGAGATACGATATCCCGGCGAGCAACCTTTCCTCCTTCTCCCGTAGTTAGGCAAACTACGTTGACTCTGATTTCTCGTTCCAGACGGGAATACGTAGGCATAAAGTGTGATACTTTGCCGAGTCATTTTCTTTTCTTTTTAGACCAGACCCTTTAGATTAGATAGATAAACACACCCTTAGATAGAAAACAAGCGTGGATCCCGTCGAGTACGACGGACGTGAGGGGTGCTAATACCTTCCCCTTGCGTAACCGACTCCCGAATCCAGGAATTGGTTGCGATGACCATTCCTTTCCCTCTGTGCGTTAGGTTTTCTCTGAGCGTTTCCTTTCCCTCTTTTGGGATAAATAACGCACGGTGACGACTCTTCTGTCATTGTCGGTGTCGATTTTCGCAGTAGCGACACCTATCAGCAACATCATCAGCCTAGAGCTCAGGCACCCAGACAGAACTACCAGAATCGGAGACCAACAACAAAACCGCCACTTCCTCAGATACCGATGACTTACACAGAGTTGTACCCTTCCTTGGTGCAGCAAGGGTTGGTAACAACGCGACCGCTAAATCCATACACTACATCTCCTCACTATAATCCAAATGCTCATTGTGCCTTTCATGAAGGTGCTGCCGGTCATGATTTAGAAGGTTGTCTTGCCTTAAAACATCTTGTCAAGGAGTTAATAGAAAGGAAGATTTTGTCTTTTGATGATGTGCCGCCTAATGTTAAGAGTAATCCATTACCGAATCATGGAGGAGTTAATGCTATAGAGGTTTCAAAAGAATTGGTTGGTGATGTGTCAGAAATCAAAACTCCATTGAGATCACTACATGAGAAGTTGTTGAAGGCAGGACTGATTAAAGGTATTCACGATGACTGTAAGGAGTGTTCTATTAATTCTAAAGGGTGTGATGTGGTACGAGGGGATATACAAAGATTGATTGATGATGGAGTATTGCAAGTGTGTAGCAAGATGAGGAAAGAAGAAGTTTCGGTAATTGAGCCTGTTTTTAATCTACCAAAGAAAAGTGAGAAAGTTCCGGTGTTCAATATGACCAACAAAAATGTGAAGCCTGTTTTCAGCAAATCTGCTATTGATCAACCTCGACCGTTTATTATTCAGAAACCAAGACCATTTCCTTTTGAAAGCACAAAGGCTGTTCCATGGAAATATGACATGACTGTGATAGACCAAGGATATGGGAAGATTAGTCAGAAGGAGGGGGTAAACGATGACCAGGTTGACGTGACAAATATTGCAGGTACAAGCAAGATGACCCGTAGTGGTCGAATATATCAGCCCAAGATAACTATAGTTGCTCCGAAAGAAGTTACCCCGGCCGCAACAACCAAAGACAAAGAAGTACCAATCACAGAAGGAGATGCTGAAGAATTCTTAAGGATTACCCGGAAGAGTGATTACAAGGTTGTTGACCAACTTCATCAAACCCCCTCAAAAATATCGATTTTGTCTCTCCTGATGAAATCCCCAGCTCATAGAGAGGCTCTGCAAAAAAGTGTTAATGCAAGCACATGTGACAAAGGATATAACCCCTGGCCAATTTGATTCAGTGATAGCCAATATTACAGCTTGCAACACTCTGAGTTTCAGTGATGAAGAATTGCCAAGAGGAGAACGTAATCATAACCGTGCTTTGCACGTATCCATCAGATGTCAAGAGGACACATTGCGCGAGTTTTGATTGATACCGGATCTTCATTGAATGTGCTGCCTAAAAGGTCGCTCGCAAAGTTAGCATATACAGGGGCGGAAATGAAGCCGACATCGTTGATTGTAAAGGCTTTTAATGGTTGAAGAAGAACAGTTGTTGGAGAGGTGGAATTGCCGATCATGATAGGACCTCATGTGTTCGATATTACATTCCAGGTCATGGACATTAACCCGGCTTATAGATGTTTGTTGGGACGACCGTGGATTCATGCAGCTGGGGCAGTGACTTCCACTTTACATCAAAGAATGAAATTTGTTGTGAATGACAAACTGGTAATTGTGCATGGCGAGGAAGACTTGATGGTGAGTAATTTATCATCATTCAGGTATATCGAGGCAGATGAGGATGCGTTAGAAACTTCTTTCCAAGCACTTGAAATAGCTAATGCAGGGATGGTAGAAGATACAGTGGCAAGGAGTGGTCCATCTTTTACATCCGCTCAAAGCATCAAATCTACATTGGAAGAAGGTACTCCTGCAGGTTGGGGAGAGGTCATTGAAGTGAAGGCAAGACTGGGTCGCCAAGGGTTGGGTTACATACCAACTCATACCGAAACATCAAGACACACCGAAGGACGTTCGAAGACTATCCAAGAGGTGTTTATCAGTGGAGGATTCCAAGTCAACGCCGTGGGAGAAGATTTTGAAGAAGAAGATATTGAACATTTGGTGTATCATTGTGAAGCTGCTTTAGGAAATTGGGAGGCTATTGAGATTCCCGTGGTCTTTCCTATGTCGAAGTAATTTGTTTGTTTTTCTTTACTTGTTGTTGACTTTTATCTTTAAACCTCCATAGCCGTGCCCAAGGCTATAGGATGCATTTTGTAAGGGCCCCGTGCTTTCATGAATATTATGATTAATGAATTGTTTTGTTAAATCCTTTTGTTGTTTTTCCCTTTATTTGTTTTTGTTTCCGTATTTAAGAAGAAGATGGCAATTTTTCTAAAAAATCATCAAAATAGTTTTCTTGATTGCTGCATTTGTCCTTGCGTGTTTTAATAAATTAAGCCATTCCAACATGTAGTGATACCCCAAAACTCGTTGAATCCATTGACTTTGCTTTCCCTCCTGAATTTGACTCGCCAATTTACCAAGCCGAGGATGAGGGCGAAGATTTTGAGATCCCTGATGAACTGGCAAAAATGGCATGTTATGAGCACCCAGAGTTTCAACCTCACAAAGAGAAGGTAGATGTTATTAATCTTGGCACCAAAGAAGACAAGAGAGAGGTCAAGATTGGGGTAACACTTGGGGCATAAGTCAAGCAGCAATTGGTGGAGCTTTTAAAAGAATATGTGGATGTATTTGCTTGGTCATATCAGGATATGCCAGGATTGGACACCGACGTAGTGGTCCACAAGTTACCGCTTCAACCCGAATGCACGCCAGTCAAACAAAAACTATGAAGAACTAGACCTGACATGGCTCTTGGAAGACCTCTTTTCATGTATTTGACAGTACTTGAGAACTCAATGGGTGGTGCGTTAGGTCAACAGGATGAGTCTGGACGAAAGGAACATGCCATCTATTATTTGAGCAAGAAATTCACCGATTGTGAGAGTCGATATTCACTTTTAGAGAAAACATTTTGTGCTTTGGCATGGGCTGCCAGACGTTTGAGGCAGTACATGATTTGTCATACTACTTTATTGATTTCAAAAATGGACCCGATAAAGTATATCTTCGAGAGGCCCACACAAACAGGAAGGCTGGCCCGATGGCATATGTTGTTATCAGAATATGACATCCAGTATGTGACCCAGAAGTCGATCAAGGGCAGTGTGTTATCAGAATATCTTGCAGATCAACCAGTTGAAGATTACGAGTCTCTCAAATTTGAGTTTCCAGGCGAAGACATTATGTTGGTAAAAGATTGTGAAGAACCAGGTCCTGATGAAGGTCCTGAGCCGGGTCTTTGGTGGAAAATGATGTTTAATGGTTCCTCAAATTACAGTGGGCATGGCGTGGGAGCCGTTCTGATGAATCCCGAAGGTGGGTATACTTCATTTACAGCAAGGCTAGACTTTGAATGTACAAACAACATTGCCGAATATGAAGCATGTATCCTTGGCCTTGAAGTAGCTATTGACCTCAGAATCAAACTTCTCGAAGTAAGTGGAGATTCAGCCTTGGTTATTTATCAAGTTACCAGTGAGTGGGAGACCAGACATGAGAATTTGATCCGTTATAGAGCCTATATCATTGAAATAATTGAATATTTTGACGAGATCACCTTCAAGCATGTTCCGAGATCTGAAAATCATATTGCTGATGCTCTAGCCATGTTAGCCTCAATTTGGAAAGTCAAGTACCTCAATGATGCTACTCTCATTCAAATCAAACGCAAGACTGAGTCAGCCTACTGTCATATGGTCGAAGAAGAAGTTGATAACAAGCTGTGGTTCCATGACATAAAGAATTATCTGTTAAGGCAAGAGTATCCGGTCGATGCTACCTCACTTGATAAGAAAACTTTGAGAAGATTGGCCTCTAAGTTCTATCTCAGCAATGGTGTGCTCTATAAAAGAAATAATGACATGGTCCTGCTTAGACGTGTCGACAGACGAGAAGTAGATTTGTTAATGCAAGATATTCATGAAGGAACATTTGGCACTCACACTAATGGATATACCATGTCCAAGAAGATTTTGAGGGCTGGGTATTACTGGTTGACTTTGGAAGCTGATTGTATTCAATATGCCAGGAAATGTCACAAATGCCAAATTTATGCAGATAAGATGCATGCGCCTCCGACGTTGTTAAATGTGTTGACATCACCTTGGCCATTCTCTATGTGGGGCATTGATATGATTGGGGCAATCGAGCCAAAGGCTTCTAATGGACACCGATTTATTCTGGTCGCTATTGATTACTTCACAAAGTGGGTTGAAGCCGCATCCTACGCCAATGTTATTCGACAAGTAGTGGCCCATTTTATCAAAAAGGAGATTATCTGTCGATACGGAATCCCAAGCCGAATCATAACAGATAACAGTACCAATCTGAATAACAAAACCATGAAAGAGCTGTGTGGTGACTTCAAAATTGAACATCACAATTCCTCTCCTTATCATTCCAAGATGAATGGAGTTGTCGAAGCTGCGAATAAGAATATCAAAAAGATCTTGCAAAAGATGGTGAAAACCTACAAAGATTGGCATGAGATGCTGCCATTTGCCTTACATGGGTATAGAACGTCCGTTCGTACTTCAACAGGGGAAACCCCTTTTTCCTTGGTATACGAGATGGATGCAGTACTCCCTATTGAGGTTGAAATACCTTCCTTAAGAGTCATAATGGAAACCGAACTTGAAGAAGCTGAATGGGTGAGGGAAAGATTTGACCAGTTGAACCTTATTGATGAAAAGCGCATGACTGCAGTATGTCACGGGCAGTTATATCAGAAAAAGATCAAGAGAGCTTTTGATAAAAAGGTTCGTATCCGAGAATTCCGAGAAGGAGAGCTTGTACTCAAAAGGATTTTTCCAGTTCACAAAGATACACGGGGAAAATGGATGCCCAACTATGATGGTCTGTTTGTTGTAAAAACAGTCTTCTCAGGAGGATCGTTAATTCTCACCACAATGGATGGGGAGCAGCTTACACACCCGGTGAATTCTGATGCAGTACGAAAATATTACACCTAAAAGAACCCGATAAGTCGAAAACCCGCAAGGGCGGCTTATGCAATAATGGGTATCCCGCTGGATCATAACCTATGAAGGAGGTCCAGGCAAAAGTTAGGGATGAAATAAAAAAGAGATGATGAGCTCGCTAAGTTGAAAACCTGAAAGGGCGGCTTAGGCAAAAAAGAGCGTCCCGGTGGATTGAAAACCTGAAAGGGCAATCCAGGAAAAAGTTAGGGACAAAGGTGTTTCACTGCATCAGTTGGGTTGTTACCTCCGCAGAAGATTTTACAAGGAAGTCCATTTCAACCGCTCTTGTCAGAAGCAAGGTTTTGGAAAGTTTTACTCATTAGGGGTAGAATTGTCAGTGGATTCAATGTAACCTTTTTCTTTTTATGTTGCCATTTTCAATTGTAAAAGTTCCATGGAGTTCTGTCATTGACAAACTTCCATTCTTAAATGAAATCAGTTTTTGGACCATTCCTTTGCAATTTACCATTTTCTTTATTTTCTTTGTTATGCAAAACATCGTTTATTGATCAATGATAATTTTGAAAGCACCAGGTTCGAATTTAAAAATAACTTTTGAAGACTAACATAACATAAAATACTTTGGCTTACGGAAAGACTCGGTGGAGATCATACCTCTCGAAAGTTTTAAAGTGGCAGAAACTTTGACGTGTAGTCTCAATACATCTCCTAATGAATGTCAGTTGAGTTGATTTGTTAGGTTTCTCATTCGGTCGTGTTTAGTCACTAAGATTGAAGACCCTCTCCCCAGGTTTCTTTACGAGACGAGTTCTTGTGATGTTAGTCTCATCCCCAGTAGAAGAATTCAGAGAGTCTATTCAGAGTTACGTTGTCAATCCTAGTTAGCATCCCTGAAGTTTTCTCCAAGCGGAGTGGGTTTATTTCCCAAAAATCTACAGCACCTTTGTTCTGTAAGTTCATATGATTCATTGCGTCCTTAGTGAGATAGATGTGTTTATCTATCTTTCCCCTTGAGTCTCCAGATTCTTCTGACTCTCGTCAGAGTCAACTCCTGCATACCATTGATCATTGGCATCATGGCATATCATGTGCATTTGTCCGGCCTCTATTTTGGTCTTTGGTTGTTACCTTTTGTCTTGTTTATTTCCTGGTTGTTACCAGTGGTCTTGTTTGTTGTTCTTTGGGAATTCTCCGTCCTTTTGAGGTGTTGGTTGTCACCAATTTCTCTACCTCGGTTGTTACTAAGTTGGTGTGTGGTTATAGGTCATTACCTGTATCCCGCTTGTTCCTGGTTGTAACCAGTACCTTTGGATGTCCTGTTGTTACTGGTATTGTTTGCTTGGTTGTCACCAGTTTCTCTCCTTGAAGTCTAGTCGTTACTAGCACCCCTCACATCTCTGAAAAGTCCAGTAGTAACTCGCATCGTTGGAAAGTCCAGTGGTAACTGGCACTGTTTAAAATCCAATCGTTATTGGTGTCGTTGCTTTGGTCGTCACCATAGTTTTGAAAAGTCCAGTGGTAACTGGCATTGTTTATAATCCAATCGTTATTGGTATCGTTGCTTTGGTCGTCACCATAGTTTTGAAAAGTCCAGTGGTAACTGGCATTGTTTAAAATCCAATCGTTATTGGTATCGTTGCTTTGGTCGTCACCATAGTTTTGAAAAGTCCAGGGTTGCTGGCTCTGCTTGAAAGTTAATCGTTATTGATACCGAGAGTTGGTTGTTACCAATTTCCCCAGCCGAAATCCTGTATTGTATCAACGCAATTCGGAGCTCCCATTTTGTTTGGTCATCACCATCACCCCTTGTAAGTCTAGTAGAAACTAGCCCCTTTGATCGTTGATTGTTCTGGTCGTCACCAGTATCCCCAGTAAAGCGTCGCTTTCCCATTTGAGTCTCGGAGATCTAGTCGTCACTAGCATCCCCGGTGCATCTGGTCTTGTTTCTATTCTTTTCCTGAAGATCTCATTCAAACTCTTCACTATAGGAGACTCCTCAGCTGTTTATCCCCAGTGAGGTTTGCGTCTCTTTTCTTTTTTCCCCCCAGCAGAGTGTCACCTCCTTCTCCCCAATGAAGTTTTGTCTTCCCTGTTGACGTTGGTGTCCCCTGTGTGGAAGATTCCCCTGAGCGACGTCTTTAGTCGTTTAAACTATTTTTGTTTGCTTTTCCTTGGATATTTCCCCAGCGTGCGAGTCCTCCATGAGTGGTTACTCGTTGTATTGCCGTTCTTTTATCTTTGCTCGCGTGTCTGCATCTGTCTTGCATCCAAACATCATAAAGCATCATCTAGATTCATAGCATATCCGCATTTTTCCTTTCGCATACCATTGGATCTAAGGGACAAAATTTTTGGTTCGCTATATTTAAATACCTTTCACTACGATTTCGCGAGGATTGTCATCTTTCGCCGCCATCCAGTGAAAGATATTTAAATAGGGGCAACTGTCATACCCCAAATTTTGACCCCTTAGATCTTCATCATCATTTTAGGAGCATGTTCACATGTTTATCTAACCTTAACCCTTTTCAAGTGGTCTTTGTCAAGTTACAGGAGAATCAGGGTTTTGTGCAGCTGAAATCGAGGTTTTAAGGGTTGACCAGTCAATGTTTTGGATTGGTTTTCTTTGAGATTGGGTCTCCACATCATCAAGAGTATTCCGTTGGATCAAGCATGAATCCAATTTGAGGTTGTCACCCAGGGATCAAAAGTAGTGAAGTTCAGGATACCCGATTAGGGTTTTTCGAGCAGGAAAAGTCAACTTTGGTTGACTTTTGACTTAAAAGGTGTTATAATGGTGGGATTTTGGCCCATAATGTTCATATGGCTTGGTAAAGTCCATTCAAGAAGTTTCAAAGCCTAAAGAGGTCCAGAGCATCAACAGTCGACTCGGTAGCCACCAATCGATTGTTCGGTTGACCGAAAAGTCAACTCTTCAACAATAAGGAATCTGACCTCAAGATGTGAATAAAAAATGTTCCTAATGACATATTTCATATACCCATAAAATATCATGACAATTGGATTGAGGGTTGAGGAGTAATCGCAAAAGTCGGGAATTAGGGTTTCAAAAGGGGCAAGACCATAACTCCTTAACCACACATCCAAATGAAGTGGTTCAAAGCTCATTGGAAAGCTCTTGACAAATCCTACAAAAGCCTCAAAGTGGTCCATGATCAGAAAATGCTTATATTTGGAGTTATGATCAAATTCATTTCAAGAAGGGAAAATGACTTGGAGAAATTTCACTTTTAAGCTTGTTTTTTAGCAACTTTGAGAGGCTTTTTGGCCAAGTTCCTTTGAGAATTTGAAACTCATGAAAACATGAATGTTTTAGAGCTATTTGAGTGATTTCTAAAAAGTACTAGAATATATCAATGGCATTTGTGAGCTGAGAGTTATGGATTAGTGAAGATGGGACTGTCACACTTGAAACACAAAATTCTGGTTTTTCCACAAGTGAGATTTTCATCAAGATGGACCATTCTCAGCCCTTAGATCTTGTTATTTCTGATATTGGGATGTTTTGAAATGTATAAGTGTGGAAGTTATGCAGAGAAATGAAAATTTTGAAGCCAAGGCAAGTGGCTTGCAAGTTGCAAATGCAACTTGCATTATAAAATTCAAAAATGCAAAAGGTGGAAAAGAAAAAGCTCTGCACCAGCCATGTCCCTACTCTCCCTAGCCTCACTTCAGCCACTCTAAATCCATCATCACACTTGACTTTCAGCTTACCTCCAAGCCAAGAAAACTCTTTTGAGAGATTGGAGCCAAAATCCCACTTTTCCCTCTTAGGAAGGAAATCTCTCAATCTGTCCTTACCCCCTCATTTCCATATAAATAGAGGCCTTCTCTACCTCATTCCACACACAAGAGTACTCTTCAAAACCAGAGAAATCCAAAGCTCTTACTCTTTCCCTCTTTACTTCAAATTCACAAAATCTCAAAAATCACAAAAACACCAAAAAGCTGTCTTGACAGCCCAGCCCCTAAACTCATTTCCACACCTTCAAACTCACCAAAAATCATCCACACAATCCATAAATATGGTATAGAAGGTGACCAAGCCTTGAAACCACTCAAAATTACCTTCCTCCCAAAAGTCAACTTCCATACCAAGCAACTTTGACCAACAATGCACAAAATCTGCCAAAATGCTTGCCTAGCCTTGTTCTTGCTGTTCTAATCACTCATACACCTCATACACATCATATCTCAACTGTCCAAAGCATTAGAAACAAGTGGTGAAGCTCATTTCTCCAACTGCCCTAAGGTTTGCATTTTTTCTTCAAGAAGAAGAAAGCTCCAAGGCTAGGTGCCATTTGGAAGATCTATGGATTTCTTGGTTTTCTAACTTGTTTAACATAGTCTACAAGAGGTTGTAGTCTATGAACCTTGCACTTTACATTGTATTTTCATATTTGGCATTTTTGATGTTGTATTGAAAAGCATGAACCATGAGCATTACCAATTTCCATGACAGTGTGGGTTTGATTATGTTAGAGCCTATGATCACTAGATTGCACATTTGGAGGTTGGGTGTGATAATAATATAGGCATACTATTCTGTTTTGAGCTTTGACAGTTTTTGTGTTCTTTTGCTATTTTGCAATATGTTACTATCATCATGCCATGTTTCGTGTCAAAGAGGATATGTTTGATTTTTGAATGCCAACACCATTGTTATCATATATATGGCAAGTATGCATCTTTGTTCTTGTATAAAGCCACATCTTTTGGAATTTCACATGCCATACCACCAAGACAGATTTTGCATATCACTCAAGCATGTCAATTCCATGTTAAATGCAATATGTCAGATTTTTGAGTTCCATCTTATTTATTGTCATGTTTGTGACAAGTATGCATTATTAATTTGACATAAAACCTTCCATTTGACAAAAAACACCTGCTGCACTTGCATTCTGTCATAAAACAGTTTTTTTGCATATCATTCAATATGCCAAGTTTTGCCTTGATAGTAATGTACCTATTTTTTGAGTTGGATCTCATTTATTTTCATGTATATGATGTGTGTATATTGATTGCATGATCCATTTCCACATGATCCGATCCTTCACTTTCAAAATGCATCATTATCATAAAAAATGTCATCTATGTACCCTTATGTTTTTTGAAAAGTGGTGTGCTTGAATTTTGGCATGAAATCATCATCTATCATGATTGTGATATGTGTGCATCATAGACATAACATGAGGTGACTCATTTTGAACTTTTCAACTTGTATCATCAAAACAGTTTGCATTTCATAAACATCATCATACCAAATTCTGTTCTAAACAAAATGTGATCAAATTTTGAGCATGAACTCATCAGCCATCATGTTTGTTATATGTATACCTCATTGTGTTAGCATGAATCTCACTATTTTGAAAAACACATGACAGTCCCACCATTTTGCCAAAACAACATTCTTTCAAAGCATCCAACATCCCAATTTTTGCTATGGTTGTTATGCATCTGTTTTGAAGATTCAAACACCTTTAGAATCATGTTTATCATTTGTATGTATGAGTCACCTGGCCTGTTTTCACTTGACCTGACCCCTCTCATTCAAAATGCATTTCTCATGCCACCTTTGCATCACTACATCAGTTCTAGATTTACTTGGTTGTTGATCAATTTTGAAATGTAGAAACATCATTTAAATGATACGTGACTTGTGTGTAATGAATACTTGACATGAGCATCCTCCCAAGTATGTTTGATCTTCAATTTGCATCTCAACATGTCATTTGCATCAAGCATGTCATTTTCATTCCAAATGGTTTTGTAGTTGACCTATGTGTCTGAAATCATCCATTAGCATGTATACAGCTTGTGTGTAACACTTTTTTGATCTAAATATGCCTAGAAGCTATTTTGAACTTTTCATGGACACATCAAAACACCAAATGCAGCTTGATTACCATTTTTCACCACAACCTATTTTGAACTCAGCTTTGAGCACAAACTCATTTGCCAACATGTATGTGACTTGTGTGTGTGATTTGTTTGACTTGTATGTGCATAGAACTGAACTGAAAATTATCATGCATTTTGCTCAATTTGCAACTTGAACATCATTTTCCATTATAGCCTGTTTTGAACTGGTTCTTGTGCATAAAATCATTCATCAACATGTATATGATTTGTATGTATGTTTGGTTTGATCTGAATATGCTTAGAACAGACCATAAGCTTCATTTTGCATCTCAAGACATCCCATATGCAACTCCCATCGTGTTTTTTATTGCAAGCACAATTTCACAATTCCAACACCACCATTGCGTTCCTTGTTAAAAATCACACAGGTTTGACTAAAATTTTGTCAAAATCCATTGAGTTTTGGCTGAGATAATGAATCAAAACGCATCCATGATTTTACTTGTTCTTGGTCCTTTGAATGTTTCCCAAAAATCCATAAAGATATACAATATATATTTATGAGGTGGCTTTACATAACGGATGTATAGCCACCCCAGTGGTAGAAACCTTGCCATAAAACACGCCTTGTACCCATTGAACCTAGGTTCGATCCCTGAGGAGGATCAACCTTTTTTTCTCCTCATTTTATGCGCGTGCCTGATCAGGCCAAAGGGCGTGGGTTCAACTCCCACCCCTTGCATTTTTTTTCTTTTTATTTTACTTGTTAATCATATTTTGTACATTTAATTCATCCAATTTTCAAAAATTCACAACTCTCTCATTTTCCATCCTTTTGGGTCCATTCTTTTTGCAATGTATTTTTTTTAAGGTATACTTTCATGTGATGTAAAAATATTCCAAGTTGTTCTTAATTATGATGCGTTTTGTCTACGTGGAAGTTGTGTATGTTTTGAAGTCGTTACCCTACGTCTTGATGATCTTTCTTTCTCACCATGCCTGTTTATCTTGTGAACTTGCTTATGTTTATTGTCCTTTATGTTAGTCAACATGATATGATTATTTTCTTTGGGTTGTTACCATGAACTTATGTGTTTTCTCTGAGAAACTATTTTAAGCTCGAACTGTCGTCACATTTCTTGCTTACTTGTTGCTTGATTGTCATCAATGCATATTTTGTTGGTATGATGTTGTCACATTTACTTTACCTTCAATATGCTTGCTTTATATGGTTGTCACCATGATTTTATCTTCATCATGTTTATTACTTTGTTAAGTAATTCCTTTTCCCCAAGTGATGGAACTCGTTAGTTCTCGTCCAAGGTGTCTCCCCTCTCTCCTTCCAAAGGAAAAGTATCTCCATTGACCCTTGCGTCATGGAAAGCTCATTATCACCCCCTTTGACTTTGTTAAGTCATCCTTAACCTTAGTTTAGAAGCCATTAGACTTTGCTTTAAGTCTAAGAAACCCACCTTTTACTAGGAGTGTTCTTCAACTAGAACCCTAGGATAGAGTTTGTCAACTCTATGTAAGAATCATTGTCATGAATTCTTACTTCCCCTCTTGAGTGTTCAACTTAGATTAGGGAGTTTTGTCAAACTCCACACAAACATTGTCATGTTTTTCCCCCTTGAACCTTTATTATAATCAAGTGTTCTTCATCCCTTGTGAGGTGAACTACGATTGCTCTGATTCTATCCTAGTTAGGATACGTAGGCAGAGGACGCGATGTCTTTGCGAGAAAATTTAGTGTATATATCCTTGGGTTTTAACCTATACCTTTTTTCCAATCCATAGCAAACATTTAACAAACTTAGCATGCAAACAAACAAAAGGTTCTTGTAGAGTACTACAGATGCTTAGGGTGCTAACACCTTCCCTAGGTATAACCAACCCCCGATCCCCGAATCTCTTAGCGTTGTTGTTACATCGCAAAAAGGGTTTTTCTTTCTTTAGACCTTTCCTTTGGATAAATTAAAGTTCGATTGTAAAAGAATTAAGATTCAAGTTAATTCAATAGCTTGATATCCGATTTTCACCGCAACAACGTGTTATGGCTGAATCATCAACCAACACAGCATGAGCAATTTCCAAAGCCTGAAAAGTTGTTTCAAGCGCATCTTCATCAACTTCTATGTATCTCAAGGAGGACAAATTGCTCACCATCAGATACTCCTCTCCATGCACTATGACCAACTGGTCATTAACGACGAACTTCATTTTTTGGTGTAGGGTGGATGTGACAGCGCCTGCTGTGTGTATCCATGGTCTTCCCAGTAGACAACTGTAAGCCGGATTGATATCCATTACTTAAAAAGTGATTTCGAAGATCTGAGGGCCTACCATGATTGGCAAGTCGACTTCCCCTATCACAATTCTTCTTGACCCATCAAAAGCTTTTACGACTTGAGAGGTAGGCCTCACTTCTGCTCCTTGGTAGGCCAATTTGGCTAAAGTCCTATTGGGCATAACATTGAGCGTAGACCCTGTGTCGACAAGCACTCTGGCGAGTGTGTCCTCTTCGCATTTAATGGAGACATGCAAGGCACGGTTGTACTTGCGTTTCTCAGCTGTTAAATAACTATCATTAAAGCTTAATGTGTTGCATGCTGTGATATTTGCAATAACTGAGTCAAACTGTCCCAATGTAATATCTTTTGTTACGCGAGCTTGTATCAGTATCTTCATCAAGGCTTGACAATGCGCAGGGGAGCTTAGCAACAATGACATGATTGAAATTTAGAGGGCATTTGGTTGAGTTTATCCACCACCCGATAATCACTTCGGTGGATTATTCTCAAAAAATCTTCCTCATCATCCTTGAGGACCTCTTTCCCTTTGCTGGTGGGTTCTTTGGAAATTACATCTTTTGGCACATCTTCTTTGGGGACGGTGATAGCAGCTTTAAGAATAGTGGTTGATTAAGGAGTGGTAGGATTCACTCAGGGCTTATATACTCGACCGCTCTAGGTTATTCTGCTTGCCCCAACGATGTTGGTGACTTCTCCTTGTTTCCTTCCAGCGTTCATGTCATACCAAGAGTAATCATACTTTGGCGTTATAGCTCTTGGGTGAGGACAACCAAAACCCTTTCTTGGATCGAATCTTGGTTGGTCCCTTCCAAATTAAGGTGTAGGGTCGTTGTGAAACACTGGCCTAACAACTTTAGTGCGGCTTGTTATGTCATTGTTATTCTTGAAAACTTCCTTCTTGTTGGATTCCCCGGGTATGTTGAATACTAGCTCAATTACTGCCACATCTTCTTTCTTCTTTTTGCTACTGATCTGCACCATTCCTTGATTGATTAGTGATCGAACATCCTCTTGCACAAGATTACAACCTTGTGGGTTTAGTCTACATCCCTTGCAGTCTTCATGAGAACTTTTGAGTACCCATACTCGAGCAAGCCTTTTATGCAATTTTACCCATGGTATCTTTACTTTAGAGACCATTGTGATTGTCTTCATCTCAGGCTCCTCTCCTTCTTCGATTATGGTGTTTACTCCACCATGATTTGGCAGAGGATTGTCCTTCATGTTTGGGTGGTTGTCCTTGAATGACAATATCTTTCTCACTATTAATTCTCGAAAGATATGTTGAAGTGGAAAGCAACCTTTCAGATCGTGCCCCGTGGCGTTCTTGTGAAAAGGATAATGCACATTTGGATTGTAGTAATGAGGTAAAGGATTAGGTGGAGCGCCTAGTTTCCTTGTTCTGATGAGCCCTCTTTCTACTAGCATATGATACAATTCAGTATAACTCATAGGTATGGGTTGTATCCTTGGCTTCCCACTTTGATAGTTTGACCTTGGAGCCTGAGCTTGAGGTTGCTACGTTTGTTGATTGTTGTATGGTTGCTGATTATATCTTTGATACTAATTGGATGCCCTTTGTTGGGGACTTTGCTGAACCTGTTGATGTTGGAAGACCGGTGTTACCGCTGCTATGTACGGTGATTGTTGATACCGTTGTTGCTGATTTCTTTGATTTTGTGCTTTTTTTCCATGTGTCACGGCGCTTTCTTCACCTTCTTTCTTTTTATGAAAGCTGCTAGTGGGTTTCTTGGTTGCACCGGCACTGGAGCTAGCAGTCGAGTTTGATACTTTGCCAGTCTTCATCCCTGCCTCAAACCTTTACTCCTACAACCACAATGTCAAAGAAATTTGTCGTGACACTGCTGATCAGTCTCTCGTAGAACTCTGACCTGACTGTGTCTATAAACTAGTCGGCTAATTCTTTTTCAATCAGAGGGGGCTCAACTTGAGCACCTATCCCACGCCACCTTTGCTCATACTCCTTGAAGGATTAAGTATTCTTTTGTGTCATGCTAAGAAGCTGATGACGGTCTGGGGCCAGATTCATGTTGTATTTATACTGTTGGATAAATGCATTAGACAGGTCCTGAAAACAGTGTATCTTTGCTTGGTCTAAACTCAGATACCACTTGGTGAATGCTCCCTTGAGGTTGTCTTGAAAATAGTGTATTAGCAGTTTATCATTTTCGACGTGCGGAGCCATCCGTCTGCAATACATAATCAAATGGACTTTCGGATAAGTGGATCCCTCGTACTTGTCGAACTCTGGCATTTTGAATTTCGGTGGAAACACCAAACCTGACACTAGACACATGTCTTTGGCATCTGATCCAAAGACGTTGCTTCCTTCAATGGCCCTCATCCTTTTGGCCATTATGTCCATCTCTACTCTCAACTTCTCGTGTTTTTCATCTTCGATTTCAAGCATGTGTTGGAGCTCCCGCTTGAGTAAAAATAGGATATGTCGTTAATGGGATGACTTGTGGTTGGAAATTGAATGGTTGAGGATTACTGAGTGGTGGCAGAAAATCCCTGGATATACCGAATGGAAACTCAGTTGTTGAAGCTGTAACTGTAGGAGGATTTACTGCTGATGGAGTGATTTCAGAGACCACAGTAGCCTGTGAGTCCATCTTCACCTTGATTCCCTAGAGCACGTCCATGATCTGGATGACATTGTCTTTGATTCCTTCAATATCATTGTCGATCTGGTCAATTCTCTGGTCGTGGTCGGCCATCTTTATTTGAGCGTGGGCTCGAGTATTGTAGCTGTGGGAACTCAATGTGACTTTTTCTTCCCTTTCTCTCTCTCTCTCTCTCTCTCTCTGGAAAAAAATAACAAATGAGCTACGAAACCCATGCAAGACTATGCAGATGATATGCAAGTGCAAATGTAGAACCAACCATTCAAGGAAAAACAACAATTTTGTTTACAAACAAAATTTAAAATACACGTAACGACGTGCTTTAAAAACAAATTTTTATTGATAAGTTGAGATCCATTTCAATAGATGTCTCTTGCTAACAAGAAAGACCTTTCTTACAACAAAAGAAAATAAAATATAAGATTACAATCTTAAAGAGAAAGCAGGAAATGGGGGAGCCTTGATCGTTCTAAAGAGAAGATCCCTTTCCTTCTTGAGGCCTGGGTTGGAGTCGATTTTGACGAATTATCTCCCACAGTTCAACATTTTCTCACTCCGCTTTGACCAAAACGTACTTCAGCTCATCCCTAGGCATAAGAACCTCGAACTCTATCGTGATCTCATAGGTATGAGTGTAAAACATTCTTGAAGCTACCTCCTTTGAGCAAAGTAGATAGGCTCTTGTGGTTAAACAACTCACGTTTTCCTCTACATTCATCCCTTGTATGTGGGGATGATACCAAGAAAAAAAAGATTGGGTTTCAAATTCTTCATCGATGCCTTTTTCACAAAAACAGGCTCTTAGTAGTTTTGATTTTGGTTCTGGCCTAGTTGGATATCCTAGCTGGCGGCGAGCAAGGATTGGGTTGTAGCTGATAACTCCTCTAATACCAATGAGAGGTATGTTCGGGAAATCCCCGCAGCTCTGGATCATAGCAACACCACTATTCTTGATGTCGTACCAATTGATATCATAGTTCCTGAGGGTTACTAATTTTTTAACCCACATTCCTTTGTTGGGGATGTCCCAAAGAACTTGAGTTCTAGGCAAGTGAGAAATAAACCACTTGCTAAGCAGCGTTGTACAACATGAGAATAGACCACGATCATACATTTTTCGGTGATGGATGACAATATAAGTATCTGCCAGTAGTGTGGGCACCGAATTCTTGACGATGAAGAGCCGGATGGCCTCTTCACTGATGAATTCGTCACAACATGGGAAAAGATACAACCTATAGATTAAGAAAGCCATAATTGCCTCAAAAATCCCCAGGTTTCTGTTATCGTAATGAAACTCGGCCATTTCCATGAATGGTCTCGCCTCCATCCCAGAGAAACCATTCCTATTCACCAGTTCAGTGGGCAGATCTGCTGGCTTGATATGTAGCGCCTTGGCGAGGTATTTCCTTCTTGGTTTCCCATAAGGAGCTTTGAAGGTCATAGGAATCTTTAAGTAAGCAAAGTACTCTTCTATAGTCGGGAGTAACTGGAAGTCTGGGAAGATGAAGCAGTGGTATACTAGATCACAAAACTCAACGAGGGCTCGCAGCATGTCCTCGGTAACTCTGGTGTTGAGTAGCGAAAGAAGATCTCCGTACTTGGAAATAAAATTAGTGGGGGTTCCTGACAAGGCCTGCCAGGATCCTGAGGTTATCCAGTCTTAGGCTTAGAAATGAAAACCTACTTCGTCGTTCCATGTCAATGTCTGCAAAAGAAAATTTTGAATTTCCTTGAATGGTTAGTAAAATGTAAAAATGCAATTCAAAATGCAACTGGTTTTACAAAACTAAGAAGATCGATCATGCTAAAACCTCATTTCATTCATTATTTGGAAAAAGTTACAACTTTTGAAACACAATATAAGAAGCCTATGTTTACATCGAGAAACTAGGTCTTATGGTCTAAACCATGAACCTCAGACGCGATTCCTCTTCAACTTCTTCAGTATTTCATCTTCCATCACCAATTTATCCACTATTCCTTTGCAGGCTCTTGAGGTTGGGGGGATATTTGAATATTCATGAATGCTTTGAGCAGGCTTGATACTAGAGAAAAATAAATTCTCCTTTGTTGCTTCCCCATCAATCATTCATTGTTTGAGCCAATTTATCAGTTTGTCCTTTTCTTGTACTTCTCTGATGAGCTTGGTTGTTTCGGAGGAAATCGCATGATACTTTCCTTCCCAAGTGTCCCTCTCAAGTTGAGCTCTTGCAAGCAACTCTTGGTACTCTTCCATTTTTTCAATAGGAATGGCAGAGGATGATGACACGATGACAATCTGTGCATTCTTTTCTGGGAGATATGGAATCTTCAAATCTCTTGCTCTGGATTGGACCCATTGAGTGAATGGTTCAAGAGCTACACAGTTCCTCTTCTCTAGGTCAGCTTTTGTCTTTTTCTAGATGTCCTCCCAAGCATTAGCTGTGTTGTTTCTCATACTTTCTGCTGCTTCAATGTTGAGATAAAAGAAACCTGATAAGAGCATATTGGTGGGTTTATCTTTCATCAGAAAACCAAACTGACGTCTGGCCAAGGCTAGGTTGTAGTTGATCCCTCCTCTTACTCCAACGAGTGGTATATTTGGAAAGTTTCCGCATCGGTCAAAATAGACTCCTCTATCGTAGGCAGGATTGTACCAATGAATATCAGCTTGTGTTAAAGATATTATCCTTTAAGACCATCTCCATCCATTGGGATTTTCCTTAAAAGCATCAGTTCTTGGCAAATGGTTGACGAACCATTTGTACAACAGAGGTGCACAACAAAAAATAGTTCCTTTTCCTTGAAGCGTCTGATGATGAATAGAGTGATAAGAATCTCCTAACAAGGTAGGCACAAGGTTGCCACTTAAAAATATGGTAATAAAGGAGAAATTGAAAAATTCCTCAACTTCTAGAAACAATACCAATCCATAGATCAATAGAGCTAGTATTGCTTCAAATGCATCCATGCTCCCTTCTTTGGCCAGATGGGCAGCTTTCTTGACTAAGAACTCTGAATGGAAACCTTTGATTCCTACTTTGGTGGCACGGTTAGCTTTAATTTTAGATACTTCAAGGTGAAGAGATATGCTATCTGTTTTGGTGAAGGTAGGCTTTCCAATCCACTGTAGGTTTCTGATCCTTCACAGGGAATCCCATGTTGTAAGCATACTCTTCCATGGCTGGCATTAAATGATAGCCGGGAAAAGTAAAGCAATGATACAATGGATCATAGAACTGAACCAAAGTGTTGAGGATTCCTTCTTCCATCCTTGTCCTAACTAGGCTCAAAATCTTTCCATATCTTTTCCCAAACTCTTCTGACACCATGGTCCCTAGTTTTCTCAACTCGGATGTATCAGGCTTCTTGAAATTGTATTTCTTGGTGTTTCTTGTTCCAATATCCATGATATATATCTAGGATTTTTCACAAAGAGATCAATTGAGCTTTACAAAACCAGTCGCAACATAAAATGCCATGATGAGATGATGAGATGATGCACACATAACACAAAGGCAATTATTCATAAATATAATGCACATGCATACACAAGGCCTCTTAAGCTCAAGGTCAAAACATGGAGTCAAATGGTCTACCCGTCCCCAAGGGTTTGCACTATGAGTTAATTTGTACTTGTCGAACGGGTTCTATCAAAGTTCCCAGAGTCATAGTAAATTCTTCGGATATTGTCAACCGACACAACTACTTATGTGAGTCGACAATATTCTTAAGATAGACTCGTCTGAGTGTAGCATCACGTAACAACTGTTTCGGCACTACTCCCTAACAGTTTCCGCGCTACGTCCTAAAAAGGCTTGGTGGGGTAAAAGTGTTACTAAAGGTCCTCAGCTTCACAGACTCTCAGGTTGAAATAATTAATGAATGCATGACTACTCATACATCACCAATCATCTCAAGGAGGTCTCCACTGAGCGTGATTACATCATATGTCAAACTTGTTAGGACTACTACCAACAGTCAACTATTGATCATATCACATCCTATCATATGTGTCACTCAAGTCTGGGCTAGGACTTTATCTCACCACTCATAATACCCAATGTCCACAACATACAAACAGATATATTTACAAATATACATGTAAGCAAATATTCACAAATATAGCATACAATCATAGAAAATAGGCTAAACCCTCAAGCTTTAAGTATCTTCCCCAGTGAAGTCGCTCTTTCTGTTGCGGTGAAAATCGTGATATCAAGCTATTGATTAACTTGAATCTTAATTCTTAGAATTCACAACCAGATATTAATTTATCCAAAGGAAAAGTTAAAGAAAGAAAGACCTTTTGCATGATGTAACAACAACACTAAGAGATTGGGGATCGGTGGTTAGTTATGCCTAGGGTAGGTATTTCACATCCTAAACATCTGTAGTACTCTACAGGAACCTTTTGTGTGTTTGTATGCTATACTAGCTCAATGTTTGCTATTGTTTTGGATTTGGGAAAAGGTTAGTGTCGCATCGCTGCGAAAAAGGGAGGCCGGCTGAATGACAGAAGAGTCGCCACCGAATGTTATTTATCCCAAAGAGAGGGAAAGGAAACGATAGAAGAAAACCTAAAAAAAGGGGAAAAACAATGTCATCGCAACCAAATCTTGGGTTCGGGAGTCGGTTACACAAGGGGAAGGTATGAACACCCCTCACGTCCGTTATACTCAACGGGATCCATGCTTATTGTCTAATCTATGGGTGAAAACTATCTAATGCTATTGCCAAATGGAGGTGAAGATAAAGAACAGACTCGATAGGACATCGCCACCCTATGCCTACGTATTCCCTCGTGCAATGGGAAAGTCAGAGTCAACATAGTTTGGAAAACTATGGGTGATGGGGGGAAGGTTGCTCGCCAACACATCACCGTCTTGTGCCTACATATCCTCATATGGTATGAGAAATCAGAGCAAACATAGTTCGGGCTGACACGACCACTGGTTGGTTCAAGTGTTTTAATGAGTAGGGTTAAATATCCGTTCTAGTAGTTAGGGACGATGTCTGTTTGCGGTAGAACCGAGACTTAAAACATTATTTCTGAAAATGAGTTTGACCAACCCCGGAGGATAAAAAAAGTTTGATGTTTTGTTTTTGTGTTTTTTAAACAAGAAGTGAATGAGTTAGATTTGAAACTCATGTTGCACTAAAGACTATGACTTGAGAGCGAATGCGTCACATATCGCCCAAAGGGTATACGCTAAACACTCTAGACAAGGTGAGAGGAGGCCCCCCACTCATCATTCCTCAAGTGCTTAACGCTCGTAGCTTACAACAATTATTATCCTTTATTAAGTGCCTTATGAAGTTATGAGAAGAGAATAGAAGACACAACACTTTAAGGGGAACTGGTCAACCCTAATGTTATCATGCAATGTGATCCTAAAGTTGGGATTGAAAAGGGAACTACCTAATGTTATCATGCAAAGGATTGAAAGCCTAATGTCTCTCCTACTCCCATCTTAAACAGAGGGACTAGGAATCCTAAGGGATCATGGCAAAAGAGCTCAAGTAAACACATAGCAATTCAATCACAGATGGAAAGAAAAGAAGGATGAAAGTGACTTAAACAAGTCAATGCAATAAGTGATGCAAACATGAAATACAAGTATGCAAAATGCAACCAAGACTCAATAACAAGAGACTCAAACATAAGCAAATGACTTAAACAAGTCAAGAAAAATGAGATGAAACGGGAGGAGTGAAACTCCTACAACCATCAAACATCAATCATCAAAGAAGAATGCTAATCATGAAGCAAAGGCAAAGAGCCATGACCAAAGAAATGATGGGATAAAGAGGATAGGGAAGCAACCACATTAAGGATATCTCAACCAAACATTCATCTTTGATCATATAAAAGGAGCAAGCAAACAAAATGCAAGAAAGAGGCCAATTGTCTAAGATAAACTCAAAGTGTATATACGACACCAAATCATCTTGAATAAATGGTAAACCACAAGGGGCAGAAGTAAAACACAATGAAAATGATCCAAAATCAACCACAAACCAAGAGGCAAAGCACAAGTATGATTATAGGAAGTGAAAGAACCAAAGTCCTAACACAATCTCAACACTTAAGACAAGTAAATAATCATGATTCAAAGATGACTTGTGATGCAAGTAACACATGTAGATGACCTTAAACAAGTAAGAAAACATCTCAAGTATGTTAGAATGATGTAACAATACTTAAAGGATGCATATGGGATCACTCAAGATCATATCCCAAGGTTTTAGGTCAAACTAGCATGTGTGAACAACCCTAAAAGTAACTTGACTTGCAAGATTCACCAAAAATAGAAGGAAAGCTCAATAAATCTCAAATAAAATCTCAAGCCAAGATTGATCAATCTAGAAACAGAAAGCAAAACCCTCATGGACAAATCAACTCAAGGAACCACCAAATAATTCCAAGAATGTGTGGTGTTCCACCTTATCGAGCAAGTGTCGAGGCTCCACAAAAAGCAATTCAAAACCAAATGAAAATTGATCATAAAGGAACCAAATCAACCCTCAAAGATACTTCAATCCATCACCTAAATGATGGAGAAGAATTTGTCATAAGGGATTTGCAATTAAGGTTCAAATAATCAAGATCAAAATTAGGGTAAACCATAAAACACATTAAAAGTTAAATTCCAAATAAAATAAGAAAATAAATGGAAAGTGAAAATAAAAATTTTGGAAAATTAAATAACATCTCAAACTATCAGGAAAATAGTTTTATGGAATTTTTGTGAAATCAGAACTATTTTTAATCAATTAAAATGAAAATGGAATTAAAAAGAAATAAAAATAAGAAAGAACAAGAAGAGGGGTGCATCAACAATTACCCAGATAAACTAAATCCTGTATAAACTTGTTTTGGCTCAAAATAGGGTGGGGTGTGTATAGCAAGCGAAGCCCATGAACTCAGAGTTTAATGAAACTCTGCGTTTCATTAAACTGATGTGGAATTCAACGCGCATGTGGACATGGTCAAGCGAATCAGGGCGTGACAAATCAAGGGTCAAACATTCAACACAAAGCCACATCAGCTTGGATCAGAGAGGTGACCAGACGCGGGGGCTAGGGCTCCGGCCGTCTTCTCCGACCAGCTCATCGGAGACCAGTTATCCAACCTCAATAAAAATCCATAAATCAGGTACCAATCAAAAGCTCTTGCCAATGAGAACACGAATCCACCATTGAAATTACGAAAAGGTTCTTAAACAAGACACAAACAGGCCACGATTTTGGAATATGCAAATTGAAAACTCCATCAAACATGAACAAAAAACAGTCAAACAATTCCTACGAAAGGTAGGGCTTCAGGTGCAAGCCAGAATGAACCTAATGCAAGTCTAGAATGAGAGAAATAAGTTGAAGAATATACCTAACGGAGCTGCTTCGTTGGCTCTTGAAAGTGGGTGCAAGCTTCAATTTAAAGATGCTAAACCCTTCCTTGAGCTCTGGTGAAGAAGAAATGAGCAGAAACCTGGAGAAATGACCCAAGAGCTAACTGATTCGAAGAGATGAAAATTTTTAGAAATTTTGAAGTGAAGGAGCTCTCTCACACAGCCAGCACTCACTCTGATGGTTTAGGGAAAAGTTTTAGCACTTATATGATGGGTTTATGATGATCATGCATGCCCATGTTGGTTGTATTGTATGATTTCAAGCTCTTGGCCAAAAATTCCACTTGCACACCACACATGGGTTTGGTACTTTTCACTCATCAATGGGTCAACAAACAAGTATTTGAGGAGTGTAGAAATGAAGCATGTAGTTTTTAATCATGTAGAATCAATTGGGATAAAGTTTTATGTCATGCATTTTTGTAGTGAAAAATGTGAAAAAGTGGTACATAAGATCATTCCTTGTTGATCAAAATATGGTAAACATAGACAAGACAGTGTGAAAAAATTCAAGAATAAGGTCATTTGGTGACTTGTAAATGAAGAAAGCCAAACCATGCCTAAAAATCAAGTTTCCATTTTCACAATGGTTCAAATGATCCTACCATCCACAAAATATCATGGATTTTAAGTTCATGATGAATTTGAATCAACGTGACACAAAATTCATGTGGCACAAAATTGGATTTGAGGCCTCAAAATTCATGTATTGGCCATTGAAGAAAATGACCTATAATGAACTTTCCCAAAATACCCTTGCCTTGTGAAGACCATAACTTGAGATACACACATGAGAAAGAAGACTTCTAGGACTTTTTGTAAAGCTAAGATCATAATGAACAACTTTCATGTTCACTTGAAATTGAGGAGAAGCTTGATTCCATGTCAAAAATGCCTTGGAAGTGGGTTGACTTTAAGTTGACCAAAATTCTCTTCAACTGAGAACACCAACTTGCTGACATCATAACTTGATATGTACAAACTCAATGGATGAGTTATTGTACTAAAAATAATGCTTGAAAGATGCTCCACTAGTCTTATGTTTTCCTGAAAATGAGATTGAGCTTGCATCATAGGGAAAATTGCTCTTGAAGTTAGGCATTAAAGAAGGGGATTTTACACTGAAATCAATTGAAACCCTAATTTAGCAACTCCTTAAACTCTTTGGAATCTCCTTGATTTGATACCATAATGACATTCTAGATGTCTTAGGATGACTTACCATGTCTCAATGACCTAGAACCAAGTCTTGAACCCTCTCAAGTCCACAGTTGACTTTGGGTTGACCAGATGAAACCCTAGCTCCACATCCTTTGACCGAGGCTCTTGAAGATGAATTGAATGACCATATAAGCTTCATGAAGACCCCTCAAGATACACATTGAGCTTTTAATCCATGTTTTATCCAAGTAGGTAACCTCATGAACCTCTGATGACCCTCTGATTCTCAAAATAGGAGGTGACATCCATACACAAACCTCTCCTCTCAAGGAGTTTTGAAACTTTATCCTGATAATGATGAACCCTGATGGATTGAATAAGTGCCCTTGCTTGAGCTTGAACAAATGAAACTCTCCTCTTTAATGGACCACAAACCTCTTGATCCCTTGTTAGAACTAATGCTATGCCAATGCAAGTGCTAAAAATGAAAATGAACATAAGCCAAGTTAGAAAAGGAAGGTTGGTCAAATTTTAGGGTACAACAGCTTCCCCTATTCAAACGACTTGGACCTGAAGGGATGAAAAGAAAACGGATTTTAAACATTCAAGGTATAAGGTGGTTGAATATAAAAGAACCTGAAAATTTGTCAACCACAAAGAAGTAAACTGCATAAATAGTCCATTGTGTTGCACCCCAAAATATGCCCTCTTTCAAGGCTTGACTCATTTCTCCATTTCTTTCAAATTCAATGACATACAAGAAATCCATCATGAATTCAAGATTAAAGGCAAGAATATTATAAAGAGAAGTTTTGTGACATTACAAGAATGTCATTTGTTGCAAGATTTTCAACTCTAAGTAATGTTTAGAAATTAATGTATTTCTAATCTTCATTCAAGTCTCTAATCCAATTCATGTTATGGAAATTCCACACCAAGTCCACATTATATCCAAGAAATATCTAAGAATTAAATCAACATTGGAAAATGTCAAGATCAAGACTATGTTTGCTTAGCCATGGGCAATGTGAATATTATGCAAAACAGCCCCATGCAAGAGATGACCATATGTGCCATGTTACAAAATTATTTTTATGTCATAAGGTCAAAGAAATAACATGCAAATGATACATCTACATGCTAAAAAATCAGTTTTCAAAAATGCTGTCAAAAAGTAGTGATAATTGGCTACATGGGAATATTCAAGCATGACCAACCAAGGGACCAATGGGCACAAAGAGGGACAGCATTGTAGAGTGTTGTAGCAGAAAAATGCAGCACAAGCATACTAGAAGTAGAGGGAAAGTGGGGCTGCACAAAAGGTAGTAAAAGATATTGCCAAAAATGGAAATTTTGAAGTGAAAAGTTGTGCAAGGACTGTGGCATTGGGACAACAGCAAAAGGTGACAGAAAAGTGTGAAAAAGGGGCTGCGAGCAAGGATAGAAAGATAGTATTCCTTTACTATCATCACATAACACAACACACAAGCAAGCATTGAAGGAGATACTACACTTGGAGGAGAGAAAAAACCAGAAAAAAATAGAGAGAAGAAAACCACCAAAAACAAGAGGAGCTTCTTGAAGAGCAACACTTCCATAACATAGAGTGAAGAACACATCCATCCAAAACCAGTAGGAGCTTGAAAAAGAAAGGAGGAAAATATTTGGTATCCATCCTCTTAACTTTACTCTCTTTTTATATTTGGTGTTTTTTTTACATTTGTTGCATTTGTCATATGAATGTTGTTGTTATTGTTGTGTATACTATGTAAGATCCCAAGGGGACCAAGAAACCCTTTGAAAGAACCACAAAAAGAAGCAAAAAACATAGAAAAAGTTAGGTTTTTCACTCTGGTAGCCTGACACGGGCCGTGTCCCACAACACGGCCACCCGTGTCGCCCAACACGGACCGTGTCACACAACACGGCCACCCGTGTTGCACCTCTGTTTGAGGTTTCCACGACCAAAAAACCCCAGACTTTACAACACGGGTCGTGTCACACAACACGGCCACCCGTGTTGCACCTCTATCATGCCCTAAAAACTCACATTGTAGGTACCATATGACACGGGCCGTGTCATACAACACGGCCACCCGTGTTACCCCACTGTTTTCCACTTATTTTTGTTATTTTTACCTCCAAAAAAATTTTTCTCAAGGAGTTCGCCTTCGTTCCGTTTTTATTGCATGTCTCAATTTTTTTTTAGCCGACTAATCCCATATGTTGTATGATTTTAGTAGGAATGTTGCTATTGTCCTTGGTGACTTTTGATTCCAAAAACCATTTTCAAAAGCAAACTCTCGATTTTATCGAGCCATTTTTAACCCTTGTAAGTCGGCCGCCTTGTGCGTCCGCCATCGACCTTGCTCTCTTCACCTCAAACCTTTTTAAACAATTAAATCCTTGACCCAACGTCAAGTGAATTTTCTCAAATAATGGTTAAACCAACTCACCATATTTAACAAAACGATAAAGTTCACTTTGTATTGAACTAAAGAGAGAGGATTGAGTGTAGACTTCTTCCTCTCCGAGTGTTAAGATGCTCACTGTAGTGTGGGTGGTTTTGACACTCGTCTTTCAATGCAAAGATGTTTTCATCCGCACCTTTTTCTCCTAAAAAACCTCGGCCCCGTACCGAGTGCATTTTCAAAACACTTACAATAAATAAATCGATTCTCTTGGTATTGAACTAAAGAGAGAGGATTGAGTGTAAACTTCTTCCTCTCCGAGTGTTGGGATATTCACTGTAGTGTGGGTGGTCTCGATACTCGTCTTTCAATACGAAGACGTGACTTTATCCGCCACCTATCTCTCTCTACAACTTCTTTCCGCAACCTTTTTCACCTAAAAACCTCGGTCCCGTACCGAGCGCATTTTTAAACTCTTTTCATAACAAAAACTTGAATGGTCGTGGAGTGGTTAGGCGTAGGCCTTCTCCTATCCCGAGTGCTGACGTTTATCGTAGGGTTCTCTGTTGCAAAAGCACTTACCATTCAAAACCAAAAACACTTTAATAAGAGAATGAATTTCTCTTTGTATTGAACTAAAAAGAGAGGATTAAGTGTAGACTTCTTCCTCTCCGAGTGTCGAGATGCTCACTGTAGTGTGTGTGGTTTTGATACTCGTCTTTCAATACGAAGACGCTATGTTCACCACACCCTTTCATAACAAAAACTTTGAGATGAAGAATTGGGTACTACCCGTAGGGGTTACTATCCGAGGACCTATCTCGCCCCTAAAAAAATTAATAATTCAACAAATCAAATGTGACATCTTGCCTCGCATGGCGAAAACTAATCTTTCAAAAAGGATATGATACGTCCGTTCTACCGCAAACAGGTAATGCCTAAGTCTCCAACGAGCGAGCAGCAATACACCCAACTGCTAGAATGTGTACGATAGCATCATCCATAAAAACATCAACAAATCGTAGGCCGAACTACGGCTGCTCTGATTCTTTACTTCGTTCAAGTAAAGATACGTAGGCACAAGGGCCACAATCCTTGCCGAGCACATTCCCCCCATATCTGTAGTTCCCCGAACTACGTCGACTCTGATTTTCTCATGTCTATCGAGAATACGTAGGCCTAGGATCGCGAAGTCCTACCGAGTCCGTTCTTTCTCTTCCTTCCCCTGTTATCTCTCTTTTACCAATTTCTAACCTTTCCCTTTATCCTTTGGAACACTCTTTTATAGCATAATTTTTAAGAAAATAAATCACACACGACAAACAAATGGTTCCCATCGAGTACGATGGATGCGAGGGGTGCTAATACCTTCCCTTTGCATAACCGGCTTTCGAACCTGTTCTTGGTTGCGAGACCATCTTATCCGTTCTTTTCTTAAGGTTTTCTCGATATTTTCCTTTCCCCTCATGGGATAAATAAAATTTGGTGGCGAATCTTCTGTCCTTGTCCTTTTCGCCCTCCCCGTCGTTGCGCGTATTTTTCGAGTAGCGACACACTAGAGTGGAAAAGGATCACTAGAAAAACTGTAACTGAAAGTTGTAATGAAATGAGCTAATTCACCACCAATTAAAGAGTAACGCCACTCAGTCGGGAGAAACATCTGCTAAGACGCAGGAATCTATTAATTAAAATAGGCATCAAACCTAAAGGCCGGCTTAAAAAGAAGTTGAGAACATCTACTAATCCAAGCAGGCATCCGTTAATTAAAATAGGCATCGAACCCGAAGGCGGGCTCAACACGAAGTTCAGAACATATGCTAATCCAAGCAGGCATCTGTTAATTAAAACAGGCATCGGACCCGAAGGGCAGCTCAATACGAAGTTGAGAACATCTGCTAATCCAAGCAGGCATCCGTTAATTAAAACAGGCATCAAACCCGAAGGCCGGCTCAACACGAAGTTGAGAACATCTGCTAATCCAAGCAGGCATCCGTTAATTAAAACATGCATCGAACCTGAAGGTCGGCTCAACACAAAGTTGAGAACATCTGCTAGTCCAAGCAGGCATCCATTAATTAAAACAGGCATCGAACCCGAAGGCCGGCTCAACACGAAGTTGAGAACATCTACTAATCCAAGCAGGCATCTGTTAATTAAAACACACATCAAACCCGAAGGCCGGCTCAACACGAAGTTGAGAATAAAATCTTTCAATTCACAATAGGAAAGAAGAAATCTACTGGGGAAGAACAAACCTGAATAAGTAAACTCTGTTAGGGAGAAATGAATAGATGAACACATCTGTCAAAAATTCTTGATGGGTCTGGATACCACACAGGCTCATGAAATATACCGATATCTGTCGGGGATAAAATAAGATGAACACATCTATCACTAACCATGCCACCACTCAAAGAAACCATGCGCAAACCCAAATGCTTAGCACATTCAAGAGAAATGAATGAATGAGTCGCTCCAGTATCAATAATAGCAACTAAAGGCATATTATTAATAAATCACGTACCTTTAATCAAGCGATACGCATTAGTAGTGTCTGAACCGGCTAATGCAAATACTTTCCTACCCGACTGAGATTGCTTTGGTTTGGTACACTTGGTGCTAATATGACCAACTTCACCACAGTTAAAACACTTTACCACATTCCTTCTACACTCAGAAGTGGTATGTCCAAAACTTCCACAAGTAGCACACTTCTCCGTAGACTTCCCACACTCAAAAGATTTGTGACCCATCACGCCACACTTGTAACATTTGACTGCACCCGAACTTCCACCTCCCGCTTTCCTATCAAAGTTTCCCCTATACTTGCCCTTATCAACAGGCGTCACATAAGGTCCACTCTTCACTTGCCGCTTGCCTTTCTTCTCACTCAAACTCTTGTAGTGAGTAGAATGAGCTCTACTATCCTCTTCAAAAATCCTACAACATTCGGTCAAGTCCGAAAATCTTCGTATCCTCTGGTAACCCACCGCTTGCTTTATCTCCGGACGCAAGCCATTCTCATACTTAATGCACTTAGAGAACTATGACGTAACAACTGCATAATGAGGATGAAACTGAACTAGTTCCACAAACTTAGCCGTGTAATCTACCATAGACATGTTGCCTTGTTTCAACTCAAGAAATTCCATTTCCTTCTTACCCTTCACACTCTCAGGATAGTACTTCCTCAAAAATTCAGTGCGGAACAAATCCCAAGTAATTTCCTCATCATCTACCTCAAGAACTTGCCTCATACTGACCCACCAGTCATCAGCCTCTTCCCTCAACATATGAGTCCTAAGTCTCACCTTGTTTCCTTCAGCACAGTTCATAACTCTAAATATTCGCTCAACCTCCTTCAACAAGATCTGAGCACCGTCAGGATCAAACCTTCCTTTGAATACAGGCGGATGATTCTTTCTAAACTCATCATTCACATTCACATTCGGCGCACCTTGCACCGATCTTGCCATAGCCTCCAATGCCGCAGCCATAGCAGTGTCATTACGACCAGCCATATTCTGAGGATTCCCAAAAATAACAACAAGGTCAAACAACCGTTTAACCAACACAACAAATAGATAGACACAACTGACTCAACACTGGCTCTGATTCCGCTTAATGCAACACCCCCTTTCTATACCCCCAAAATAAACACTTAAATCATTTAAGCAATTATTAAAAGTTTCATCAGAGTATAAATTAAAACATGGTATAAAAGAGGCGCATCACATTATCATCGAAACGAACCATAGATAACACCTGCTCATAATGATATGTAACAAAAGGGGTAAATCTCAACTAAAAATAAAGCATAGCGCTTAAAACCCACATATCAATATTTAGAATAAAGCGGAAACATCTAAACATTGAAATCATTTCATTAACATAAGTATCATATACATCATTCAGATTGATTCAATTCATCAGTTAAGTTTACAAAACATTCAGCAGCAGATACATACACAGATGTATCACAAAAGAATCAAAACAATTCCTAACTACCCAATGTTACATATCAGAGCCATCTGACCAAAAGAAATGAAGACTCGCTTCACAAAAGACCTCCAGCATCCTACTCTGCAATGCCTCACAGAGCATTATGAAATAGCAGAAGGGTGAGAAACATTATCATAACAAACAATGCATAAAGTTATATATATCATAAACACAATTATAACATACACGCAATTCACATTTCTCACCACAACTTATTACAATACATCACAATATACACGTACATAATCAATCACATTCACCAATTCATGCTTCACAATTCACAGCATTTCACTTAAACATTTACAATTATGTTCATTTCACCAAGACATCATATAAAGATGATAATGCAACTCATAGAGACCAACTCACGACTCTATGCAGATGCAAATGCGGTACCGACTCGTTCAGCAGGTTCAATTGAAGAACCAAAATGGAACCATCACTCGTTACCGAAGTAACTCCCCGTCGGGCCTACGATGTTCACCCATCGCTCACACCCCACATGGGCACACGATGTTTCAGGATTGCTCACACCCCACACGGGCACACAATCCGGTTGCTCACACCCCACAAGGGCACACAACTGTTCTGTAAATTCTCCACGGAATCAAAATAAACCATCGCTCACACCCCACAAGGGCACACAATCGTTTCCGCAGATCCTCCTAGGGATCAAGGTAACTAAACCATCGCTCACACCCCACAAGGGCACACGAGGTTTCTGCAGATCCTATGCGGGATCAGACACACAAGAATGCAATCATGATGCTACACATGAAACATGACTCAAAACACTCTTAAGTGCACACATGTTTACAAACATATTCAAGCATTCTTCACATCATACAAGTACATACAATTATGCACATTCACATCAATATCACCATGAAATTCTATTTAATTCAAGCAAATGCACAAAATTCCCAAACGGTCACATACACATTCCACCATTCACAATCTAGGATTCACGCCATACGGCTACCCACAACACAACATAACAGCATGATCGATGCCTCGAGCAAGAAAATAATCAAAGTTAAGTCGGAAACCCGACCTCGGATGGAAAGATTAAAGAAAACACAACCTGTCACGCTCTCCACCCTGCTCGCTTAGCGAGCTCCTAGCGAGTATTCGCTACTTGTTCGCCTAGCGAACAAGCTCGCGAAGGCAAACAGAAGCCTCTGACTTCGTTCGCTACCCTGCTCGCTCAGCGAACCCCTAGCGAACCTTCGCTACCCCCAATCGCTACCAGCGAATACCACAACACGCATTTTGTCCAAGTCTAGGACCATTCGCTACATATTCGCTACTGCTCGCTCAGCGAATGTTCGCGACCAGCTCGCCTAGCGAACATGTTAGCGAGTGTCTGCGAACCAGAATTCCTCACTGTACAGAATTCCTCAACCACTCCAAAACCGACCGATTCTCATCAAATCAGTTCCAAAAGCCTTAGTCTATCAAACCATGACTATTCTACCTCACTTACATCGGATTATACCCGATAAAACATCCGCTCTACCGATTAAACTCATTATACCCTAAAATGAAAAATGAGCAAAACTCTGCCCAATCCAAAACAAAACCAACAAGAACACACATAATCATACACATTGCAAGAATAATAAAGTTTCACACCCTTACCCGATTAATCGAAAGCTTAGAAGTGGATTCTTGATGAATCTAGGTTTTTTTCCTCTTTTCTCTTCTCTTCCTTTCTTTCTCTTCTTTTTCTTTCCTCTTGGTTTCTATTCTCTCTATTCTTTCTCTTTTCCACTTATACTCTTTCTACTATATTTCTCTCAAAATAACTACTAATCAAGGATTATCTAAAACACCCTCTAATTAATTCCCAAAACTCTCCAAATAATAAAATACTACAACATACACACATAACATATGATCATATAATTCCACAATAAAATAACAATTAACTAATAAATTAAAAGACTCAACAAAATAATGGGAAATTCAGAATCGGGGCGTTACAGTATGCAGACATCTTTCGGTAGTAAGAGCGGGGATGCACCCTAGGACAAGTCGTCCCCTTATACTTATCGAAGTCTAGAGCCTTAAACTTTGGAGGAATCTTCAGGTCTGGGATCATCCCCAGATTTGACATATCCAACCCCAAGGAGTTCTGATTTTCAAAATTCTTCATCTTTTCCTCTATCAGCTTAAACCTTCTGTCTGCGTCAGACTGTAGACCAACACCAAGCTCTCTCATAGAGAAAACATCATCTTGATCATCCTCATCCCACTGAGGGCCAGTATTTCCATGCACAACACATGTTGGTGCAGGAATAGGGATTCCAGTCTGATTTCCTCTGCCAAGAGAAATAACGACAGTTGGAATAGCAGTGGCATGGGGGGTAACATTGTCAGTTGTAGGAGGTATAGCAGCAATTCCTCCATGTAGAACCCCACTCCCGTCAACCCTTGCAATCAGAGGTTGCATCAGTGTTCTTAGTTGCTCCTGGCCATTGGCGACCCCTTGCATCATATCCATAAACTAGGCCATACGGTCGTAGAACTCTTGCAACTCGAGCTAAATCTGGCCCATAGCTTTGCGTTGATTTCCCCTGGTAGAGTAGCGATGAATCGCTTGGTTTTCAATCCTGAAACAAGCTGAACAAACCACAGAAAGGAGATAAGGTTAACGGAACCTGGAACACCTGCGATGCAAAATAAGAAATGATGCAGTGTGCAGACATGCAAATATGCTTTAGAGAAATTTTCCCCTTGATTCGAGTTTCACGAAAATAGCAAGACAGTGGAGAACCAACAGATAAGGTCATACAATCTTCTCATAAATAAAATGAGAACCAGAGTCAATACACATCACGCTACTAAGGAACTACAACATAATCAAACACGAGCCCATCCAACAACCCTGGTGATGGTCGAGATACAACATAACAACAAATACAAAAAGAAAAAGTATAAAGTACGACAGCGAGTCTAGAACTCCTCCAATAACTCCTTCACATTAGGATGTTCTGGCCTGGCAATCAATCCTTGGATGAGCAGCTATTTCTGATCAATGGTAGCCTGTAAGCCCTGAGCGTAATCTTCCCAGGCACCTTCCCCAAATGCTTCTTCAAGCTTAGGCCTCTTCAGATCTGCTCATAACTTGTACTCTTCCAACGTTGCAAGAGCTTCATTTAACTTGCGGTCACTTTCGCCTCGGCATGAGGATTAAACTATATCTTTCTCTTCCTTCACCTGGAGTTGAGCTTTCAACCTGACAATTTGTTGCCGCAGTCCATCTTCTCGTTCTTTGTTGTTAGTTAGGATAATGTTCCATTGAGCATCGAATTTAGATATCTCTAGATGTGCTCTTTCTAGCTCCTTCTTCTTATCCTTGAGGACATCACTAGCACTCTTCAAATCTCGGCCCACTCGCTCTCGGGCGCGAATCTCCTTTATTAGTTCTCTACCCATCTTGTTCATCAATTCTGTCTGCTTCTTAGATGAGTAGGTAGCTTGATTCTTTTCACTTCTGAGCCACATAATTTCCTTTTCCAACTCCTCGTTTACTTTGTGTAATTCCTCCTTTTCGGCCCATAGTTGATTGTATCTCTGAATATCAACTGTTGTTGGTTCTTCAATCATTTGGGGATACAAAGGTTCTCGAGCTGGAAATGGTAACGACAATCTCTTAACTCTTTCCTGAATCCAAACCACATAAGGCTCATAAGCTCGGCTATTGCTCTTTCCCAAAGAAGATTTCCCCCTACGATGAATTTTAGTCCAAGCCTTCTCTAATCTGATCACTGTCTCACTGTCAATCAAGCCGGTGAAATACAGAGATTCTTATATTTCTTCTTCCTTCGGAGGTTCCCTTAGAGCATAACCAAATTGCCTCACTGTGTAACACCCTTTTTCTACCCCAAAAATATCAAGGCAAAACAACACAGAAATCAGAGTGAATTGATAAATCTCATTAAAATGCCACTAAAAGGGCGTACATTTCTCAAATTCATCAAAATAGGTTCATACTCCGTAACTACGGGTTTTTCCCAAAATACATCAAAGCATCATAAACAGCGGAATTCAAAACATAATTCAAAGTTTCCTCAAAGAGGGAAATTAATCAAAATAACATCAATAGTATAACATCAACTCAAGGAACCCAACCCGATGTTACATATCAGAGCAAGACCCTCTAAGCTGACCAAAAGACTAAAACGCTCAAAAACTTCAAAACTAACTCCTCGTCGGCGTCCACGGCTAAACTGGATCATCTGCACGTTACCCACATGGAGGTAACATTCAACATATTCATATCCTCAATTATGCCTGAAATGCCACAACGTCATAATTTATACACAAAGGCTCATAAATGCAAATGCAACATAGACTCAATGCATGTGGTACCAATCATCACAGCATGATGGACACTGGGCCATCAACCCTCCATAGATCCCCATCAATAGGATCGGAGCACATCAAAATACTTCACATCCACACAGTGAGATTGAAGCCAAAGCAATCGAATGCGCATGAATGCATGATGCACACTTCACAATAATAATCCTCACAATACATCATATAGTGCACCATCATTCATCATATTCATCATCATCACATAAATCATACACATCCTCATGTCTCATGTTATCACACAGTTCATCAAATCATGGTAATTTAATCATATTAACTCAATTGATAAATCATAGAAAACTATCATACATCATGTACACATCACCCAAAACCCACTGTCATACTCAGGGTAATCCATCCCAAAAATCCCAGAATTACACATCACGGCATTGCTGCAAAATAATCAATTTCGCGAACTCTTCTACGTTCGCTGGCTCGCTCGCTAGGCGAGTCTCGTAGGGAACCCCTCATTGGCTTGCTCGCTAGGCGAGCCTCTAGTGAATCCTCGTTGGCTTGCTCGCTAGGCGAACAGAGCGATGACAACAAAAACCTGTTACGACCAGAACTGATTCTTGTCCAAATACTCATGCGATTTACTTACCCAATGCCCCCAAAACATCATTAAAATAACCCTATGGTCATACGACGATAACGACACCAAATCTATGGTTTATTAGGCCAATCTGGCAACATTTGCACTGCCTAAATCACTATTTTCCTGCAACTGCTCTGAGTGCATCAGAGTTACTCACATTTGAACATTTCTATTCTTACAGGGTCAAACATATCACAATCTCAGGTTTTGGCCACGAAGGCCTAAGGTTTCCAAGTTCATGTTACACATCAAACAGTTCGACAAGGTTTTCTAAATTCATGTCAATATTCAGGGATACATACCATCAATCATAACCTCAAAGTCTATTCATCAATCTCCCTAATTCTCCTAAATCAACCCAACATACCCTAAACCATAAACCCCACCATAAACACACCAAAAGGCATACATAGAAAATCATGAAATGCGATACTCCCCATACCTTCGATTTGCAGCTTTCACGATTAACTTCGGGATCTTCTGCCTCCAACGTTTCCTTCAGAGCTCTGGCCACCAAACTTTCACGTTAAACACAAATGAATTCCAATTTCCTCTCAGAACTCTATTTTGTCTAACTTAGTCTTGGGCCTCACAAATTGGGCTTTTCCTTCATTACCCTTACTAACTCCCTCAAATGCCCAAATTGCCCTTATTTCACTTATATTCCATTTAATTAATAATAATACTAATAAATTAATATTATATTCTATTAATCAAATAAATACCCGAAAATGCACATCTTCCAATATTCACAAAACCACCGGAAATTCACCGAAACATGAATATTCTCAATTAAATAATTAATTAACATATTCCAATTAAATTTGGGGTATTACAACCCTCCCCTACTTAAAAGAATTTTCGTCCTCGAAAATTACCTACAAAAAACACAGTCGGATACGACTCCTTCATATGATCTTCATGTTTCCAAGTCCAAATTTCTCCAGCTGGTCCTCCCCACAATACCTTCACCAAGGCGATCTCTTTGCCTCATAGCTGTTTCACTTCTCGATCGTCAACCCGAACAGGCAACACCTCAACAGTTAAATCATCTCGCACTTGTACGTCATCCATCTGAATCACATGCGACAAATCTGGAATGTACTTCCTCAACTGAGACACATGAAACACATCATGCAAATTCGCGGGCGACGGCGATAAAGCAATCCGATAGGCTACTTCCCTCACCCTCTGCGAAATTTGATACGGATCAATAAAACGTGATGTGAGCTTTCGAGTCTTCAAAGCTCGACCAACACCAATTACCGGTGTAACTCTCAGAAACACATGATCTCCCTCTTGGAATTCAAGCACTTTCCTCCTCTTATCATGGTAACTCTTCTGACGACTCTGCGATGCTTTCATCTTCTCATGGATCATCTTGATCTTTTCAGTCGTCTCTTGCATAATTTCAGGTCCGAGCACATCACTCTCGCCTGATTCATACCAACACAACAGAGTCCTACACCTCCTACCATACAGAGCCTCATACGGTGCCATTCTGATACTATAATGGTAACTATTATTGTAGGTAAACTCAAACAACGGAAAATAACTATCCCGCGATCCACCTTGATCCAAAACACAAGTTCTCAACAAATCCTCTAACGACTGGATAATTCTTTTTATCTGTCCATCCGTCTGCGGATGATAGGCAGAGCTCAACCTCAACTTAGTACCCAATGTTGCCTGCAAACTCTCCCAAAACCTCGATGTAAATCTCGGATCTCTATCAGACACAATACTCGATGGAACACCATGCAACCTCATAATCTGCTCAATATATAATTCAGTAAGCTTCTGCATTGAATAATTGATCCTTGTCGGTATAAAATGAGCCGATTTAGTCAATCTATCAACAATTACCCAAATCAAATCATATCCCTTCACCCTCCTCGGCAAACTTGTCACAAAATCCATAGAAATGCTATCCTATTTCCATTTTGGAATACTCAATGGTTGCATCAGACCCGACGGTCTCTGATGTTCAATCTTCGACTTCTGACAAGTCCAACAAGCATAAACAAATTCAGCAATTTCCTTCTTCATACTAGGCCACCAAAACAACTTCTTCAAGTCTTGATACATCTTTGTGGTACAAGGATGAATACTCAACCCGCTTCTATGACCTTCTTCAAGAATTCTCTTCTTGATTTCTGGCACATCAGGAACACATACTCTATCTCGAAACCTCATCACACCATTCTCATCAATCCGAAAATCACCTCCGTTACCTTGATTAATTAACGCGAGACGATCCACCAAACTCAAATCAGATCTCTGACCTTTTCTGATCTCTTGGAGAATACTACTAGTCAGCTTCAACATACCCAATTTCACACTGTTAGGAGTTTCTTCACAAATCAAACTCATATATTTGAATTGCTCAATCAGTTCCAACTCTCAAACCATAAGCATCGACATATGAAAGGACTTTCTACTCAATGCATCCGCCACAACATTAGCCTTACCCGGATGGTAACTCAATTCAAAATCATAATCCTTCAGAAGTTCAAGCCATCTTCGCTGCCTCATGTTCAACTCTTTCTTATCAAACAAATACTTCAGACTCTTGTGTTCACTGAACACTTCGAATCTAGACCCAAATAGATAATGTCTCCACATCTTCAACACAAACACCACAACGGCCAACTCTAGATCATGCGTAGGATAATTTCTTTCATGAACCTTTAGTTGTCTGGAAGCGTAAGCAACAACCTGACCATTCTGCATCAATACGCCTCCAAGACCCATCTTCGACGCATCACAATACACCACAAAGGACTCACTCGGATTTGGCAAAATCAACACTGGAGCAGTCGTCAACTTCTTCTTGAGTTCTACAAAACTCTTCTCACAAGCGACATCGCACACATAAGCCTGACCCTTTCGAGTCAACTGAGTCAATGGCATGCTAACTGAGAAAAACCTTCAATAAACCTGCGATAATAACCAGCCAACCCAAGGAAACTTCGAATCTCAGTAGCAGACTTTGGAGCCTCCCACTGTAACACAACATCAATCTTCGAAGGATCAACAGTGATCCCTCCACTAGAAATCACATGGCCAAGGAAACTCACTTCCTTTAACCAAAATTCACACTTAGACAACTTGGCATAAAGCTTCTTATCTTTCAAAACCTGTAATACAACTCTTAGATGTTGCACATGCTCTTCTTCCGACTTAGAATATATTAAAATATCATCAATAAACACCACTACAAAATGATCCAAATAAGGATGGAAAATCCTATTCATATACTCCATGAATATGCCAGGTGCATTCGAAACTCCAAACGGCATCACAGTATACTCATAGTGTCCATATCTCGTCCTGAAAGCTGTCTTCAGAATATCATCAGGCTTAACACGAATCTGATGATAACCAGACCTCAAATTAATCTTGCTAAACACACAAGCACCCACCAATTGATCCATTAAATCATCAATCCTCGGAAGTGGATATTTATTCTTAATCGTCACTTTATTCAACTGCCGATAATCCACACATAATCTCATACTACCATCTTTCTTCTTCACCAACAACACAGGAGCACCCCACGGAGAAGCACTCGGTCGAACAAACTTCTTCTCAAGCAAATCTTCCAACTGTTTCTTCAATTCCCCTAACTCAGATGCAGACATCCGATAAGGAGCCATCGATACAGGACTAGTGCCCGGTATCACCTCAATAGTAAACTCTACCTCACGCTCAGGAGGTAAGTCATTCATGTCGTCTGGAAACACCTCAGGAAATTCCTGAACCACCGGTAGCTCCACACCCACTACTTCACCATCTACTTGAAGCGAAGCAAACACAAAAAACATCTTAGCCTCATCTTCTAAGAGTCCTTCCACTTGCTTGGCAGATACAAACATTAGCCCTCCAACATCGCCCGACTCAGGAAATATTACCGTCTTATTATAACAATCAACGTGAACATAGTTGTACTCCAACAAGTTCATCCCAAGGATAACATCAATTTGATTCAAAGGTAGACATACCAAGTCCATCACAAAGTTCCTATCATAAATAGTCAAAGGGCAGCTCAAACAGACTAACGCAGTAGTCACAGAAGCATTAGTCGGGGTATCAATAACCATACTCCCACTCATAGCAGAAAAAATTCAATTTCAAACTCTTAGCACATTCAAGCGAAATAAATGAATGGGTAGTACTAGTATCAATGATAGCAATCAATTCAACATCATTAATAAAACACGTACCTCTGATCAAGTTATCCGTCTTAGCTTCTTCTGCACGGCTCAAAGCAAACACTCTGCCACTTGTCTGAGCAGTAATAACAATCTTTTTCGGCTGCTGACACTGGGTACTGATATGCCCCTTCTCTCCACAGTTGAAGAAAGTCAGATCTTTGTCTTTACAGTCATTAGCCTTATGACCCCTCTTGCCACAACGATGACACCTCAGCGCCTTCCAATTCTCAGCACAGTGGCCTTGCTCGCCACACTTATAACACTTACCTGGAGCAGTAGCTGCTCCCCCACTTGGCTTTTTCCCATCAGAAGCCTTATGCTTCCCTTTATCACCAGAAGTCACATATGGTTTTCCCCTGAACTGACCTTTCTCTTTCTTCTCACTTAGCTACTTGTAGTGAGTAGATCGAGCTCGACTATCTTCATCATAAATTCTGCTCTTGTTCACTAGTTCCGAAATCCGACGAATCTACTGATACCCAATTCCCTGCTTAATCTTTGGTCTCAACCCATTCTCAAACTTGAGACACTTCAACATCTCTGCATCATCACGGTTGTAATGCGGACAAAACATGACCAAAGACTTAAACTTTGCCGCATACTCAGCCACAATCATATTGCCTTGTTTCAGCTCAAGGAACTCCACCTCTTTCTTCCCCCGAACATCTTCAGGAAAATACTTTCTCAGAAACTCTTCTTTAAACATAGTCCAAGTTATCGGAATGCCATAACTTCTAATCTTTGGCGAGTGTTATCCCACTAGTCCTCAGCCTCCTCTGCCAGCATATGCGTACCAAACTGTACCTGTTGCACATCAGTGCACGCCATAACTCAGAAAATCTTCTCAATCACCTTCATCCACTTCTGCGCACCATCGGGATCATGAGTACCCACAAAAGTCGGCGGATTGTTCCTCTGAAACTTTCCCAAAGCACGAAACTCATTTGGAGGTCCACCATTCTGAGCCATCACTTGGGCAAGTGACTCCAGCGCATCAGCAATAACACGATCATTCCTACCTGCCATCTACAACCACCAACAAGGTTAGAAGGAAACAACTCATCGATAGTGTTCTCACACTATCGCCTGACATGGGATTAAAAACATAAACACTTGGCCGGACGGACCGACCTGCTCTGATACCACTAATGTAACACCCTTTTTCTACCCCAAAAATATCAAGGCAAAACAACACAGAAATCAGAGTGAATAGATAAATCTCATTAAAATTCCACTAAAAGGGCATACATTTCTCAAATTCATCAAAATAGGTCCATACTCCGTAACTACAGGTTTTTCCCAAAATACATCAAAGCATCATAAATAGCGGAATTCAAAACATAATTCAAAGTTTCCTCAAAGAGGGAAATTAATCAAAATAACGTCAATAGTATAACATCAACTCAAGGAACCCAACTCGATGTTACATATCCGAGCAAGACCCTCTAAGCTGACCAAAAGACTAAAACGCTCAAAAACTTCAAAACTAACTCCTCGTCGGCGTCCACGACTAAACTGGATCACCTGCATGTTACCCACGTGGTGGTAACATTCAAACAGGCAGGGTGAGTAAAAGAGTTCATAATAATTAATGTATAACAATTAATGCATAAACGACATCATGATCATATTCAACACATTCATATCCTCAATTATGCCTCAAAGGCCACAACTTCATAATTTATACACAAAGGCTCATAATCGCAAATGAAACATAGACTCAATGCATGTGGTACCAATCATCACAGCGCGATGGACGCTGGGCCATCAACCCTCCATAGATCCCCATCAATAGGATCAGAGAACATCAAAATACTTCACATCCACACAGTGGGATTGAAGCCAAAGCAATCGAATGTGCATGAATGCATGATGCACACATCACAATAATAATCCTCACAACACAACATATGGTGCACCATCATTCATCATATTCATCATCATCACATAAATCATACACATCCTCATGTCTCATGTTATCACATAGTTCATCAAATCATGGTAATTTCATCATATTAACTCAATTGATACATCATAGAAAACTATCATACATCATGTACACATCACCCAAAACCCACTGTCATACTCGGGGTAATCCATCTGAGAAATCCCACAATTACACATCATGGCCTCGCTGCAAAACAATCAATTTTGCGAACACTTCTACATTCATTGGCTCGTTCGCTAGGCGAGTCTCGTAGCGAACCCCTCGCTGGCTTGCTCGCTAGGCGAGCCTCTAGCGAATCCTCGTTGGTTTGCTCGCTAGGCGAACAGAGCGATGACAGCAAAAACCTGTTACAACCAGAACTGATTCCTGTCCAAATACTCATGTGATTTACTTACCCAATGCCCCCAAAACATCATTAAAATAACCCTATGGTTATACGGCGATAACGACACCAAATCTATGGTTTATTAGGCCAATCTGGCAACATTTGCACTGCCTAAATCACTATTTTCCTGCAACTGCTCTGAGGGCATCAGAGTTACTCACATTTGAATATTTCTATTCCTACAGGGTCAAACATATCACAATCTCAGGTTTTGGCCACGAAGGCCTAAGGTTTCCAAGTTCATGTTACACATCAAACAGTCCGATAAGGTTTCCTAAATTCATGTCAATATTCAAGGATACATACCATCAATCATAACCTCAAAGTTTATTCATCAATCTCCCTAATTCTTCCAAATCAACCCAACATACCCTAAACCATAAACCCCACCATAAACACACCAAAAGGCATACATAGAAAATCATGAAATGCGATACTCCCCATACCTTAGTCGATTTGCAACTTTCACGATTAACTTCGGGATCTTCTGCCTCCAACGTTTCCTTCTGAGCTCTGACCACCAAACTTTCACGTTAAACACAAATGAATTCCAATTTTCTCTTAGAACTCTATTTTGTCTAACTTAGTCTTGGGCCTCACAAATTGGGCTTTTCCTTCATTACCCTTACTAACTCCCTCAAATGCCCAAATTGCCCTTATTTCGCTTATATTCCATTTAATTAATAATAATACTAATAAATTAATATTAAATGCTATTAATCAAATAAATACCCGAAAATGCACATCTTCCAATATTCACAAAACCACCGGAAATTCACCGAAACATGAATATTCTCAATTAAATAATTAATTAACATATTCTAATTAAATTTGGGGTGTTACACACTGCAAGAGCTGGGTTGTAGTTAATACCACCCCTTCTTCCAATCAAAGGGAAGTTAGGGAAATTACCATAGCTAGAGATTATCTTCATACCTAGGAAGTCTCGGTTAAACCATAGAATGTCCTCAGAAGTTAACCCTATAATCCTCTCTGACCAATCAGTGGTGTCTGAGATGTCTACAAATGGACCAGACTTAGGAAGATGACTCATAAACCATCTATATAAAAGAGGTACACAACAAGAGACATTCTTCCCCCTCCTATTATCATTCTTGTAATGCACAAAGTGATACAAATCTCCCAAGAGCGTAGGCACAGGATTCTTCGAGACAAAGATATGGAACGCATCCAAGTCCACAAAGTCTGGAATATTTGGGAACAAAATTATGTCGTATATGCACAGAGCCAAGATAGCATTAAAGAAAATCCAACATCCTTTTTTTGCAAAATGTTGAGCTCTACCAACCAAGAAAGGTAATGAGAAACCAGACATTCCATTCCTTTGAACCAACTTTCCTTCTAACTCAGAAGCATCTAGATGAAAAGCATTAGCAAGCTTAGTCATATTAGGCTTAGCTTCAGAATGATAAAAAGGCATCTGATCCAGAATAAGAACTCCTAACAACATGGAAAACTCCTCCAGAGTAGGCATCAATATATAACCAGGGAAAGTGAAACATCTCAACTGAGGGTCATAGAACTGAAGCAAGGTGTGAAGACCTCCTAACTCAAACACTGAAGCTTTACAGACACAACCCATAAGCTTCCCATACTCTTTCTTGAAATCTTCCATCACACTCTAATCAGAAGTAGAAATCAAACTAAGTAGAGACCCTATATCTGGTGTTGGAAACTTATACACAACTGTCTTCTTCAAAAAACTCTCCATGTCAGCAGGGAATTAGTTTACTAGAATCAAGAGGAGAGTATGCACCTGAAACATAAATACATGTCAATGTTAATATGAAAATGAATATGCAAATGCAATAGGGGATCAAGATTGTTATGCTGTCGACTAAGATGAACCAACGCTTCACTTTGGCTAGAACACAACACTGACATAAGGAACCCACAATATCAAAGATCAAAAGTTCACACTGACAAGAAAACTAGGTAGGTTGAAGGTCAAGGTTTCCTGCATAACCCTCCCCACTCACAGGTATGAACCTATCTCTGATAAGGTCTAGCACCCTATGCGGTCATCAGCGTCACATACTTTCGAGAAACGATGATACGTTCACCATTTCTGGTTTGCAATCATAGTCTAACGAAGCGGCCTTACTTAGATGACTTCCAAATGATCGGTCCCCAGAGTCGACAATCCTCAGATCCAACATCCTCTCAACTGTTCGAAACAGACTGGAAAGGTACTCATCAAAGAGAATCTCGTCTGAGCGCGAATTTTGTGAAAACTAGTGCATGCCAAACATACAGGTTCATCACTACTTTCCACTTCTAGTTCTAGGTTATACTCAAGCCTGGGTTTTGGCTTATCACATAATGGAACATTCCCATCCAACAACACAACAATATGATATATAAAATGCTGAAAGTAAAATGCAAATACAATAAAATACAGATACAACACACATGCACATATATACACACCCAAAAATAAAACACACAAGCGTTATGATTGACTCGCATAGGGGATGGGAAGTTTCCCTAGCAGAGTCGCCAGCTGTCACATCGCTGCGAAGAGGGGCCGGCAAAGACAGAAGAGTCACCACCATTCATTATTTATCCCAAAGAGAGGGAAAGGAAACGATCAGAGAAAACCTACGAAAAACGGAAAAGACAGGTCATCGCAACCAAGTCTTGGGTTCGAGAGTCGGTTACGCAAGGGGAAGGTATGAGCACCCCTCATGTCTGTTGTATTCAACGGGATCCATTCTTGTTGTCTATCTAAAAGGGTTTTAATCTATAAGGCTGGCCACAGGGACAAAAGAAAAGAAAATAGACTCGATAGAGCATCGCCGCTCTATGCCTACGTACTCCCTCGTGCAATGGGAAAGTCAGAGTCAACGTAGTTCGGAAAACTACAGATGAAGGTGGGGAAGGTTGCTCGCTAAGACATCGCCATCTTGTGCCTACGTATCCTCATCTAGTACGAGAAATCAGAGCAAACGTAGTTCAGGCAACTACGAAACCACAGGTTGGTTCAAGTGTTTTAACTGAGCAGGGTTAAACCTTCGTTCTAGCAGTTAGGTGTATTGTTGCTCGACCGTTGGAGACTTAGGCGTTACCTGTTTGCGGTAGAACCAAGAGTTAAACACTCTTTTTGAAAATGATTTCCAATTAATCCCAACGGATAAAAAGATTTGATTTTTTTTTTTGTTTTTTATGAAGAAGTGAATTGAGTTAAGTTTGTAACTCATGTTGCACTAAAGACTATGACTTGAGAGTGAATGCGTCGCATATCTCCCAAAGGGCATACGCTAAACAGTCTAGACAGTTGAGAGGAAGCCCCCCAACCATCATTCCCCAAGTACTTAAGGCTCGTAGCGTACAACATTTATTATCCTTTATTAGATGTATTGAAGAAGTTTTGAGATGAGAAAAGAAGACACAAACTCTAAGGGGAAACTAATCAACCCTAATGTTATCATGCAATGTGCTCCTAAGATTGAGATTAAGAGGGGAAAAGACTATCCTAATGTTATCATGCTTGGATTGAACACTTAATGTATCTCCTACTCCCATCCTAAACGGAGGGACTAGGAATCCTAAGGGATCATGGCAAAAGACCAAGAAAACACAAGATAAATCAATCACAAATGAGATGCAAGAAAGAGATGAAGTTGACTTAAACAAGTCAAGAAGAAATGCAAACATGATGTGTAAGATGCAAAGCAAACAAAAGAAGAAGCAAAAAGACTTAAACAAGGTAAAGAAAAAGTGAGATGAAATGGGAGAAGTCACAACTCCTACAACCATTCATGCATCAATCACTAAAACCAAAACAAACAAAGCCAAAGGGAGAAGCCATGATCAAAATGGAGATGGGAGAATATTCTTGGGTAGCATGTAACATGAAAGATATCTTAACCAAACATAACACATTGATCATGCAAAAGTGCTTAAAGTGATCCCTCATTCAAAGCAAACTCAAAGTATGAACAAAGGATACCAAATTGATTTGAATTAGTATCAAAAGCCAAAGGGCATAAGCATAAACATAAGAAGAAGATGCTAAAACCAAATGGAAACCAACGCACAAGTAAGTTACAAGTCAAGGCAAGAGAATGAACCAAAGTTCAAACCACATTCAACACTTATAACCAAGTGGAATGCCCTAATTCAAAGTGACTTGTAACACAAACTACACAAGTGTGTGGCCTATAAATGCAAAGCCAGCACCTTAATCATGTCAATAATGAGAATCAAGAGTCATATGGTGCATATGAGATCAATCAAAGTCATTTCCCAAAGAAACTAGGTCAACTAGTTTGTATGAGCTTCATCTAGGGTGACTTGACTTGCAAGGTTCACCAAAAATAGAAGAAATGTTCATTAAATCTCAAATAAAATACACAAATCAACCATGTAAGTTGGAAAACAGAAGCCAAAGTTTCAAAACCAAATTCAATTCAAGGCATCATCGAATGATTTGATCAACTAGGGTGCTCCACCTTATTGAATTAAAATCGAGGGTCAAACAAAATCAAAGCAAAGTCAAACAAAAAGTGATCAAACCAAGACCAAAATCAACCTCAAAGGTACCTCAATCCATCCTTTAAATGGAAAGGAAACCTCATTCATTTGTGATATCAAATGGTAGCTCAAGTATGGATGATCAAATGAAAACAATATTAAAAAACCTCTCCAATTGCAAAATTCATATTAAATTGCAAAATAAAATAAAATCAGAATTAACAATTATAGAAAATTAACTAAGGTTTTATAATGATGGCAAATATTTTTTTGGAATTTTTGGACAATTGGAGCTATTTTTAATAATTGCAAACCAAAAATAAAATAAAATAAAATAAAAAACAATTGGAAATGAAGGGAGGTGCACAAGTAAAATCTAGAAACAACATAAGCACGTTGGAAATGAAAATGGGCTCCAAAATGAAGGGGGGGGGGGGGGAATAAAAATTCAAGCCCAATCCACCAGCTCAGTTCACTTACTCAAAACGCTCTGTTTCATTAAACGGGCGTGGAGTCAAAGTGACACATGGATCCAGTCAAGCCAATACAAACGCAACAAGCAAGCAGTCAACAAGTCAACAAGGATCCACCTCAGATCTGACTGAATCATAACCAGACGCCGGAGTTAGGGCTCCGGTCGTCTTCTCCGGTGAGCTCAGGTAAAAAACCACCATAAAAATTGCTGATCCTTATACCAATGGAAAGCTGAGATCACAAGGATCATGAATCCAACCTTAGATTTTCAAAAAGGCTCATGAAATAAGAGAATCGAAGGCTTGAAGTTTGAGATGCACAGTTGAAAACATGATCAAACATGATCAACAACTATGCAAACCTAGCCTACTCAATGTAGGATTTCAGATGCAGCCAGTATGAGCCTAAATCATGGTCTAGAATGAGAAAAAATGGAAGAGGAAACTTACTGAATGGAGCAACTCCATTGGTTCTTCAGATGCGTGCCACCTTTACTTCTTTGCTTCAATTCCACTCCAAATGCTCCCAGTAAGAAGAAACAGGCCTCAATTGAAGTTAATTTATAGATAAAAATGGAATACAAATTTGAAAAATGCTTGAGAAAATTGAATCTGAAATTGCTCTCTCTAGCACCAAATGCGCGTTCTAAGATTCTAGGGCAAACTTTTGGTTTATATATAATGGATTGGAATGTGTCATGCAGCCCCATGAAGCCTCAATTGTGATATTTGAAAATTTTTCCCAAAAAAGTAACTCCCTTCATGCACACGGGTTTTGCTTGCTTCACATGTGTTAAGTGCACCAATATGAAGCTTGTGAGGTGTATTTTGCATTTGAATGGAGATGGGCTTTGAATTTGATCCACAATCCAAGTTTGAAGTGAAAACTTTTCCATGAAGCAACTTGAAAATGCCATGTTTCCACACCCTCTTGTACCAATCCAATTTGTGCAATCTCCTCATGCTCCTATTGTGATGTGAATTGATTCAAAATGAGTGAAAATATGGCCTATATATAATGAATCCATCTCATGTCATGCTTAAAAGTTTAAATTCCGCTTGAAAATCCTTCCATATGGACATATAATTCCATGATAAAAATGACTCTTGAGTTCCAAGATGTAAATAAGACTTTTATGAACAACTTTCATGTTGGTTGGAAGTACATTTGAGGTACACAAGTTCATGGAAATGACCTATAAAACAAATGACCTAAAATGAAACTTTCCCAAAATACCCTTGCCATGCCAAGACTATAACTTGAGATGTACACATGATATCAAAGACTTATAGGAATTTTTGGAAAGCTAAAAACATGAGGAACAACTCTCATGTTCACCTAAAGTTGAGGAGAAGCTTGATTCAAGGTCAAAAATGCCTTGGAAGTGAGTTGACTTTTAGTTGACCAAACGTAAGTTTATCTAAGACCTCTAACTTGTTGGCATCATAACTTGAGTTCTACACACTCAATGGATGATTTTTAGTACTCAAAATAAATCTAAGAACATGTTCTACAATTTTCACATTTGCATGAAAGTAAGATTGAACTTGTATCATATGGTAAATTGTCCTTGAAGTTAGGCACCAAAGAAGGGGATTTTACACTGAGATCCTCTGAAACCCTAATTTAGTAACTCCTTGAACTCTTGATTCTTCTTGATTTGAACTTGACATGACATCCTAAATGTCTCAAGATAACTCCCCGTGGCCTCAATGACTTGAAACCAAGTCTCAAGCTCTTTCAAATTCACAATTGAGCTTGAGTTGACCAGATGAAACCCTAGATTCACATCCTTTGATTGTGACCTCTTGCAGATGAAATGAAAGCCTATACAAGCTCCACAATGACCTTAAAGGTAACCAATGAGTTTCTCAATCATATTATATCCTCAACAATAATCTTATGAACCCCTGATGATCCTCTGTTGACCTCCAAGATAAGAGACAAACAACACACATCAATCCTTCCTTTCAAGGAGTTTTGACAACTTCATGATGATGGTAAACACTCTTGCCTGAGCTTGAGATCAAATGAGACTCTTCTCTTGAATGGCACACCTCTCTCGATCCCCTGTTAAGAACAATGCTATGCAAATGCAAATGCTAAAATGAAATAAAACATAAGTCAAGTACAAGAAAAGGGTTGGTCAAATTTTGGGGTACAACAACATCCATACGCAAACCTCTCCTCTCAAGGAGTTTTGAAACTTTATCCTGATAATGATGAACCCAGATGGCTTGAATAAGTTCCCTTTCTTGAGCTTGAACAAATGAAACTCTCCTCTTAAATGGCACCACAAACTTCTTGATCCCCTGTTAGAACCAATGTTATGCAAATGCAAGTGCTAAAAATGAAAATGAACATAAGCCAAGTTAGAAAAGGAAGGTTAGTCAAATTTTGGGGTACAACAGTTAGGTAAAGACCTAAGGTTAGTTTCTAAGTTTTCTCGCAAAGATATCGCATCCTCTGCCTATGTATCATGACTAGGATAGAATCAGAGCAGTCGTAGTTCACCTCACTGAGGATAGAGAACTCTTGATTATGATCAAGGTCCAAAGGGGGAACAGACATAACAATGCATGTATATAGTTTAACAAAACTCTCTAATCTAAGTTGTACACTCAAAGGTTATTAACTTTAACAAAATTCAAGAGGGGAGTAAGTAATCATCACCATGATTCTTACAGAGTTAACAAACTCTATCTTCAAGTTCTAGTTGAAAGATCTTCCTAACAAGGTGTAGGTCTTTTAGACTTAAAGCAAAATTCTAATGGCTATGGGCTCTAACTTAACAAAGTTAAGATTCAGGGTAACTTAACAAAGTCAAAGGGAGGGTATTGAGCTATCTATGACCCAAGGGTCAATAGAGAGACTTTTCTTTGGAATGGGAAAAGAGATGAGGCAATTGGATGAGAACTAAAAAGTTCCATCACTGGGGAATAACTTAACAAAGCTAAAAATATACATAAGTATTCATTCAAACATGATGAACATATAAAAGGGCATGGTAACAACCAAGGAAGAGATGCAAGCATGTGACAACATCAAGAAAATATTACAATCAAGTCAAATGGTTACAACCACAAAGCACAAAGATATTACAATATCTAGAAAGGGGAACATGGTAGAGGTTATTACAAGACCAAACATACAAGATAAAAACAAACTTGAAGCATCTTAACAAAGATGAACGGAAATGAGGTAACAACCATCAATACAAATAATAACATGTAATTCAAGCAATTTTAAATTCAAGCAAGTTACACCTTGAGGAAAGCATATGTAGGTATCAAAGAATGTCAAATGTAACAACATGAGATCAACAATCATACATTGATTACAATCAAGTACAAGTAAGCATAGAAGAAGAGTCACAACAGTTCAAGTAACAAGTTTCATGAGGAAATTATACAAGTTCATGGCAACAACCAAAATTAAGCAAATCCTAACATATTAGAGTTCTAACAAGACATCTAAACAATTAGAGGATACATGAAGAATACGCTCAAGAGGTTACAACATCAAGATGTAGCATGATTCACAAACATAGTTCACAATGACAATCAGTTAGATGGACCAAAAACCAAGATTTGAACATAACAAGAGCTTGAGTCAAGCAAAAATCAAGCACTCAAACAAGTTAACAAACATGTGTAAATCAAGTACAAAACAATCTCAACAGATTAAATCAAGAAGTTTGGGAAAAGTTTCAACAAGAAGTAAGGTAAAAATCCTAAAGGACCACACGACTTTCAAGTGGATTGAAGTATTTCTAAGATGAACATCCTTGAATTCTTTTCTCACTATGTGAAATTAGACATGATAAGGAACATTTTGTAAAAAGAATGGATCAAAAAGTTTGAAAAATGGAAAAGTTATGAAGTTTTCAAAATTGTGAATAAAACATAAAAAAACAAGTGATAAAAAAGTAAGGAGTGCACTTGGTAGGTGTTGAACCCACAACCTTTGGGTCACAAACCTAAAAATTTTCCAGTTCAACTAATGCACGCATGTGAACATTAGGGGAAGAGAAAGACTAAATTCCAAAACATGGAAAGTAAAACAAATTACCAAAAAAGTTGATATCCACACGGGTCAAACTCAGGACATTGGGCAAGGCAAGCACATTAGTGCATGTGTCATGACCACTGGGGTGGTGATACATCCAATGTATCAAACCACCCTAGTGCAATATGTACCTCAATGTATGGAAATTTGGGCATAATTCAAACAAGGAAAAACAAGTGAAAATGGCAAGAAACGTGAACATTCAAATTCATTCAAAACAACATCAATTTTGACAAACTCAAAGTCTATCTTGTGTGATTTTTGATAAAGAATAAGATGGTGCAATTAGTTTTCTCAAATTATGCTCAAAACCCAAAACCCGATAATAACTGCAGGATGAGGTTTTTGAAATGTGTTTTCAAAGCTTGAGTGCAAAGAAAACATGTTTGTACTGGTTTAAAGGTATGCACACATTCTAAACATGGTATATGCAAAGTCCGAACAGAAAGATGCATCAAAATTGTGCAGAACTGAAAATGGTACATGAGTTGCAAAGTTGTACATGGATTGGAAGTGCAAAATAGAAATAGTTAAGAGCTAGACCAAAAGATATTTACTCAAGATAAATTCAAGCATAACACGAATAGAACATATAGGAACTTGATCCCAAATGACAACCAAAGAACTTGAGAATTAATGAGGCTGCAAATTCATCCTCCAAAACTGCTTGCAGCAAAACCAAACATTACAAGACTTAAAAATACTTGTAGCTAGTGCAAAAAATGGCTTGTGGATTTGGAAAGTAAGGCCTAGAGCCTGTGATAATTATCAAACAAGAGTTCATAACAGAACCTGACTCACAAACAACAAAACATAAACATGACAAGACAAAGGCATATCCAAGACAGTTTGCACATACAAAACATGGACCTATACGTCAAGTTATTTTTAAATCAAAATAGAAATAGACCTAAACTAGGCTCAAACTGAATATGTCAAACTAACCAAAGGCAGTATTAAGCATAATCTAACAAAGTCCTCAAATGTAAATGATCTATCACTAAATCTAAACATGGAATTTAGACTAACAGAACCAGCAACAATATCCACAAAAGGAACAACTTAACCTTCAAATCCAACATCAATATCCAATGACAGTTGCAAGCAAATCCTCCTAAAGTTCATACATGACTTAGGGTAATTCTTAAGGGAGTTCCAAAAAGCACAAACACATAACAACAACACAATATGTGATGACTAAAAGAGTGCTACATATGTTGATGAGCATAATAAGCAAAGCATGGCAGATTCAAATATGAAATGCACTTGCATTTTAAACACATTTCAAACAAATCATACTAAACATATTCATGACAGTTTAAGATAAGGATAGTGATCACTAACCTCTTGTAGACTTCCAAGCAAGCAATGTAGTAGGGAATACCTTGAAGAGTTGCTCCATATGATATTTAGCAGAATTTGGAAAACTAGCAGATTTCTTGCACTTGAAGAAAATGAAGGGATCTTTGGGAAAAATCCAAGAACTAGTGATGCAGAGGGTATTCTATGTTTTGGACAGTTGGTACACCTTAAACCAAAGGTGTTTAGAGTGTTGAGATGATTGAAATAGATTTGAGTAAGGTGTTATTTAGTTTTGTATGAAAAGTCAAAGTTTATTTGGTTGAAAGTTGACTTTTGGGAATATGGAGTCTTGGACTGATTTAAAGGGTTGAACACCTGCCAAACATAATTTGTGGATTATGCAGATGGTTTGTGGTGAGTTTTTATGTATGGAAATGGTTTTAGCAAGCAAACTGCCGAAGACAGATTTTGGTGAACTTGCTTCAACTATAAGAAAAGTGGAAAGAAAGGTTCTTGGCATATTTTGAAAGGAGAAGTGCTTCTTGTCTTTTGGAGGGAGAAGATAGCAAATCTTCCAAGGATCTTTGATGCAGGAAATCTTATATGTTTTCAATGCATTGTGATGCATAAACAGGATGCAAGCAAGCCATAGGAAGTGATTGAAATGGTGTCAACAGAGTAGGGGCCATGCTGCTCCAAATTTTTCTCAAAAAGTTTCTCTTTCCTCTTACACCTTTGGATTTGTTTTGAATTAAATAATGCAACTTGGACAAAATCTTGGCTTTTAACTTTAATTATTTTGCATTTCTACACATCGCACATCCTAGACATCAGATCAATGGCTAAGAAATGGTTGAGAATCAATTGGATGGTTGGCAAGTTGGTTCATGTCAAGTTTGAAGTTGTGCATTTCAAGTGTTTGGACCCCAACTTCCCTCCTTCGAAACTCATAGATCACAAATGCTATGGATGAGTTCTTTTACCTTTTGGAAAGCCCTCACCATGTCCTACAACTTTCATGTTTTAAGTTTTTTCAAATTCTAATTGAAACTAGGTCAAAAATCCTCTTGAAGTTGGCTGAAAACATGACTTGAAAAGTGCCAAAACCAAGAAATTTCACCAAGTGTTTTTCCCTCTTGACTTGTTTTGGATCATAAATCCAAATCTATTCATTTTTTAAACATGGATCAATGTTGCACTTTTGTAGGACTCCTCAAGACCTTTATAACAAGCTTTGAATCACTCCATTTGGATGTGTGGTTAGGAAGTTATGGTCTTGCCCCTTTGAAAACCCTAATTTCTCGACTTTTCGATTACTCTTCAATTCTTGACCCAATGGTCTCCAAACTTCATGAATATATGTGATATAACATTAGGAATATAATTGCCTTTAATTTTGGGTCAAAACCCTATTGGTCAATGAGTTGAATTTTCAGTCAGACGAACCGAACGATCGAAAAACTCAGAATCAACTGTTGGTATTCTAGGTCCTCTATAGTCTTGAAACTTATTTATTGGACTTCAATAAGTCATATAAGCTTCATGGACCATGATTCTATCATTGGAGTACCATTTAAATCAAAATTCAAACCACAATTGACTTTTCCTGATCAGAAACCCTAATCGGGGGTCCTGAACTGCATTGTTCTTATTCTTTGGGTGACAACCTCAAATTTGATTCATTCTTGATCCAATATAGTATTATTGATTATGTGGGGACTTGTTTCGTGGAGAATCAATCCAAGATATTGACTGATCAAACTATAGAAACCCCGATTGATGGCTGTATGGAACCCTAATTCATCTGCATCTTGACAAAGACAAACTTGAAATAGGTTAAGCTTAGATAAACAAATGATGATGCTCCTAGAATAATGATGATGATCTAGGGTTAAAACTTTGGGGTATAACAATAGCTTTCCCGAGTATTATATTGATGATTCAACTTGTCTCTGAAGAAGAAGCAAGAGTGAGAACCTGTAATGTACAGAATGCAATGCTAAGAAAATGCACATACACAATGCAAATGAACTTCAAGGAACTCAAAAAGTATATTTGTAAACATTGTAATCATGTAGAATGGAACTTCTAATAATCAAAAGGCTCATTTTATTAATTAAATTGGAAAGATTTACAAAGCAAATAATACACCTTCAGGAGCCAATACATCATAATCAAAAGTACAAAAAAATAAAGCAAAAGAAATTAGAAGTCTAATCCTCTTGGCTATGGTCCCTTCTATCCATGAAGTTCTTTCATAATCTGGTTAATCCTATCTTGCATCTTTGCATTTTCAAGGATAAGCTGGTCCACATATTGCTTCCAAGCCACAAAAGTCGGAGGAAGACCAGAGCTAGCAGTTGATGCTGATGATGCACGAGAGAAAAATAAATCCTCTTGTAATTTCCTCTTCTTAGAAGACTTTTCCTTTTTCCTCTGTTGATGAAGCTTCTGAAGTTCTTCATTCTCCTAACTTAGGATGACATATTTGTTTTTCCCGACATTCTTCTCCTTTTTAACCTTGTCCAATGCACTCTTCAGTTTTCCTTCTTCCCTCGTAGCGGTCCAAGCAGGGTCATTAGGAGTCAACAACATGGGTTCATGACGAGGGTAAGGAATCCTTAGCTTAAAAGCCATTTCTCGCATCCATCGCAGATAAGGTTCCGAGACAATACAATAAGGGTATCCCAATGCAGTCATTCCTTTCTTATGTATGTGACACCAGACGTGTATGATTTTGGCTTTAAGTTCTAGATCCTTTCCTTCTTTGAGAAAAATTCCTTCTAAAAAGGTTAGATCAGGCTTTTCCTTCATCAGATATCCGAGCTGTCAACGAGCCAAAATAGGGTTATAACTGATACATCCCTTTGTGCCAAGAAGAGGCATGTTAGGGAAATTGCTGCATCTGTTAATCATCATTACTCCACCATACATGGGATCATACCACACGATGTCAGAGTATATGAGTGATTTGATTATCTTCGATCAACAGAGCCCATCCTTCAAATCTCGGACAGTCGTGAATCTTGACAAGCGAGAAATAAAACACTTGTAGAGAAGAGCGGTGCAATAGGTTATCTGACCCCCTCCTTGAGAAATCCTCAGATGGATGGAATGATATGTGTCAGCCAGTAGTGTGGGAACATGATTCTTGAGTATGAAGATCTTGATGGTATTCATATCAATGAAATCATCAATATTTGGGAACAGGAAAGTCCCATAGACCAATAATGCAAAGGTAGTTTCAAAAGCTTCAGTATTCTTCTCATTAGCATGCTAACGAGCCTTCTCTATCAGGAATTCTTCCGGAAATCCAGGAAACCCTTCCTTAGTAGTCATGTGAGTTTGAATATCAGACAAACTTAGGTGTGTGGATTTTGCAATGTCCTGCTCACTTAGCGTGTCTTCTGATCCGGAAAAAGGAGGCTAAGACGTGACAAGCAGTTTCATCAAAGCATAATACTTATCTAGGGTAGGCATCAACTGGTAGTCATAGAAATGTGAAGCAATGGTATAGAGGGTCATAGAACTAGACGGGTATATCTAGTAACTCATCAATTATCTTGAGCCTCAACAACGGGAAGATTCTCCCATATTCGTCTGAGAATGTTAAAGGATTCTTAATTATACCTTCTAGTTCCTTTAGGCTTTCAAGCTTCATATTCTTTAAGGTGTATTTCAGTGTTCCTTTTCTCCCAAAATCCATTTTCACAATGTCTGCAAAACAATTTTAGTTCCTTGAAGGGTTAGAGAAAAAACAAAATGCAGACTTATTTTATTAGCCAAATGGAAAGGATAACAGTGCTTCTTAAAAGAGTCTTAAAAATAAAAGCTAATAAAGCCCTAAGAAAGTCTTGTGTTAAGCTTCTCAATTTGCTTCTCCAACTGGGTCTTCTCGAGAATGAGTTTATCTACGACCATCTTCCAAGGAGTTAGCTGCGGGTTAGAGAAAAATAAGTTCTCCTACACTTTTCTCTTCTTGCAAGAAAGTACTTCTTCACTCTTCAGCTGTAGTTATCTCTGAAGTTTAGCATTCTCTTCGAGGACCACCTGATACTTGTTCTTCCAAGCATCTTTTTCTTGTTGCGCTTTGCTCAAACCGATCTTCAACTCTTCTGCTTCAGACATGAAAATTAGAATGGGTTCTTTCTTTAGCATCATGGGCTCTTGTCGAGCATAAGGCATCTTCAACATGACGGTCCTATCTCGGACCCATTGGAGATAGGGTTCCAGAGAAACACGGTTAGGCTTTCCCAAACTTTCCCTTCCTTTCTTGTACAAATGGTGCCAAGCAATCACAATCTTCTCCTTGAGCTCCTTTCCATATTCATCATCCTTGAAGAAAATTCTCTCCACATGAGCGCTATTGGGCTTGTCTTTCAAAGGATACCCTAGCTGATGGCGAGCCAAGACTGGATTGTAGATGATTCCCCCTTTAGTGCCAAGAAGAGGCACATTAGCAAAATCTCAGCAGCTATCAATGATCATTACTCAAACATAGACACGGTTGTACCAATCAATATCCGAGTGGGTAAGAGCCATAATCTTCTTTGACCAACGACCTTTCCTGAAATCCCAAAAGGAATTGGACTTGGGTAAGTGAGAAATAAACCACTTATACAATAAGGGCACACAACATGTAATCATTCCTCCATTGTGAGAGTTTTTGAGATGAACTGAATGATAAGCATCTGCTAGTAAGGTAGGCACTGGATTCTTCTTTAGGAAAACCTTGATAGAATTAATATCAACAAAGCCTTCAAATCTTGGGAAGAGAAACACTCAATAGATAAGTAATGCAAGAATAGCCTCAAACGCATCCATGCTTAGATGATCGACATAATACTGAGCTCTTCCTATCATAAAATTTGTGGTTAACCCAGAGACTTCACCTTTAGCAGTCATATTGGCTTGGATGTCAGATAATCTCAAATGTGTAGCCTTGGAAATTTCTTGCTCTTTACGATCTTTCTCCAAGACAAGAAAGGGAGATTCATCCAGGATAGGCAAACCAACCAAATGAGATTATTCTTCCAACATAAGCACAAGCTAGTAATCCGGGAAAGTGAAGCGATGATAGACCAGATTATAGAATTGAAGTAATATGGAGAGAAGTTCATTGTCCACCTTAGTCTTCAACAGTGATAACAGCTTCCCATACTTGTCCTTGAACCTTTCTTAATCTACAACCAAAGCTCCCAACTTCCTTAAGTCATCCAATTTAAGACTCTTGAAAGTTTACTTCAAAGTATTTTTTCTTTCGCAATCCATGATAATCCTACGATGTTTGCAAACAAAAACTCTAAATTCCATGAAACGTTTATGAAAATGATGTTTATGAATGCATGTATGCAAAAAAACACGGGTATACAGATATACACATTCAAACAAACAAAGACCTATGTTTGAAAATCATGAGCATGGGGTAATATTCTAACCATCCCAAATAGTGCAGACTAAGGGTTTATTCGTACTTGCAGAACAAGGGTTCTAAAAGGTTCCCAATGTCATCAGTCCATCTTTCGAATATTATCAATTTTCCAAATACTTGGTAGTTAATAATATTCTCAAGAGAACCTCTTTTGAGTGTAGTATGGTGTATCAACTATTTTGGGACTACTCCCTCATAGTCATTGCACTACGTCCTAAGAAAGCCAAGTTGGGTTAAGGGTAACTAAAGGTTCTGAGTGTCACGGGATCCTAGGTCGAAAGTAGTGATTGTTTTCACGAATACTCGTTCAACAATACTATTCTCAAGAGGGCCTCAACTGAGTGGTGATTTCTCAAGTCAGCTTGGTCGGGAATCAACTCCCTATAAGCCTCATTAAATGTATCACCTTCCTATCGTAAGTGCACTCAATTATGAGTATAGGACTTATGTCACTATACAATGGTAATAACCCAAGCAGATATATTCATACATATATACAGATAAACAGATATACAACAAATAACATAAATTAAACAAGTTAAGGGAAACCCTCGAAGAAGTCCCCAGTGAAGTCGTCATTTCTGTCGCGGTGAGAATTGGATATCAAGTTATTAGTTAACTTGAATCGCAAATCATTATTCACTACTGGTCTTTAATTTGTCCAAGGGAAACGGAAAAAGATCGAATAACCCACAAGTATGTAATGCAATGCAAAGCTAGAGAATCTAAGGTTCGGGGGTTCGTTAAACTTAGGGAAGGTGTTAGCATCCTAAGCATCTGTAGTACTCTACAGGAACCTCTTGTTTTACTTGCGTTATTTGTTATCTGCTTGCTAAGGGAATGACCTAGGGGTTTATTCCTAACTATGTTCACCAAGACATTGCATCCCGTACCTACGTATCCTGATGGGAATGGAATCAGAGCATCCGTAGTTCCCCTAAAAGGGTAAACAAAGTTGGTTGATTGATTTTAGGAGAAGAGACAAGTTGTCATCTTAAGAAGAATACTCAACTTAAACCACCACAAACATGTGGAAGACGGTATTTACTTTGCATTGAGAGAAGAGCTCCAACTCGGATATAGAATCGACGAGTATGCCACATACCTCTCTCAAGCGGAAAAGAATCTACATCTTTCTCAACTATGTTATGGGGTAGAAGAATTACATCTCGACTACGTAGATGACTAGTGTCTAATTCTCTTGTGGGAGAATGGGAACATGATTTGTAAGTTGTCTAAATGTTGACATACTAAGGGAACCTATCTTGAAGGTATAAGAATGTATACCTAAATTTATCAACCTGAGGGAAAGAAGGGATCAACTAAAGGGGTAAATGATGCAAATGAGAGTGCAATGTGTACGACTATAAAGTCACACACAAGTTCTTCCCTTTGATACAGACATGTGCAAATATATTATTAAAAGCAATACAAATAGAAGCATTGAGCATATACATCAAGAATAACTAATTGAAATCAAGGAGTTCAAAGAATAGTTCACAAACTAAACAAGAATTTGGCTAAAGGAACCATAATAAAAAATTACGTGCATTTCATCAAGATTTAACATAATTAACATTAGGATTAAACCAAACTATGACCAAAATTGTCTCCAAGTCTACTCAAATTCAATATTAGTATTAAACAATCGAAATTCAATAAAAAACAACATTAAAATTAACGTTTTAATTTCAAACGAGATTCACTATACAAAATTCAATTAAAACCAAAATTAGAACTCTAACCAAAATTAAAATTCAGATTTTAAGACTTGACTCCAAATTCTAATATCAAAATTTTAGCAAAAAACTAAAGCCTAAATTACATGATTAATTTTAAAAAAGTATATAAAAAAACACAAGATGAGGTGCATTAGAAAACCAAATGGTGGCGTTGGCAAAAAAAAAATTTAAAAAGAAGAAAGGCCTAACCCATGTCTAAGAATCCAAAAAAAATGAAAAAAAAACAAAATCTGTGAATTGATTCAAATCACAAATGCCATTTCTCCCATTTCTCGACATTCAACCCTCAACCTTCATTCTCTGCTCTCTCTCTCTCTCACGATTTCGAAGGCAACCAAAAAATCCTCCGCACCAAAGTCCCTTGTCGGTTGTGGCAGAACTTTCTTGTCGAAGAAAAACAGAAACCTGCAATCGATTAACCCTCCTATCCACCCATTTCGCTCTGAATCTCACTCGAAACCGCAAATCGCAACCGAAAAAAACAAACTAAAACCATTGTCGCATCGCTGGGAAAAGGGGTCGGCAAAGACAGAAGAGTCGCCACCGTTTGTTATTTATTCCAAAGAGAGGGAAAGGAAACAATAGAAGAAAACGTATGAAAAAGGGAAAAGACAAGGTCATCGCAACCAAATCTTGGGTTCATGAGTCGGTTACGCAAGGGGAAGGTATGGACACCCCTCACGTCCGTTGTACTCAACGGGATCCATGCTTGGTGTCTATCTAAAAGGGTGTTAATCTATCAAAAAGCTGACTCACAAGGAAAAAATAAAACAAAAGAGACTCGATAGAGCATCCCCGCTCTATTCCTACGTATTTCCTCGTGCAATGGGAAAGTTAGAGTCAACGTAGTTTGAAAAACTACAGGTGAAGGGGGGAAGGTTGCTCGCTAAGACATCATTGCTTGTGCCTACGTATCCTCATCTGGTATGAGAAATCATAGAAAACGTAGTTCGGGCTGACACGACCACTGGTTGGTTCAAGTGTTTTAACTGAGTAGGGTTAAACATTCGTTCCAGTAGTCAGGGACGTTGCCTGTTTGCAGTAGAACCAAGACTTAACACACTCTTTCTGAAAATGATTTTCAAACAATTCCAAAGGATAAAAAGGTTTGATGTTTTGTTTTGTGTTTTTTAAACAAGAAGTGAATTGAGTTAAGTTTTAAACTCATGTTGCACTAAAGAATATGACTTGAGAGCGAATGCGTCGCATATCACCCGAAGGGCATACGCTAAACACTCTAGACAATGTGAGAGGAGGCCCCCCACCTATCATTCCTCAAGTACTTAAGGCTCGTAGCGTACAACAAGTGTTAGCCTTTATTAAGTGTCTTATGGAAGTTAGGAGATGAGAAGAGAAGACACAAACTCTAAGGGGAAACTAAATAACCCTAATGTTATCATGCAAAATGCTCCTAAAGTTGGGATTAAAAGGGGAAAATCTATCCTAATGTTATCATACAAAGGATTGAACACCTATTGTCTCTCCTACTCCCATCTTAAACAGAGGGACTAGGAATCCTACAGGATCATAGCAAAAGATCAAGTAAACACATAGCAATTCAATCACAAATGAAAAGAGATGAAAGATGAAAGTGACTTAAACAAGTCAATGCAATAAGAGATGCAAACATGAAATACAGACACAATTGCAAGAAGACAACAAGAGAATGACTTAAACAACTCAACAAGAGATGAGATGAAATGGGAGAAGCAACCCCATACAACCATTAACCATCAATCATCACAAAAGAATGGTGCTATCCTAAGAAGCACACACAAAGAAAAGAGGGAGGAAAAAGTGTGGGGCAGCCATCACCAAAAGCGCATCTCAACCATACAATTCTTTAAGATCAAGCAAAGAAATGCAAATGATCATACACCACCAACAACATGATATGCATTCAAGCAAAAACCAAGCATTACATGTCGAAGAATCAGCATTAGATATTCAAGAACAGTGAAACATGTCCAAAATAACCCACATAAATGCATCATACGAATACATGAAGGTTAAAGGTTGGAAGAAATCAAAACATTCTTGAAAACAACCAAAAATTACATTATGGTCCAATGTTAACTGGTTAACACTTTCTAGTGCAAACTGGTTAACCGGTTAACGACTTGAAAAGTTTAGAAATTGCACTAGTTAACCCGTTAACCAGTTTGTACTGCAACTGGTTAACCCGTTAACACTGCACCAGAAGCAAAAAAACAGCAATTCAAAAGCACTTTCAGCAATTAATTCAATGTGCAATCATCCAAATGATCATGTAATCAATTATGCACGAATTTAACACAAAAAATCAGTGATCAAACATCAATTAAACTTAATCAAGCATCAAAATCACAAATCACCAAGATTGAAATCAGCAAAATGGATCAAAAAACATCAAAAGTCATAGATCTATATTGTTATTATCCAAATAAGCTCAAAACAAATTTAGATCTAGAATTGCCAACCTACAAAGCGGAAATTTGCTTTGGTGAGTGTTGATTCATTTGAAATGAGCAAATCCAAGCAAGAAACTCAAAGTTCTTCAAGATCTAATATCTTTCTTGTTGTAGAAATGAAGATCAAGCAAGATCAAGCAAAAATGATCCAAATAAGCACTTCCAAATTAGCTTCCAAATTCATATCCAAATCCAAATGAAAATTGAATGGTGAATTGGAGATAATAGAGATGAATGATGGAGGTTTAGCTCTAGAATTTTATGATTCCAATGAAAAATCAAAGAACTCAAGTGAGAGCTCTAATGGAGGTTTTGTGAGTGAAAAAGTGGAGAAAAAATTTCAAGAGTGAGAGTGAAATCTGAAAATGAAATGTGATTGTGAGTATCTCCCTTTTTGGTTTAGAGCAAATTCATTTAAATATGCTTTAGGTTAGGAGTAGAATTATTGTTTGGAGTGAGGTTATGAAAATTGGAATGAGATTAGGAATGGAAAATTGGAGAGAAAGTGAATTAATTTTGAAAATTAATCCAAATTTAAAGTGATTCTAGATACTTTTTCTGGTGTAAAATCGAATTTACAAGTGATCAAAATGGACCCAAAAAGTGGAAGCATTGAAAATGCATGTATATGGGCAGATTTCGCTATGGTTAACCGGTTAACCATTTTTAGTGCAAATTGGTTAACCCGTTAACCACTCACAAATTTCAAAAATGACGCTATTTGGAGGGAAACTTGCACATTCATCCGTTTTCACCCGTTCTGAGCCCCGTTAAGCCTCTGAAACTTGCCATTGAATATCATAACTGTGAGAATGCCTGAGATAGCCTGGGTGTTGTCTCCGGAGCTGAAAATTATTCTGTTGAAAAAATAAAATCGACCGCTCGATCGCTGAGCAAAATAAATGTCGGAGCCCTTAATGCTCGCTGTTTAGACTCTTGCACTAAAAGAGAACCCTGAGCCACATAAATACCTTGATCTCATGCCTCAAGAACAAATGCCATGATATGCAGAAATACGAAAACTAAAAAAACATAAGTCAAGTTAAAAGAAAAGGTTGGTCAAATTTTGGGGTGTAATAACCACGGCAGAATAACTATAGGTAGTGAAAGAATACCAACCTAGATATGAAGACGACAGACATAACTTTTCAGGTACATGTTATTCTTCTACTCGCTTCTGCTTTCTCCTTCGTGCGTTATTATTGTTGTTGTTGCGATTTGCCTCTCTGATGTGTATATTTTCACTGTTCTGATTTGTGGTGCATGTGAGGGTGCTTTGTGTACTGATGGTACTGATTTTTTTATCGATTAATTTGTTGCTCCCCTTTTTATAGGCTTGTTAGTCAAAATCTCGGTCGAATGCTATTAATAATTCCGATTTCAACTTTGCCCTCGGAACATGTTGGCTTTTGTTTTGTAATATGTCTCGACAACTTTCCGGTTGGACATTCTTTGTTTATTAGATAAATTTTTAAATATCAAGAATTATCTAATTCTATTTCACTTATGTTTACTTGTCCTCTTCATCATGCGGTTCCGGAATATTTGCAAGCATCATGTTCAATTTTATTACCATATGGATACTTTTAACGAGACACGACAATTCGGTCGAAGTCAAAGACTCTTCTTTGGCTTCTGTAATTTGATGTGGTGCTAAATAAGACCATGAAGAATTGATTTGTATTCATTTCTAAGAGTTTGAGAAGGGGAGAGATGTTAAATCCTCTTCTGGTAGATTCATCATCAAAATGATGGCAACATTGAGGAACCTAGTAAACTTTATTTTTTTATTTCACTGCAGATTTTGAGGGAGGGAATTGCATTTGCGATATCTTAAAAGGAAAACAAGTGACTGCAATTGGAATCCAGGAAAAAGAGTACGAGAGGGAGGGGAGCTGCAACAATGACAAGTAGCTTTAGTGTGAGTGAAAAAAATGGCCGTGTGGGGTTGAAAACAAAAGCTGCTAGCATCTTTAATTTACTAACTAGAATTTAGAAACATGTTTTGAAATCCTTGTGCAACTTAAACTTGAATTTGTGGTGAAGAAACTTTATGTACTCTGAATTTTTGGAATTGATTGAATTATGGAGAAAGAAAATTTGGTATAACTTGAGATTAATTAGATTTGAGATGAAATCTTGTACGTTCTGAGAATCTTTGTATATTAGATTTTTATACATGTGAAGTCCTTATTTGTATTGATACAATTTAGTCGTGTCTAAGAGTTTATGACTCATATGATTTGAGTAGCATCTAGGCCATACTGCATTGAAATGTTCATGCCTTCTTATTCAAATTCAATTGAGAAACTCTTTAAGTTGTTTGAATATCAATTTCAGCACTATCACTGGCATTCGTTGGTAAAAAAAATTAATTCTTCTAAGCTTAGATCTCTAGCTATGATAAGTGATTCAATGTGCAAAAATCTTGGATGTTATATCCAAATAGTATAGGTGATATATCCTTTGATGCATGTAGGGCAGAGTTTTTTTTGTGGTACCAGTCTGATCTCATTCCAAACCCTCAAGGAACAGTTGGACACCGAATCACTTAAAGTGATTTTCACAACTTGTACGAATTTTTTGCTTATGAGGAGGTTAAAAACATATTTGTACTCATGATCCTTGAAATTTGAATATGAGCAAAATTTCGCAACTTGAACTCTTTATGAATTTAATCATAGTCTGAACTTGAATATTGGTCCTTGAAATCATTTCGTACAAATTGAATTATTTTGAGTTTCAATCCGACTTATAAAATTTGAATTTCAAAAGGCTTGATAACTTGGTTTCCTATAAAAGTCTTATAATCATGCATCCCCTTTGAATTTCTTCAAAAATCCCACTTGAAAGATTTGAGAAAAATATGGAAGAAATATGGGAACCTCAAGTTAGGCTGTTCTCAATCTTGGAACCTTGTTATGAATTTGCATAAAAACTTCGTCTCTTTGATACTAAAAAATCACCTTTGAATTTTGATAAATGGTGGATTTTCAAGGTGAATTTAAAATCATATTTGTTGCATGAAAAATTCATGAATCAACTCAAGATATATTGATTGCAAGCTATTAATCCAAGATATTTCCATTGAAAATTCTGAGAAATTATGAGGAAAATAACAAGTAGAAAACCCCAGGATCCTTGAATCAGAATGGTTATACCCTGAAATGCTTGACTGTGAGAATTAGTGTTGTCTATACTTGAAATCAATGTACCTACACACACTTGTTAGTCATGATAAACACACACAAAATCTTATGCCTTGAAGATGTTATGCAAGATGATGCACAAAGCGGTGGGATCTTAGTGTTACAAATTAGGGTGCGACACTTACCAAAACCAATCTACCCATAATCATTTATTAGTTTCAGGTTTTCAATTTATGCAATTTTAAATTTTTGTCATTTTAGTTTCTGGGTAATGAATGAAGAATTTATGTTTTCTGTTGTCGTTGTCTTCTTAATGATTAGTCAAAAGAAAATAAGTAACCTCTTCCCCATAAATAATATAAATTCTAAAGACAGAGAAGAATTTTAATTGGACTGTTGACAATATTAGAAACAAGGTCTTGATAACAAATCAATGCACCTACTTGTGATTTTTTATATCCCCTGTCGCGTGTTAAGTAGTCAGAAAAGTAGTTAGCCTCTTAAGAAGTTTGAATTGTCTTATAGTATAGAATAAGATTAATTGTAGGATTTAGTTTATGGGAGGATAAGACTATTGCTTAAGATAAATAAAATCAATACACTGCATGCATAAATAAACACACAAAAGTGTGTAAAAAGAATGAAGTAAGCTGAAAAGCCCTTTAAATAAGTTCTTGTGCGCGAAACTAGAGCAATAAGTTCTTGTGCCCAAAACTGAAGAAACAATGGATGTCTTTAACATTAGTAATATGTTAGACTCATAACAAGTGCGATCTCATCAAGTGAAAAGGGGGAGCATCTAGAAAAATTTATCTATAAGAATAAAAATGCATGTGTAAGCCTCATGTTCGAAATAAACCAAAAATCAAGACAAAGTAGTTAATTCCCCATTTTGAAATAGAAAAAATGAATTCTTGCACCAAAGGATAAGATAACCAAACTAGGATTTAGGATGACTAACTTAACTGAAGAGTTATGGCATGATAGATAGCATCAGGAAACACACACACACAAAGTTGAATATAAGCAAGACTAAATTGTGCCTAAATTGTGCCAATTTTTGAAATCAATCCTCTGAGATAGACTTTGAGTTGATCATGATTCAAACTTTTAGAGTAGGAGATGAAAGAAATTCGCATTTTTTTGATGTTATCTGTCGCATCACCTGAGGACAAGTAATGATTCAAGTTTGGGGGTGTGTAGCTCACATTTTGTGAGATATTACAATGCTTAATACTTGAATATATATTTCTGTTTTCATCATTTAGTAGTTTAATTAATTACATTTTTTTTGTTTTAGAGTAGTTTATAAAAAGAATAGTAGGTGCTCTCTTTTGTTAGTTTTATTGTGTTTGTCTCTTGTGTAGAGTTAACTACAAATAAGGCCTGACACAATAATCTGGATCAACAAATTTTTCTCCAAAGGAAGTGGAAAGCTGGAACCAGGTGTCACATCGATGCGAAGAGGGGCCGGCAAGGACAGAAGAGTCGCCATCGTTCGTTATATATCCCAAAAGAGGGAAAGGAAACAATCAGAGAGAATATAATGAAAACAGAAAAAGACAGGTCATCGCAACTACGTCTCGGGTTCGGGAGTCGGTTACGCAAGGGGAAGGTATTAGCACCCCTTACGTTCGTCGTACTCGACGGGATGCACGTTTTGTTGTCTACCTAAAAGGGTTTTTACTATCTAAGCTACGGCTCAGGGGCAAAAGAAAAGAAAAGAGACTCAATAGAGCATCGCCGCTCTATGCCTACGTATTCCCTCGTGCAATGGGAAAGTCAGAGTCAACGTAGTTCGGCTAACTACGGGTGAAAGTGGGGAAAGGTTGCTCGCCAAGACATCCCCATCTTGTGTCTACGTATTCTCATCTGGTATGATAAATCAGAGCAAACGTAGTTCGGGCTACAAGAACACCGGTTAGTTCAAAATGTTTTAGGTCCGAGTAGGGTTAAAACTTAGTTCTAGCAGTTAGCTGTATATCACTCGACCATTGGAGACTTAGGCGTTACCCATTTGTGGTAGAACCAAGAGTTAACAAAACTCTCCTTATGAAAAAGGTTTTCCAAATTAAGATCCCGAAGGATAAAAAGATTTGAAGTTTGTTTTTGTGTTTTTTTAGAGAAAGAAGTGAATTGAGTTATGATTTGAAACTCATGTTGCGCTAAAGACTATGACCTGGGAGCGAATGCGTCGTATATCATCCAAAGGACATACGCTAAACACTCTAGACAATTGAGAGGAGGCCCCCCAATCATCATTCCCCAAGTACTTAAGGCTCGTAGCGTACACCACAAATTAGTCTTTATTAGATGATTTGATATGTTTGAAGATGAGAAGAGAGAGACACACTCTAAAGGGAGACTAAGACTCAACCTAATGTTCTCATACAAAATGCACCTATGATTGGGATGAAAAGGGAATTCTACCTAATGTTGTCATGCATGGTTTCAATCCTAATGTCTATCATAATCCATCTTAAACAAGAATAATTAGAGGTCCTAAAGGAACATGGAAAAGGAAGACAAAAGAAGAAGAAGAAAGTATAAGAAAAATTCAATATGCAAACATGTAATGCACAAGTAGAATGAAAGTGAGGGAGGAACAAAGTGTGGGGTAAACACCACCACAAGCACATATCAACCTCAAGCACGCAAATGGGAAATGCAAGAACCAAAAGAAAATGCACACAAAAGCACACAAATGAGCTTAAACAAAATCAAGCCAAAAGTGAGATGCAATGGGAGAAGTCATGACCCCTGCAACCATTCAAGCATCAATCACCGAAGAAAAGTGGGAGGAAAAATTGTGGGACAGCAGCCACCACAAGCACATCTTAACCAAATCATTCTTCAAACTCAAGCAAAGACCAAAGATAAACATCACTTTAAACAACATACATGAGAGTATGCATCCAAGTGGAAAACGAACACGCGTGTCGACAAAATCATTATTAAACGATTAAGAACGGCGACATACATCCAAAACATCTCACTCCTAATGCATCATACTGATCCGTGAAGACTCGAAGTGAAACTAAACCAAACAAGCATGAAAAACAGTAAAACAGGCCTGATGGCACAGTGTTAATCGATTAACATCAGGGGTTAATCGATTAACCAGTCAAAAATGCCTGAAAATTTGAAAATTTGTGTTGGTTAATCGGTTAACACTATGCCAGAAGCAGAAAAACAACCAGATAACAGCAGTTTCAGCACATAAGCACTTATCCAATAATCCGGATAATCACATAATCAATTATGCATGAATTTAAACCAGAAAACAATGATCCAATCAACATGTAAACACATTAAACTAGCAAGATCACAGATCATATGAATCAAATTAGCAAAATCAATTGAAAATGAAGATCCACATGATGATTATGCAAATAAGCTCAAAACAACAATGGATCTAGAATTCCAACCTATGAAGCAGAGAATTGCTTCGGTTAATGTTAATTCAACTCCAATTGAGCAGATCCAAGCAAGAAATTCGGAATTCCTTCAAGATCCAAGTGATTTCTTGTAGTAGAAATGAATATCCACCAAAATTAAACAAGAATTATCCAAATAAGCTCCTCTAGACCAACTCCTAAATTCAGATCCAAACTTGCACGAAAATTGAATGGAAAAATGGAGATGATGATGATGAAGGATGAAGGTTTAGCTCTTAGAAATCAATGATTCCAATGGAGAATCAAAGAATTCAAGGTGATAAGAGCTTTGGTAAAGGTTTTGGGAGTGAAAAGTTGAGAGCAAATTGAGAGAGTGAGAGTGAATTCTGAAATGAGAGTGAAATCATGAGGATTAGATGTGTGAGGTTTGGAGTAAATCAATTAAATACTCCTTAGGTTTGGAGTGTGGTTTGTGAAAATTGGAATGGAATTAGGAATGTGAATTTGGAGGGAGTTTTAATTAATTTGAAAATTAACCAAAATTCAAAATTGTTCTAGATCCTTCCCTTGTAGTAAAATCAATTTCACATGTGATCAAAATGGACCCCAAAGCGGCTTTACTTGGAAATTCACGTGCAGAGCAGAAATTTGCACTGGTTAATCGGTTAACCATATGGTTAATCGATTAACACCCTTGAATATTTGAATTTAACCTGTTTTGACTTGGTTAATCGGTTAACCAATTGGTTAATTGATTGGCACCTTCAAAATTTTGAATTTGGCGCCTTTTGGAGGGAAACCTGCACAATGGTCTGTTTTCAATCGTTTTGAGCTCTGTTAAGCTTCTGAAACTTGTTCTTGAACATTTCAACTGTGAGAATGCTTGATATAGCCTGCATGTTGTCTCCTGCACTGAAAATAACCTGCAAAACAAAATAAAATCGACCGCTCGATCACTGGGAAAAATAAATGCCAGAACTGATGATGCTTGTCGTTTGGTCTCTTGCACTAAAAATGAAACCTGAGCCACAGAAATGCCTTGATCCCATGCCTCAAGAAGACATGATATGATATGCAAAAATAAAAAATGCAAAGGAACAAAATCCACGTACAAGAAATGGTTGGTCAAATTTTGGGGTACAATAGCTGCCTTTATTCAAGCGACTTGGACCTGAAGGGATGAAAAGTGAACGACTTTTAATCACTCGAGGTAAAAGACGGTTGAATACCAAAGAACCCGAAAATTTTCCAACCGCAGAAATAGCACTGCAAACCCTCCTGGGGATGAAAATCTCTGGAGATAACTAAATCTGAGAGTTGCAACAGTAAAAATATAACTGATTACCAATCAAAAAGCATCGACACACGGTCGGAAGAGACATCTGCTAATGCGCAGGCAAAGACACTAAGTCAGAAAGATCATCTAATATCACCATCAGGCATCTATTGAAACAATAGGCATCTAACCCGAAGGTCGACTCAACACAAAGCTGAGATCATCTGCTAATCTAAGCAGGCATCCACTAAATAACAGCGAGCATCGAACCCGAAGGCCGGCTCAACATGAAGCTGAGAAGAAACATCTGACATCGCTGCCAGGCATCTGTTAAATAAAGACAGGTATCGAACTGAAGGTCGCCTCAACACGAAGTTGAGAACATCTGCTAATCCAAGTAGGCATCCGTTAATTAAAATGAGCATCGAACCCGAAGGCCGGCTCAACAAGAAGCTGAGAAGAAACATCTGACAACATCGTCAGACATGTGTTAAATAAAAATGGTCGTGGAATCCGAAGGCCGGCTCAACACAAAGTTAAGAAGAAACATTTGACATCGTCGCCAAGCATCTGTTAAAGAAAAACAGGCATCGAACCCGAAGGCCAGCTCAACACAAAGTTGAGAAGAAACATCTGATATCACTGCCAGGCATCTGTTAAATAAAAACAGGCATCGAACCCGAAGGCCGGCTCAACACGAAGTTGAGAACATCTGTTATTCCAAGCAAGCATCCATTAATTAAAACGACCATCGAACCCGAAGGTCGGCTCAATACGAAGTAGAGAAGAAACATCTGGCATCGCCGCCAGGCATCGGTTAAACAAAAACAGGCATCGAACCCGAAGGCCGACTCAACACGAAGCTGAGAAGAAACATCTGACATCACCGCCAGACATCTGTTAAATAAAAACAAGCATCGAACCTGAAGGCCGGATAAACACGAAGTTGAGAACATGTGTTAATCCAAGCAGACACCTGTTAATTAAAACGAGCATCGAACCCGAAGACCGACTCAACACGAAGCTGAGAAGAAACATCTGACATCGCTGCCAGGCATCTGTTAAAAAAACAGGCATCGAACCCCAAGGCCGGCTCAACACGAAGTTGAGAAGATATAGTTGACATCGCTGCCAGGCATCTGTTAAATAAAAACAGGCATCGAACCCAAAGGCCGGCACAACACGAAGTTGAGAAGAAACATCTGACATCGCCGCCAGGCATCTGTTAAATAAAAACAGGCATCGAACCCGAAGGCCGGCTCAACACGAAGTTGAGAACATCTGCTAATCCAAGCAGGAATCCGTTAATTAAAACGAGCATCAAACCCAAAGGCCGGCTAAACACAAAGTTGAGAAGAAACATCTGACATCACCGCCAGGCATCTGTTAAATAAGAACAAACATCGAACCCAAAGGCTGGCTCAACAAGAAGCTGAGAAGAAACATCTGACATCACCGCCAGGCATTTGTTAAACAAGAACAGGCATCGAACCCAAAGGCTGGCTCAACAAGAAGCTGAGAAGAAACATCTGACATCGCCTCTAGGCATCTGTTAAATAAAAACAAGCATCGAACCCGAAGGCCGGCTCAACACGAAGTTGAGAACATCTGCTAATCCAAGCAGGCATCCATTTATTAAAACGGGCATCGAACCCGTAGGCCGGCTCAACACGAAGCTGAGAAGAAACATCTGACATCGCCGCTAGGCATCTGTTAAATAAAAACAGGCATCGAACCCGAAGGTCGGCTCAACACGAAGTTGATAACATCTGCTAATCCAAGCAGGCATCCATTAATTAAAATGAGCATCGAACCCGTAGGCCGGCTCAATACGAAGTTGAGAAGAAACATCTGACATCACCGCCAGGCATCTATTAAATAAAAACAGGCATCGAACCCGAAGGCTGGCTCAACACGAAGCTGAGAAGAAACATCTGACATCGCTGCCAGGCATCTGTTAAATAAAAACAGACATCGAACCCGAAGGCCGACTCAACACGAAGTTGAGAACATCTTGAGAATACTCCGCTGGGGAAGAGAGAAACTTAATCGAGCAATTCTAGCAGGGAGAAATTTAACCAAATCACTCTGATGTGGGAGTGCGAAGAAACTTAACTAAGTAACTCTACTAGTAATCACATAATAAGATGAACACGTCCATCAAAGATTGCACGATGGCCCGGATACCACCAAGGTAGAGAGATCTACGACCTGGCTTATGTTTCACATGTATATGTTTGAATATGGCGTAATGCTCCATACGAAATGGAAATGCTACACGTTTGGGAGGATGTTATGCACGAATGCAGATGCAACGGAACCGAATCAGCAAAATAAATGCTGAAGTGAAAAAAACACCCTGCTGGGGAAAACGGAGCATGCCAATTACGATTGGATTTAAGCTGGGGAAACGAGCCCCAGACAGCTTCCTGAAAATGAAATTCCTGAGTAACAATGTTCTAACAAGAACGGGACTCCACTCCGCTAGGGATCCAAATCATAACTTGCTAAGAAAAATGCCCTGAACAGCTTTCCAGAATACAAACCTTCTGGGGGATAGACCACCCTACTGGGGAATCACCGCAAACTCTACTGGAGAAAGTTCCCTGAATGGCCAACCAGAATACAACTCTGCGGGGAGCAGAAGCCTCGACTTAGGAAAGACAACCAAACGTTGGAAATGAATCTAACCTTGCCGAGGAATCAACGACTGTGTGGGTAAAGTACAACCAAACACCACGGTTGATCGTACTCTACTGGGGAAATCATCCCGGAATAGCCTGCCAGAATATAACATTCCGGGGAACAGACAACTCTGCAGGGGATAGCAATCAAACACTAAGAGTAACTTCACCTTACCAGGGGAAAAATAGCCCTGAACGGCTTCCTAGAATACCACTCTGGGGAAAGAAACGACTCTACCGGGGAGTTAGAGTTTATTGCAGAGGAATAGCTCCATTCTGCCGAATATTCCACTTTGCTAGAGATAAAAAACACCTTGTCGGGGATACTCAGCTGAAGGAGAGAACTTTCCCTTCGGACTCCATTGGGGATTAGGCGATGAGGGAAATAACAATTTCTCTATGCTTGGGGATTGAATCACCACTTTTGCTGACTTCACTGGGGATAGAGAATCAACCCTCTTCTGCTAGGAAGTAGCATTACTCTGTTGAGGAAAAGTCAAACTGTATTGAATAGCTGGCGGAGCAAGTAATAGAGGAAACAACCTCGACCTATGCCCGAGGATTAAGTCGGCAATCTGAATTCTGAAGGGGTACAACATTACCTGATTAAACTATGCAGGGAGAAAAACTGCCTCGACTCGCTGAGGAGGAAGCACGTACCTACAACCTGCTAGGGATACGGGAACCTACCTGACCTGCAAAGGGGGATATCAATCTTCCAGAGACCTCGGTCTAAACTGCTGAGGAATGAGTGCATACAAACATTCTGCTGGGGATAAGTGTACACACTCAACTGCTAATTCAACCTGTATATCTGACCCTGACTGGGGATATAATGATCCTACTGGGGATACATCTCTGACAAATGCCTCATGGATAATGACCCTGCAAAATGAACAAACAATAAGAGATCCTACACAACGGGAACTATCTCGGCCATCATCCATGACGTCGTTCAAATAAATCAAAGTTTTACTGATTATCGGCCGAGGCCTGCAGGTTTATGTATGAGCAGTTTTATTGAAACCATCAGGTGATTTTCGCAAACAAAACAGTAAAGATTGAAGGAATGCAAACAAATTACTGAATAGTGTCGCTTACGCGAAAATAAGGTGCTGGCACAACAAAAGAGTCGCCACCTTTCGTTATTTATCCCTCAGAGCGGGAAAGGAAACAATCGGAAAAACCTAACGAAAAAAGGGTAAGACAAGGTCGTCGCAACCATTGTCTGGGTTCGGGAGTCGGTTACGCAAGGGGAAGGTATTAGCACCCCTCGCGTCCGTCGTACTCGACGAGATCCACGCTTGTTGTGATTACTGGACGGGTTGGTTTTATCTATCTACCTATCAGGGCTGGCTTAAAAAGAAAAGAAAAATGACTCGGCAAAGCGTCGCACTTTATGCCTACGTATTCTCATCAGAGAACGAGAAATCAGAATCAACGTATTTCGACCTACGACAGGTTATGGGAAAGATGGCTCGCCAATACATCAGTATTGTGCCTACGTACTCTCAACAGGTATGAGAGATCAGAGCTTACGTAGTTCGGGACACTACGGTTTATTTCCTGTCTTTTACGAAAGAAGTGTTTTTTATTGTGTTTGCAATTTCAATCGCACTAGAGACTATGACCTGAGAGTGAATGCATTGCATGTCACCCAAAGGGTACCATACTAAACATCCAGACTGTGGAAAAGAAACTCTCCCACAATCCTTTCTCAGATAGCTTAAGGCTCGTAACGTACGAAATAAATCATTCATGATTACTGTATCTTAAACTATTCTGAGATGAGAAGAGAACAGGCCCAACTAGGAGGGAGACTATCAAGTCCTACTGTTGTCATGCCAAGGATTCATCCTTTGGTTGAGGTTTGAACAGGGAACTCCTAGAAGTTGTCATGCATAGGTTTCAACCTAAAGTTCTATCATCATTCCCTTATCAAAGGAAATGAGAGTCCTAAGGGATCATTTCAATGATACACCAAAATAGATAAAGCATCAGCTTAAACAGTAAAATGCATGCAATGCAAGTGAGGGAGGAAATGTGTGTGGGGCATCAGCCTCCACAAGCTCATCTCAACCTCAAGCCAGAATGGATAACAGTAATCATACTGAAATAAACAACATGCTATCAAGCAAGATACAGTAAACTACAATCATACAGAAGGATAAAGTAAAATGCCATCAGGCAAACAAACCACATGGGCAAGGGAGCAGGGCTCTACCGAATACCCGCAAGCAAAGCCACACAGTAACAATACAAGCAGAGGGAGCAACTCAACCTCTAGTGAAATCATGCTCCTAGATTCTACTTAGTATAGTCATGGACTTATTCTAATGCATCAAGCAAGTCAAACAAAACATGTCAATACAGAAAAGAAAACAGGCAAGAAAGCAGATCAACTCCTTTCTCAACTCCAAGCTTCAGCACTTCCAACAGCAACTCAGTCTTCAGACTTCCATCACTCTTGACAAATCTCAATTTGCTTTTCCAGGTTTCAACCCTTCAACATAAGTTTCAACTTAATCCCTTCAGGGTCTCCAGGTATCAAAGTAAGTATCAACTTCCTTTGTTCTTCAAGCTTCAGCTCTTCAGAATCAATCTCAACTGAATACTCTTCCTAAGTATCAACTTAGTCTTCAAGCTCTCAAGCTCTTCTTGCTTTACCAGTCTCAACTTGGTCTTCCCTTCCTGCAAGCTTCAGCTACTCAGAGTAATCTTTGATCACTTAGAAGTGTCAACTTCATCCTTCAGTCTTCACTTCATCTTCATTGGGTCTTCAAGTATCAACTTGCTCTTGTTGCTCTTCAAGCTTCAGCTGGAATGGCAATGCTCAAGGACTCATCCTCTTCTACACTCTTCAATGAAGTCTTCATCTTCAAACTCAAGCTCAGAATCTCTCAAGGTAATCAAACCAGAGGAAATCACTTAACTGGATAAGCTAGGGTGTTAAACTGCTTATTGACCACCAAAGGTGACCTATAAGGGTTTAACATCAAAGGACTGGTTCCCTCAAAAGTTCTACTTCCTAGGTACAATCACTTATCCCTCCCAAGGAGAGAGGTGTATACCATGGAAGGACTTTGAATCATAGGGAGGAATGGAGGTGAAAGATACCATCCATGTTTAAGAAAGAAGTTAACTAGGTCTAAACTCTTCCTAATCCCTAACCCTAAAACAATCAACAAAACAAACAAGATCAAACTCTCAAGCTCCTCAATGCTCCTCAAAGCTCCTACTATGCTCCTCAATGCTCCTACTATGCTCCTCAATGCTCCTCAAAGCAATACCAAGCTCTCCAAGCCCACAAAGCAAAGCAAACAAAAATACAAGCCCACAAGGGCAACACAAACAATCATCAACTACAAAAATCACTTAAAATTAGTATACTACTATATTAAAACCTAATATAATTTCTAGGGGATCCTACATACCTGCCCTTAATACCCTATATGTCCCAATGTTTAACTTGACCTAGAAACCCAAAATTCTAGTGTTATTATGGACCTATGTTAAGGATTAACCTAATTCTACACAACCTAATGTCATCTAATCAAAACTATCCTAAAATTCATCACAAAATTATGGAATAAATCCAGAGGGGGGCTAAAGTCCTAATCTAACTATTCTAAAAATAATGGCCTAAAAATACTAAGGGAACTAGCTAAACAAAATTAACCAAAACTATGCATCAACATAAAAGAATTAAAAAAAGCTATTAAAAGAGAAAATACACAAAAAATATTAAAAATGCATGAAATGCAAATATTTTTATTTGATACTTTTCTAGACATTATCATGAAATGGGAGCAAAAATTCCAACTTAAAAATCATTATTTTCCTATTTATTATGATTTTTCAAAGATTAATGAAAAAAATAAAATAAAATGAAAACAAAATATGAAATAATGTGGTGCAGATAGTAATGATATGCAGTGTTATGCGCGCGTGGGCCATGACTGGGGGGTGTGGGTAGTGATTACGCTAAGCCCATTATACTAATCAGAAAACAAATAAGAAAATACAAAGAAAAAGAAAAAGAACCGGTGCAGGTAGTAAACATTTCCAGTGTAAAATGCAATTGGGTTCGTGAGGGTGGTGTGGATAGTCGTTCAGAACTTAAGCCCAAGAACTTGGGTTTAATGAAACGCATCGTTTCATCATACTCAGGGTTTCCCTCTCAAATGCTGAGATTCAATCGTGGCCACTGGATCTGGGTGCAGTCAACGAGTCAAGCATGATCTGACGGATGAGGAGTCATCTTCAACCTTCAGCTAGGGTTTGTAACAGCTCTCCATGGAAACAGAGCTTCACATGCCAGACTTCCCTCCATTCGTGTTTCCTCAAATCATCACCAAATTTCAACTTTCAAAATACTAAACCAGTCTAAATTCAATGCAGAACACGCCCTTGGCCTTAGATTTTATTGAAATGGTCTCTATCTTAAAACCCGATAGTAGATCCAAGAAATGGTAAAACCTCAACTTCAATAATTCTTGGATTTCTTGGTACTAAAATGATCACCACACTTCACTGGTGAAAATAAGCTATCAAACTTGTATTCTTCCTCACTATATCTCGAGTTCTTGCTCAACAAAGTAATGGTGTCCATAACTCAATCTTCATCAATTGATCCCTAACTCTCCAGAAATGATCACCTACTGGTCTCTAACCTTTCTAACCTAACCATTCTACCTAAAGATGCATAAATTATGGTGTAGAGTGAATTTTAAAAACATGGTATTTCTTGATTCACAGATGGTGTAAACCTTCACTTCAAGCCTTGTAACTCTTCAGAAACCTTCCTTGAATGATGATCTTGCTACTGTTTGCAAAAGTTTGAACCAAGAAAGCTTCAATCTCCAAAACTGATTATGACTTGCAACCTTGAAAATCCAATTGCCAACTCCTCAAATCTCCATGGCTTTGCTCTCAAATTGATCTGCACAGCTTCACTATGATCAGAGGAATGTGTTAAGATGGAAAGAATGAATGAAATTGAATCAGAATGTGGATTTTGCTTTCAACTTGCAATGGAAGCAATTGAAATGACCAACTCTCTCTTCTCTCCAATCTTACACCAACCTTGCATCTGAGTAAGTTCTATAGGTTATATAGAGTGGTTTAGAATCATCTAGAACCATCTAGAACCATCCCATGAGAAATTGGAAATCTCATGTCATGATTTTATGAATTCACTTCTCATCTCATGCCCTATCTCATGCCAAGCTCTTGCAGCAACCAAAAATGACTTGAAATTATCCTTATATGAGATATAAGATGTGTTGAGATGCATAGCTAGCTTGTTCATTGAGTTTTCTTAAGTTTTGCCTTTGTGCCTTAAGATGCAAGCAAGCCATTTCCAAAGCAGCCCCATGATCTAGGCCTCAAATCAAAATTGTGGCTGAACCATTGTTTTTAGAATGTCTTTTAGAGTCAAAATGACCTATTATATGCCATGGTTTGGATGTGTAACTTGGGATTTCCAATTTCAAATTTGAACTTAATTAACTTATGCCTCCATTTTAGGTCATTTTTATCACTTTTTGATACAAGCCTTTTCAACACCTCATGACCTTCCTACTAGCCTTAAAACATCATTCTAAGCAAGTTTGATGTTGAATATTTTTCCATTTGAAGCTTGGAAATAGGAGATATGGCCTTATGCTTGAAATGACCCATAATATCCAGATGACCAAAATGCCCTTGACTTGTCAAAGCCATAACTTGAGTTCTACAAATCCTATCAAGGACTTTTAGTACTCTCTAGAAATCTAAGAAGATGAGGAACAACATTCATGTTGACCAAGAGTTCATAGGAATCATCCTTCTTAGGCAAAAGTTGGATGCAAGTTGGGTGACTTTCAAGGACCCAGATTCACATACCTCAGATGACCTGTAACTTGTCAAAGTCATAACTTGAGCTCTACAAATCCTATCAAGGACTTCTAGTACTCAAATAAAAGCTAAGAGCAAGATCTACAACATTTATGTTGTGGGGAAGATGAGATGACAATCACATCTTGAGCTACACTGCCTTGGAGATAGGGATCAAGCTAGGGGATTTTACACTATCAAGCCTTAGAAACCCTAGCTTAAAACTTCTCAAACTCCTCAATCATGATGAGTTGGTCTAGTAATCATCCTTATAGCATCTCAATGCATCAATCCATGATCACATGGCTCTTGGATTAGGTCTCAACCTTCTCCCAATCATCAGTTGACCTAGGGTTGACCCAGTCAAACCCTAATTCCACCACTCATGGCTGAGTCTTCTGAATTCTTGTGAAATGACCTCTCTAGGCCTCATGATGGCTTTCAAGACTTCTCATAAGCTCTCTCAAAGCTTCAAGTCCATCCTCATAGCTTCAGAATCATCTGAGGAGCTCTCACAACTCTCAAGTTAGGAGATACACAACCTTGGTTTCAACCAATCTCTCTGAGGATCTCTTGAGTTCTCTGACAAAGGTATCAACCTTTGAACACTTGAACAACCTTCTTGGCTAGCTTCAAAGTCTCATATAACTCTTGTTGGGTAATCATACCTCTTGATCTACTGCACCCATATCAATGAGAAGCAGATGATCATGCTAGTGAACACAAGCTTGGTACATAAATGTTGGTCAAATTTTGGGGTGCAACAACTGCCCCTATTCAAACGGCTCTCATCCAATCAAGGTGCGAGACAGTTGAATACCGATAAACCCGGAAATTTGCCAACTGCACAAGTACATGGTACTCTGATGGGAACGAATCTTTGAGAACTGAACTGATAGCTGCACGACAACTAGCTGGAGAATTGGTCACACGGTAACTGGTAATACATAGTCGATCATGCCATCAGGCATCACGATTCCTCGGGACTCTTCAGGTCAACCATCAGGTTGATCATGCCATCAGGCATTCAAAGAAATTGTCAGGCATCAGCCAGACTTCAGGTCAACCATCAGGTTGATCATGCCATCAGGCATTCAAAGAACTTGTCGGGCATCAGCCGGACTTCAACAGGTCAACCATCAGGCATTCGAAGAAAACTGTCGGGCATCAGCCGAACTTCATCAGCAAGTCGGGAATAGAATTCTTGGTCAATCATGAGCCAACTAGGAATATATAAACCTCTGCCATCAGGCACTCCGCATCAGCTGAGAGAACTGCTTCATTAACACGGTCGGACTTCAATCATGAAGTCTTCAGGGGAGGTTTCAACTTCGCCGTTCAGAAACCTGCTGGGGACGTCGCATCTCCGTTGGGGATTCTGGAGAACTATCAAGTAACTCCACTTCGGGGATCCAGAAATCATTCTGGATGAATCAGCTCTGCTGAGGACTTCAAGAATCATCTTGGACAAATAACTCCGCCGGGGACTTCAAGAATCATCTTGAATTATCGACCATTATGGAGATTTCAGGAATCATCCTGAGCGAACACCCTGCCGGGAACTCTAAGTATCAACTTGAGCAACCACTCTGGCGACTGCACTGGGGATCTTAAGAATCATCTTAAGCAAACGGCCCTGCTGGGGAATTCAAGAATCATCTTGAACCGAAGACTTGGCTGAGGGCTTCAAGAATCATCTTGAACAAGCGGCTTCGTTGGGGAGAACTTCAGGAATCATCCTGAGCAGTCAATTCTGCAAAACAAGAACGATAACAACCTAGATCATGTTTATCATGCATATGCTTTGGCAATGGCGCAATACTCCACACGGTGGAAATGCTATGCGTTTATGATAAATGCTATGCAGTCATGCACAATGATGCGATCCCGTCAGCAAAATAAATGCTGAAGGGAGAATCCTCCTGTCAAGGAGAAAGAACTGCTCAGATAGAGGAATCATCCTGCTGAGGAGAGCAAGGTCACGCCAATCTCAATTGGACTCCGCAGGGGACTCAAATTCAGTTGGCTACTGCGTGGGAAACAACTTCAGTTGACTGCTGTAGGGGAACGAAGCTCTACGAGAACCTGGACCTGCTGAGGGAAAGCGATGTCAATCGCGGGAAAACACAGCATCAGCTATTCCATACTCTACTGGGGAAACCAATCATGGCTTGAGCAGCTTCTAAGGATTCGGCTCTCTTGGGTATCTGCAAACTCGGCTGAGGAAGGAGAAATCATTCTGCTTGCTGGAGAGAGTACGACTCTGCGGGGAATTCAAGAATCATCTTGAACCGAAGACTTCGCTGGGGAAGAAGGAATCATCCGGCTTCGGGGGAGAGTACGACTCTGGTGGGGAATTTCAATTCCGCTGGAGACTTCAGGCTTGACTATCAATTACTGCATACTTCAGTATGACTCAGCTGAGGAGATGACATTCCTTCAGGATGCATTTGATTGGGGAGAGAATCATCTCTTCCTAGGGAGACATATCAATGCTCACTATCTCGCGTTCAGACTCTGCGGGGCGAGGCTACTGAACTCTGCTGGAGAGGGAGGAATCATCCTTCTTCGGGATGCGCACGACGCACTGTCTGGAATATGCTACACCTGTAACAACACAAACAAACAGATAAGATACCCTTTTCAAAGGGGCCTATCAAGGTTATCATCTTGTGACAAGGTTTAAGCAATTCATTGTTTCAACAATTAGTGGCCTAGGTCAGTAAGTTTATGTATGCACATTTTATCAAAAACATCGGTGTTCTTTTTCGCAAACAAAACAGGTAAATGCTAAACAGGCAAACAGAATTGCTGAATAGTATGCTTTTTATTGATAACGAACCCCTGAATGGGTAAAAATGTTTTACAACAGATGCAAGCTCCTGGAATGAGGAAGCCGCGCAAAAAAATAGAACATAAATATACATCAGTATATACAAATGTCGGCAACGAGGCATAGATGAACACCATGAGTTGATCACTCTATGACCCACTCGACTTTGATACTTCTCTGACGCTTCTTCTTCTGAAGAGATTGATTCAGATAAACGGCCCTCAGGTCTTCCAAACCACTAAACAAAGAAAGTCCATACGCGGAGCGCAGTCATTTGCTTTTTCAAATCCCTAACTTTTGCGTGAACCGCCCTTTGCGGGTTTTCAGTTCACCGGGATACCCTTTTTTGCCGAAGCCGCCCAATGTAGGTTTTCGACTTCGCGGGTGTACATTTTTTCAATTTATATCCCTAATTTTTGCCCGAACCTTTTATTCAGTTTTTGGTTCGCCAGGATGCCCCATTTTTGCGTGGACTCTCTTTTTATTGTCCAGCGGGTCGCTTTCAAGAAAAGTATTTTTTAACTGCATCAGCGTTCACCGGGGATGCAAAATCTTCACCATCCATCGTGGATAACAACAAAGCTCCTCCCGAGAAGACCTTGCTGACGACGTACGGACCTTTGTAATTCGGAGTCCACTTGCCCCGGTGATCGGAGTGTGGAGGAAGAATCTTCTTCAGGACGAGATCACCCGTCTAAAAGCTTCTAGGACGCACCTTTTTATCATAAGCTTTCTTCATTCGGCTTTGGTACAGACGACCAAACGCAATCGATGCTAACCTCTTCTCGTCCATCAGGCTGAGTTGGTTCAGTCGGTTCGTAATCCATTCTGCCTCGTCGAGTTTCACATCAACCAAAACTCGCAAGGAAGGGATCTCCACTTCTAACGGTAGGACAACTTCCATACCGTACACTAAGGAGAAAGGAGTTGCCCCGGTTAACGTACGTACCGTCGTACGATAACCGTGCAGTGCAAACAGCAGCATCTCGTGCCAATCTTTGTAGGTCACAACCATCTTCTGAACAATCTTCTTTATGTTCTGATTGGCCGCTTCAACGGCGCCATTCATCTTCGGCCGGTAAGGAGATGAGTTGTGGTGCTCAATCTTGAAACTCTGGCACAACTCCTTCATTATCTTGTTATTCAGATTCGAACCACTATCAGTAATGATCCGCTCGGGAATTCCGTAACGACAGATGATATCCCTCTTTATGAATTTAGCCACCACCTGCTTGGTTACATTAGCATATGAGGCTGCCTCCACACACTTGGTGAAGTAGTCGATAGCTACTAGAATGAAGCGATGACCATTGGATGCAGTGGGCTCGATCTTGCCTATCATGTCGATGCCCCACATGGAGAACGGCCACGGGGAGGACATGACGTTTAACGGGCACGGTGGCACATGAACTTTATCAGCATAAATCTGACATTTATGACACCTCTTCGCAAATTTAAAGCAATCTGATTCCATCGTCAGCCAGTAGTATCCTGCTCTCAGGATCTTTCTCGTCATAGCATGCCCGCCGGCGTGCGTACCAAATGTGCCTTCATGGACTTCTTCCATGAGCATACTCGCTTCTTTCTCATCTACACATCTGAGTAGCACGAGATCGTGGTTTCTTTTATACAAGACTCCATCAGGGTTGAGATAAAAATTTCCAGACAGCCTCCTCAGAGTCTTCTTATCTTGGGTTGACGCACCCGCAGGATACTCCTTAGTCATAAGGAAAGTCTGGATGTCATGGAACCATGGCTTGCCGTCGGCGGCTTCCTCGATTGCAAAGACAAATGCAGGTCTATCAAGACGAGATAGCACAATTCTTGGAGCTTCATTCCAAAAATTGACTTTATACATTGAAAGTAATCGCCTGATCTTTCTTTAAAAGCTTGAACATCGGTTCACATGCCGCCGTGAGCTGAGAGATAAACCTTGCAATGTAGTTTATTCGGCCCAGGAAACCACGAACTTCTTTTTCTGTTTTTGGCGCTGGCATTGCTTGTATGGCTTTTATCTTCGCAGGATCAACCTCGATGCCTCGTTCGCTCACGGTAAACCCCAGTAACTTTCCGGACCGTACTCCGAAAGTACATTTGTTAGGATTCAGCCTCAACCTGAACTTCCTAAGCCTCTCAAAAAGCTTCAGCAAATTGACCAGATGTCCCTCCTCCGTTTGGGACTTCGCAATCATGTCATCAACATAGACTTCAATCTCATGATGAATCATGTCATGAAACAAAGTTACCATTGCTCGTTGGTAAGTGGCCCCTGCGTTCTTCAGACCGAAAGGCATTACCTTATAGCAAAATGTTCCCCAGAGAGTGATAAACGTCGTTTTCTCCATGTCCTCCGGCGCCATCTTGATCTGATTTTAGCCGGAGAAGCCATCCATGAACGAAAACACGGAGAACTAGGATGTGTTGTCGACCAACACATCGATATGAGGCAACGGGAAATCATCTTTAGGGCTCGCCCTATTCAAATCCCGATAATCGACGCACATTCGTACCTTACCGTCCTTCTTCGGTACAGGCACTATGTTGGCGACCCACGGAGGGTAAGTGGTGACCGCTAAGAAGCCAGCATCAAGCTGTTTCTGCACTTCTTCTTTGATCTTAACGGCCATATCTGGTCTCGTCCTCCTAAGCTTTTGCTTGACGGGAGGGCAATCTTCTTGCAGCGGCAAGTGGTGGACCACGATGTCCGTGTCAAGTCCGGGCATATATTCGTATGACCAAGCAAAGACGTCACTATACTCTCTCAGCATCTCGACTAACTTCTGCTTGACATCACTCTGCAGTGTAGCCCCTATCCTGACATTTCTGACGAGCTCTTCAGAACCCAGATTCACGATCTCGATCTCCTCCTCATGAGGCAGAATAACTTTTTCCTCTTGTTTCAACAAGCGGGCCAACTCTTCAGGAAGGTCTTCGTCTTCATCAATCTCTTCTTCGGCTTGATAGATCGGGCAATCGAAGTCGAAGTGAGCCGTAGAAGGTCCAGAGTCGGTGTCATCTGTTGTGTGGATCCTGCAATAACAAGGGTTAAGTTTAAAACAAGGATGTGCAGGTTAGCACAAACCCTATTGCCATTTTACTGTTTTTCAAAACAAGTATAAAACAGGAATAACAGAGATCACAATATTTGGATACGAAGAAAACGCCTTTGATTTATTAACAAAATACATGTACATAATCAAACAAGGCCCTGACAATAAAACCACTATGCCCCGGGTAGGACATAGGGTTGTACAATGATTGGGAAAAGTAAATCATTACTCTTCACTTGTCATCTGGATGATATCCTTGACGGACCAATTGTTGAGGCCCTCGCCTGGCTTGCTTGGCTGAATCCAAGAGTCGAGGTCACAGTCACTATCTCCGTTGTCTTCAGACACCGCGTTGATGCTTTCGAAAATCACTCTGCCACTGGTAAACTGAATCGGCCCTTTACCTCGAGACGTACTTGTTGCACCCTAAAATTTGACCAACCGATTCTCCTATCTGACTCGTGGTTTAAACTCATATTCGCAAATCAGACGCATGATATTTGTGCACAGACGGAGGATATCAGGGTTACAGCTTGGTTTTCGTTTATCAGATACGGCAGATCCAGTCCAGATCATCAGGGTTTTATTTTCAGGAAATTTGTGCGCTCCTCGGTGATTTTTAGCTTGCATAGTGATTTTGGGATATTCTGATGCCCGGGGTTCTCTGTTCGATTCAATCTGGTCTCGTGCGCTCTTTTATAGGGGTCATTTGTATTTGTCTGCATTTTTTAGGGTTTAATAGACTTTTGTGGATTTTCAACAGGCTCCATAGATTTTTCTGGAATTTAAATAGGGTTTTTGTATTTTTTTTAATAGTTTAAATCTCTTTTTAGAATTTTATATAGATTTTAAAATAGGTTTAAATTATTTTTAGAATATAAAAGAATTTAAATAGTTTTAGTTGTTTTTAGAATAATAAAAAAGGGGAATATAGATTTTTCTTTTATGATTAATAGAAATTTTTAATAGTTTTTAATAGAAAAATAGAGCTTTAATCCTTTAATAGATTTTTCTTATTAGTTTTAAATAGATTTACTAGTTTTTTTTAATAGAGATCATTAAGATTTTATTAGTTGTAGCTTAATAGAGGTTTAAATAGAGTTAATTATAGTTTTAATCATTTTTAGATTTAATTAGGGTAATTAGTTTAATATAGATTAATTAGGATTTTAATCATGTTTAGGTCTTAATTGTTTTAATTAGATAATCAGATTTAATTTTTTAATCATTTTCTATTCAGTTTTTTTGTGTTTTTGTCCTGTTTTCGTTGGGCCCAGAAGGGCATTTTTTTTGAAAGCCCAATTCATCTTTTTTCTGTTTTTTTAGTCCAGAGTCAGAAAGTGACACTTGTCACTATAAGAAGCCCTCCACGCGTTGCTCCCAGGGTCCCCCACCACACCAATTCTGAGTTCCCCACTCACGGACACGCGTCCCACTTCACCTTCCCTCTGCCAGCAAACCTCACACGTGTCTCCTCCCAGTCTCTCCCCTTCACCACCTGTCGTCTCCACAGACTTCACCGGAGCCTCGCCAGAAAGTACACCGCCGGGCATGCAGACGCCCTGAGCCACCGTCCAACCGTCTCCGGCCACCGTCTTCTTCGCCGGAAACCCCAAATACCCATAAATCTCCAGAAATCCATTTTTCCCTCCGATCGTCTCCGATCCCTTCCGTTCGCATATCGCCGGAAAAACTAGACGTTTCAGAATCGTCATCCCCGACGAGCTCCTTCAAGATCTTCAAAGATCTCTCAATTTCCAGCCAGAACTCCATCATCAAGGTTCATGGTACCTTCATCATACGTTTCTCAGAATCTTCAAGAACGTCTTCTTCCAGTTTCTTTTCCAGAATCTCCAGATCGTCTCTGATCTCCTCCACAACTTCATCAAGAAAGCTGTTCTCCATCTTCAACAAATATTCTTCAACGAACTTCCTCAAGAACACTCCAGGCCCTTTTTCTCCTTCATACGCGTTCATCAACCACAAATTCTCCTGCAAACGGCTTGGATCTTCGTTGAAGGAGTTTCGTTCTCCAATACGCTCCAGTTCGCTCCAGAATCTCCAGTTCGCTCCAGATTCATCTCCAGGTATGCTTTCTGAAACTCGTTGCATGTTCTATAGCTTCAGATTGCATTGTTTTCACTGACTTATAGAATGGCTAGGGTTTTGAGGAATTGGTTGATGCGTGGTTTGAATGTATGATGCTGAGACTTGGTTTGATTTTGATGATGTGTTTGAGGCTGATTTAGGATTGTTAGGGTTTGAGTGTGTTTGAGGCATAGATTGATGGTGTTGTTGGGTTTGTGTTTGATGTTGGTTAAGAGTTCTTGAGAAGGTTATGAGAGTTTCAGATAGGGTGAGGAAGATGAGGGAAGACGACGGCTAGGGCTTGAGGAGCGTGAACAGTGATCTGAGTCATGGGGAGGGGGATTAGTTTTGTTAGGGTTAATTGGGTTAGGGTTAGGTTTGGGTCAAGCCCAAACGTGTTTGCTGAGAGAGCAACCCCCTTGTTACTCATTCTCCCCCCTGGCGCGTGAGAGACAGAATGATGGTAATTTGGGCCTTAGGCCCTTATTACTATCCACACCCCCTGGGGCGTAAGCCCAATGAGAATTAGCGTGAAAACTTACTAGTCTGCACCCCCTGCGTTTTTCTTCTTGTATTTTTGTGATAAATTTCTGACTCATTGGGCCCTGCGCCCATTTGTTATTCACGCCCCCCTGGTGTGGGCCCAATGCAATAATGAACTGAGTACATGTGCTATTAGGACCCCCCTCCCATTTTATTTCAAGTTAGTTTTTTAATTTCTTTTTCATATTTTCTTGTTCTTGTAAAATTCATAACAAAATAAAAACAATTAATTTTTAATTTCTTGTTTTTTTCACCACTTTATAATAATGTCTAGAAAATTGTATAAAAATAAAAATGTCACTTTATTTTTGTTTACTATTTTTGATATATTTTCCATTTAAATGCCTTCTTTTAATATTTTTTAGGTTATGCATATTATTAGAAAATTCATAAAAAATAGTAGGTTTAATCAAATAATTCCGTTCTTTTTTCTGTAGACTCGTAATTCAATGTAGAATTTTATAAGACAAAAACATTAGCTTAATCATGCATTTTCATTTTAATTACATTTTTGCATTGGTATTGATATTGAATAATTGGTTTGTGAATATGTCTGCTTTGTTGGTTTTGGTTCTTTCATCTGGTATTGAGTTTTGCTCTGATTTTTTTAGTATGTTGTACTAGAGCCATGTAGGTTTCCCATAGATTTTTGATAGATTTTTGTAGGGTGTTCTGATATTGTTTTAGTCTGAGCTTGAGGATAGGAGAAGTCTTGACGACTTCTGACTTTGAAGTTCAACTGTGGTTGAACTTCAGAGATAGTCTCTTGTGGTTTGATGGCCTGTGGGTTCTTCTCAAAGATGGGAGCTGGTTGAAGTCCTGTTGGAGTTTGCAAGGATGCAGTGGATTGAGGCCTAGTCTAGAAGCTTGTTCCCTGTTTGTGAGGTTCGAGATCCTGAAGTTTGAAGGGAGTTTATGGTACTTTCCTGAGGAAGGCACTATGAATGACTTTCATTCTTTCTTCTCACCTCTTTCGTAAGTATCCAATGATGTTGGAGCCAACTTGTGAGTTTAATTCCTCCTGAGGAGGAATGTAAACTGATCACATGTTGTTGAGCCACATGGGATACGATTCCTAAGTGTCAGCCTCCTAGTACTTTCCTGAGGAAGGTCCTATGGGTCTATTCACTTAGCTCCCTTAGTTTAGCTAGGATTTCGTAAGTATCCAATGATGTTGGAGCCAACTTGTGAGTTTAATTTCTCCTGAGGAGGAATGTAAACTGATCACAGTTGTTGAGCCACATAGGATACGATTCCTAAGTGTCAGCCTCCTAGTACTTTCCTGAGGAAGGTCCTATGGGTCTGTTCACTTAGTTCCCTTAGTGCATATAGGCTTTCTCAAATATCCAGTGATGCCGGAGCCTTCATGTGAGTTTAGTTTCTCCTGAGGAGGAATGTAAACTGATCACAGTTGTCGAGCCGCGTAGGATATGACTCCTGAGTAGTAACCTCCTGGTACTTTCCCGAGGAAGGCACTATGAGTTTGTCTGCTTAGCTCCCTTTCTTTGGTAAGCTTGTTCTGAAGCTTGGAGACTGGGATTGATTCCTCTTGCTTAGGGTTTTGTTTAGAGGTTTTGCTTAGATCTTTGCTTAAGGTGTTGCATAGGGTTTTGTTTAGAGATAGATTAGGAGTTTGTTTCAGGGTTGTTAGGGGCCCTGCTCAGGGTTTTTGTTTAAGCTTTGGATAGAGGTTTGTCAGGTTAGCTAGCTGTCTCTTTATGTTGTTTGACTTGTATGGTGTTGTGTTGCATTAGACTTAGGTATTCATCTAGATAGTTCTAAGTTAGGTGCATCTTAGAAGTAGACTTTGTGTGCATGAGAAGTTGAGGTGGTCCTCCTTCTGCTTGTTTGTTATTGAGTGGCTTTGCTTGTTGGTATTTGGTAGAGCTGAGCTCCCTTGCCTTTGTGGTTTGCGGCCTCTGCGCCTTGTTTGTTAGTCATTGCATTCATGCATATTCTCGTTATTTCTTTACTTTGCAGTTGATTCTTGTTTGCCGTTTAGTCCTGTTGCCATGATCCCTTAGGAGCTCTGACTTCTCCGCTGCGGAGTTGTTATGATAGACATTAGGATGGTCAACCAGGCATGAGATCAGTAGGTAGATTCCCCTTTTCCAGCTATAGTTTAGGGTGTCTTTTCCCTTTCCTTCCAGTAGGAGCTTTTGAGTAGCTTGATCCGTAGTTAGCTGAACTACAGCTGCTCTGATTCCTTGTGCCAGACGAGGATATGTAGGCATGGGATGCGATATCCTAGCGAGCACACTAACAACTAACCTTTGTTCTTTCGCGGCTGTGCGATCGAGACTTTCCCGCTGACGACTAATTGTTATCCCTTTCTCTTGCCCGAGCGCATTTGAGACCAGATCGTAGTTATAGGTCCCCGAACCTTTAGGATCAGTTTGTTTTCTCACTGCTGTGTGAGAGCCCCCTGTTTACCCGTAGTTAGTCGAACTACGTTTGCTCTGATCTTTCATACCAGATGAAAGTACGTAGGCACAGGACGCGATGTCCTGGCGAGCAACCTTCCCCCCGTTTAGACGTAGGTAGTCGAACTACGTTGACTCTGAATTTCCCATTGCACGAGGGAATACGTAGGCCCAAAACACCGTATGTTCTGTCGAGTCCTGTCCTTTTATTTTCTTTTCAGACCGACCATTAGCGTAGATAGATAACACACCTTTTTCCTTATAAACACCAAGCGTGGATCCCATCGAGTACGATGGACGTGAGGGGTGCTAATACCTTCCCCTTGCGTAACCGACTCCCGAATCCAGGTTTTGGTTGCGATGACCATACCTTTTCCCGTCTTTGCGAGGTTTACTTAGAGCGTTTCCTTTCCCGCTCTGAGGGATAAATAACGCACGGTGGCGACTCTCCTGTCAAGCCGGCGCCGATTTTCGCAGTAGCGACAGCTGGCGACTCTGCTGGGGACTTATAGCATCTAGGGACTTTTCCCATCCCTTACGCTGGGACCGTTTCCCATCCCCTACGCGAGTTGATCCTAGCGCTTGGGTGTTTATTTGTTGGGTGTTGTGCATATTGTGTTTTACTTTTCTGCACTTTACTTTTCCGTACCTTTACCTTTCCGCATTTACTTTCAGCACTATATTATTGTGATTATTGTTGTGGGCAAGGGAGGTTACTGTGAGTGAGAAGCCGGACCTGGGCTTGAGTATGCACCTAGATATAGTTGTGGAGAGTAGTAGACGAACCTGTCTGCTGAGCAGGCACAGTTCCCTACGAAATCTACGCTCAGACGAGATTCTCGCAGAGGTGCTCCTTTCCGGTCCTGAGGATCTGAGGGGAGTCCAGACGTGAGGATTGTCGACTCTGGGGACCGATCATTTGGAAGTCAGCTAAGTGAGGCCTCTTCATGACTCGATGATGCCACTCCTTCTAGGAATCGTATCGTCATTCATGAAAGTCTGTGACGCTGATGACCGCATAGGATGCCGTACCTTTGTCCGTGGATTAGGTCTATCATACCTGTGAGGGGGATTGGGTTATTGCAGGAAAACTGGCCTTCAGAAACCATGATTCAGTACCTTTATCAGATGGTGTTCTTGGTTCATCTCCAGGTGTGTTGTTTGGATCAGATGGGTTTCTTATCTGAGGGTGATTCTATTATCAGATGGTTTTCTCGTCAGATACAGCGGTTCAGATGGTTTTGTTACCAGGGGATTGATATTTTGAGTATCAGATGATAGTTAGTGTCCTGAAGTTCTGGTGACTATGGTGGTCTTCTGTTCTTGATCACAGAGATGTTCCTCTTCAGGCTACAGCATAGCCCCTGTGTTCGCAGATTGCATTATTTATCATATTGCATCATTGCATTACCATTTGCATTCAACTAACGTGTGTGTATTGCAGGTGCATATTTTCCCTTCCTGTTCTGGTGTTTGTTTCCTAGCAAGACATGGAAACCCTGAAGAGAGTATTGCCCTACAAGTTTCCGTCTCCGGATATCAGTCTATTGTTAGAATTGATTACTATTGCTAAGAAGAGGGTAATGGGTGACTTCAGAAAGAGATATGGGAGGATTCTGACCTATGTTTATCAGCCATCAGCCTACGAGATCAGCGGCATTTATACCCTGTTACAGTTTTACGATGCGGAGCTCAGGTGTTTCGTATTTCCCGACTTTGTTTTGGCTCCTACCCTGGAGGAGTATTCTGCACTTCTGGATATACCGATCCGCGAGCAGATGCCTTTCTATCGTACGGACGCTGAGCCTAATCTGGCTGAGCTTTCTGCCATCCTGTGCTTGAGAGAGTCTGAATTGTCCAGGAAGATGATCAGAAGAGGAGATGTATGGGGATTTCCGTTGGATGTCTTGGTGGAGAAGGCTCGGGAATATGCCCAGAAGGGTGGATGGGTTGTTTTTGACGTCATCCTTGTTGTATGTGTTTATGGCATCGTGTTGTTCCCGAACATTCCTGATTTTGTTGACTCAGATGCCTTCTATATTTTGGCTGCGAAGAACCCAGTTCCTACTTTGCTGGGAGATATCCACCATTCTACCCACTACCAGAATGAAAAGCGGCGAGGAAGGAATGTGTCTTGCTGTGTACCTCTCCTATGCAGGTGGTTCACCAGTCATATGCCTAAATCAGGACCTTTTGTCACCTCTATTGAGTCTCTAGGATGGCCAGAGCGCTTGATGGGGTTAACTGCCGAGAACGTGGTATGGGTTAACGAAGAGGTATTTGGAGTTGAGGTCATACTCAAATGCGAAGGATTCCCGAATGTTCCTTTAGTAGGAAGGAAAGGGTGTGTCAACTACAACCCTTCCTTATTGATCAGGCAATTTGGGTATGTACCTCAGGGAGCGCCAAAGCCCGAGGAGATACAGGAATCTCTGTATCTCACCGGGGCGATAGGGAAAGAAATGCTGACCAAACTTGAGAAAGCCTGGAAGAACTTGCACAAGAGAGGGAAGCCATCAGGTAGCAGAGGGGATATTCGAGTTCCTGGCCCGTATGTGGAATGGATTCGTGAGCGAGCTGTGAAATTCCTTATGCCTTATCCAGCGGTTCAGCCATTGCATCCTTCTCCAGTGGAGGAGCCTACCACGGTGGACATGCAGGCATTCAAGCAGCTGATGGCGGAGAAAGAAGAGCTAGCAAAGGCTAAAGAGGCTTTAGAGCAGGAGAATGCCCAGCTTCGTCATGAAAAGATTGAAACAGAATATGTTTCTAAGCAACAGGCTGAAACTCTGAAACATCTGAAGACCACGTTATTGGAATTGACTGAAACCAAGAAGCGTCTGGAGTTAGATGTCGACTCAGTTAGCAGTGTACTGGCTACTAAGAAGCAAGAGCTGGAAAGGGCCTACGCGAAGCTAGCTAAGTTCAGAGAGCACTGGGATCTCACTATGGCCAAGCGCAAAGGACGAGAAGAAGAGCTGAAGACACAGGTAGCTCAGTTAGAAGAACAGGTCAAAGTGAAGACTGAAGAGCTTGAAGAGGAAGCATGCCGCCGATACGAGGCCGAGCGCAAGCTGACAGATGCCATGAAGAATCTGGAAGATTTTCAGCATAGAGCATACGCCAAGAGACCCAAACCTGGGGAGGGTGCCAATGATAAGGCTTGGGAAGACTTTGTCAGAGACATCCAAGGAACGGTCAGAAAAAGGGATCAGCTAATAGAAGGTTTGATTTATCGACCGGATCATGCAGAGACGAAGAAGATGGTCGAGGACTTCCGCAACCGTACCCGTACTTGATTTCTCTCTTGTATTCTGTTGTGTTGAGATCACCGCCAGGCATGTTGGCTGGGATCCTCCTTTATCATATCAGCTGTATGAAGCATAGTTATGTAACCTCTTGACAAGACTGATATTCTAATAAATATATGAGGGTTTTTCTGAATATTGTCTTTATGGTTTATCTCGTCTTGCTACCACTGACACTGGAATTGGAGGGGAAATATCTCCAATGCACACATGCACGTTAGCATTTTTATTTCTGTTTGCATAAATCATATTGCATAGCATTACTCTAGCAGGCCAGAGCACTTATCCAGCCTTTGTTTTCACCAGAGGGTGATTCTCGGGGATTGTTTGAGGCAAAAGTGGAGTGTTGAAGACGACCAAGGGGCTGAAGCAGATTTGAGCAGAATCAAGCAGTGTAGTCAGTTACAGGTAATTGATAGCTATGGATGAAGGCAATTTCCAGACTCCTAACACTTTGGCAAGGTTTACTATGGCGTCCAACCATCAGTATGATTCTATGGAGGGCTTCCCGCAAGCGAACAACCTTACTGCAGACCAAGTTGTGCAACCTACTGTTGAGAACCGAGATCGGCATGAGCAGTTCGTTGCCCGAAATGAACGTTATCCTCCTGCTAACAATCAAGGTGTTGCTTTCCCTGTGATGAATTACCGAGGAGATATTCCAACGGCTGGGATGGTAGATCCAAGAACTCTTGAAAACGATAGAAGACTCCGAGCATTGGAAGAAGGTATAAAAGCCTTAGAAGCGAAAGATGTTGTTAACCTGGATGCTGTAGACATGTGTCTGGTTCCTGATCTGGTGTTGCCTTACAAGTTCAAAGTGCTGGAATTCGAAAAGTACATGGGAGATAGCTGTCCGAAGCTGCATTTGATGATGTTCTGTCGAAGGATGACTTCGTTTGTGCGAAATGACAAGTTGATGATCCATTGCTTTCAGTATAGCCTGACTGGGGCATCCTTGAGGTGGTATGTGCAGTTAGAGAGTAATCAAATTCGATCATGGGTGGATTTAGCCAGAGCTTTCATGAAGCAGTACGATTACAACCTGGATTTGACTCCTAGTCTCGTAGATCTGCAAGAATTATCTCAGGCGGAGAATGAATCGTTCAGAGGGTATTTGCGAAGATGGAAAGAATTGGCTGCTAGTGTTCAACCACCGCTTCCGGAAAAAGAACTGGTTGACATCTTCTTGGGTACTCTGAAAGGCCATTATTTTGACAAATTGTTCAGTTGCACAAACTTTGTGGGCCTGATGAGACTGGGAGAGCTTGTTGAGAGAGGACTCAAGAGCGGAAAGTTTCGAGATGTTCCTTACGTCCAAGTTGATAAGATTGAGTCAGTTATCAGTTCTCAAGAAGAGTGGGAAGAAGGAGATGACGTCACCTCAGAATCTCTAGCATCTCAGGATCAGTTTTCAGACACTTCAAGTCAACGGTCATCTTACCGCCGATCGCGTCAGCATGCTCCACGAAGACCAAGGAAGCCGGAAAGGCAGTTTACTCAGCTACCGGTGTCGTACAGTCAGTTGTTGCCAGATCTGGTCAAAAGTGGATTGATAGTGCCGAAAGAGACTAAGCCGGTGATTCCACCGCATCCTCCAGGTTTTGATGCCAGCGCCCGCTGTGAGTACCATGTTGGGGCACAGGGGCATTCAACAAATGATTGTAAGGTGCTTAGAAGCCAAGTTCAGGATCTATTAGACTCCAGCCGTATTTGCATCACGCCTCAGGGTTTTGTTCGGATTAATGATTTTCCTTCCTCCAGTTGTGTGGATTCGTCAGTTAATGTCATGGAAGACTCCACAGGAAGTGTGTGCTCTGAAGATTGTCAATCAGAGAGTTCAGTTGAATATGGGAGAAGTTCCTAGAGGTTTTTTGCGCCGGGTGTCGCATCTGTTTTCTCTGCTTAATCCGTTTAGCTTTTGTGCATCGGTATTTGCTGACCACCACCAGGATTGTTGGCTGGGGTCATTGTATTCGTACTCATTTGTGCCTACGTGCTGCTTTTGTTGGTTGTACATGTGTGGGAGATGTTTGTCTGTGTGTTGATAGCTTGAGTTTCTCTTTATCTCGTTATGAATATGTGTTTGCTTTCCGCATTGCATTATCGTTTAAACAGGTACATCAGAACCGTGGGTCTCATTTCCTCATCGTCCAGTTTGTTGCAGGAATTCCTTCCGAGATATGGAACAGAATCAGTTCGAATTGATTGAAGTCCGAAGCCAGCTGGGGCAGATGATGAGAGACATGCAAGAGATGCGTCTGGAGCAGAAGATTCTCAAAGAGGAGAACAGTCAGCTGAAGACCCAAATGAGCTTGATCATGGAAGTAGTCAAGAATGTGCTTAGGAAAGAAGACGATCAGCTATTTGAAGCCGCAATGAAAAAGCTCGCGCCACCTGTGCCTGTGGAACCTGAGCGAGTACAACCAAAGATGCATCCGGCTCCATGGAGGATTCAGGAGGGGAAGCCAAAGAGAATATTTGAGGCACCGCCTATGACATATGCTGAGCTCTTGCAGACTTTATTGAGGTTTAATCTGGTTGAGAAGAGAACGTTGGAACCACCCACGAGAGTGCTTCCTCATGGGTACGATGCCAGTAAGCAATGTGAGTTTCATTCTGGTGCATTCGGACACGACATCGAGGGTTGTCATGCTTTCAAGCACAATGTTCAAGACCTGATTGACTCGCACGATATTGAATTCACGCCGAGCGGCGTAGCTGTACGTATTGCTCCTGTCTCAGTCGATGCTAAGATGACAGATGTTTCTAAAGCTGCGGTGGGTCAGAAGCGTATCCTGGACTCCATGGTGTCAGAATCTCCAGGCCCACAACTGTTGCCTATTCCTGGGGCAGATCTGAGAAAGAAAATGGCTAAGCATAAGGAGGGCGTTAATCAATACATTGAAGGTCAAGAAACCGATGTTGCATTTGATACGAAGGGTGTTCAAGAGTCAACCCGATACCAGCAGCAGCAGCCTCAGCAGCAGAATAATCAGGGGTACAAAAGATATCAGAATCGGGCTCCTCTGGCAAGCCTTCATTTTGAAACTCCTCCTATGTCGTATGCACAACTTCTGCAAATGTTGCTTCAACTCCAATTGGTTCACAAAAGGACAATGGCTCCCTTAACAGAGGCACCATCACCGGGGTATGACGCCAATGCTACTTGTGAGTTCCACACTGGGGCACCTGGCCATACGATTGAGAATTGTAAAGCTTTTAAGCACAAAGTGCAGGATCTACTTGATAGGGCAGCAATCAGCTTCGGGCAGGAAGGTCCCAAAATCATCTGAATGAAGGAGGAGGGGCTCTATAATTTGGTTGTGTCGTTGCAAGCAGATCACGACATCATCAGGATGCCTCTAATAATTGACTGTGAAGATAGCTGGTTCAGCAGCAGGATAGATGCGAAAGCCCGGTTCTCGGAAGCTAGCATTTTTTTTCCTTGTTTTATCTTGTCATTTCTTTACATTTGTAGTTGCTTTCCTGTTTGAATTTGTAATCTTGTTTGTAAAACCTATTGTTTTCATTCAATTGATGATAATGAAATAAATATGCATGTTTTGATTAAATCCATTCGTGTTCACTAACTGTTTTTACAAATGTCCAACGCTTGGTTAAGAAGAATTTGGGGAGGATGACGAAAATGACCGACATGCAACTGCCGATATTGTATGCTTTTGAAATAAAACCCGTTGATGATGTACAGGCATTGTTTCAAATCCCTAAACACCGGAGATATAAGGAAGATAATCCCTTGTCAACCCCTTCGAGCTTAATAGTAGGAGTTCTTTCTGAAAACGAAAAACCCTCAATCTTAACCTGGGGCAGGGTAGGTGTTAGCTAATTTGACCGAGCGTCCAAATTGCCAAAGGAGTGTCCGTTCGAGGATCAATCACGTCCCTAGAGGTCGTGCCTAAAAGACCACGATGGTTCAAACAAGAGTGAGACAATCACATCATTCCCCAAAGAGTCAGACAACCAGTGTCGCACGACTTGTTCGAAAGAAAAAGAGTGAAAAAAGAATTAAAAGCCTGCTAAGTCAAGAAAACTTCAAAACAAATGACTTAGGCAAAAATGAGGGCATCCCGCTGGACTTAAAAAATCAAAAGAAACTCAAAAGGAGTCAGTCCAGGCAAAAGTTAGGGATATGAAAAGAAAAAGAAGAAAAGGATCAAAAGAAAAATCCTCAAAGGAGATGCGAGTCGTGTGACCTCAAGTGTCAAAGACGAAAGAGTGAGTGGCTGTCACTCCGAAAACTCATAGTTTCTCGAACTATCACTCCTATCTTTCAGCCTCTGAGAGGTGAGCGCTAAGGTCGAATTAGCTGAACGTAGGATGGGAGAACATCAAGGAGAATGGGTGGGTTAAAATAAACTTTGAGACTTTATCCTTTCTTTCAAAACCATGAACCTGACCACGTTACAACCTTCAAAAGTCCTAATTGAAGCAGGTTGTTTCGAAAGCATACTCCGGTAAAGGTCGCGTCGATTCTGACTCTTAAAAGGGTTCCTCTTACCATGTTGATGCTAATGTTGATAAATGTTTTGTGCATTATATGCCATGAACTGTTTTTCCTTTTCCCAGTGAACAGATTGGATGTCAAAGCTGTCATATGTGTTGCATTAATACATCTGTTACGCAGAACAACTTGTTTTACTTGCGAGTAAGCGCTTGACAGCAGAAAAGGCTCCTACAGTGCAAATGTATGTTCAGGATAGAATGCAGAGCGCCCGAATGTTCCGAGAGCAGGGGCAAGCTTTTATTGAGATCCCTAGTCAGGTCAGCGTTTCGAAGTCCGTTATCCTGGGGCAATCAGGTTGAGATTCAGGCAAATACGGCGTAGTCAGGGGCACTACTCTGAATCAAATAATCAGGAGCAAGGTCATTGCAGTCAAGAGCAGGCCATCTTAAGAGCGCAGAGGTTGTTCTTTATTCGAGGAGCATTTGATGTGAAGCATCTCGCCGAAGCTCAGAGCACCGGGGCACGTCATATCAGACCACCAGGGAACAGATCTGCAGTTTTCCTTTCAAGGACTATCCCCACAGAGGCCCCGTAGGCTGGGGCATATCGGAGGCGAAAGATTTGGTTCTTCGCCGTATCCGCGGGGTTATTCAGAGTCGTTTGAGCAGAGTCATCCAATTTTCGAGTGCAAGACGAATGCGGGAAGTCGTGTCACTATCCCTGGACTATTCAACTAAAAGGCTGTGTATTCAGGCAGAATGTTTTCCAGCGTCAGGTGTACTTGACCCCTCGCAGATGGCCTAAGAGTTCAAATCCATGTTGGCAATCACTGTGAGGCCCATCCGTGTTGGCGCATCAGTTTCCAAACCCAATTTTCGGCAATACGCAGGAAGACTCCGACTATTTTCTCCAGCAAAGTCCAATTTTTCATTGGCACAGGGGAGCTATCCCCAGAGAAGTCCAATCATACTTGGCGCATCTGCTATTTCACCGCGGAGTTACATTCCCCAGCAGGGTATTACTTCGTCGAGGTGTTCGGTTAAGTTCCCAATATCCCCAGCGGAGTTGATTTCACTCCCCCAGCATTTATTTTGCTGGGATAATCCTGTGATATCCGGTATATCCCCAGCGGAGTTGGCTTCGTCTTCAACATTTATGTTGCTGAAGTGGTTTTCTGTACCCAGCTTTCTCCAGCAGCTCGAGCCTGCATTAGCATGTTGCATGCATCATCATATTTGCATCATACTTGCATGTCATTTTCAAAATGCGTAGCATTTCCATCTTGAATGGAGCATTACGCCGTAGAAAGATTAAAGCATACGCATACGAAGCATAAGTCAGGTTTTCTATCAGCCTCATATGGCGCGTGAATTACTCTGTGATCAGTTCGGGGGCATTTATTCAGCAACAAGTGTTCAGACGATTCAGCGGTATATTTGAATCTCAGATCATACAATAGTTGTACTTTGATCAGTCGGTCATCTGATATCGATAGACTTTTCTTCCCGTCAATTCATATTGACGATGTGTTCCTCCAGTAAGTGGATTCCTCCGTCTATCATTAGACGTCTTGAGTTTGAATGTAGTTTTCTTTCCGTCTATCAGTAGACGATGTGAAGTTTCGGTGATTTGCAGTGGGGTTCAAGACAGGGTTTCTCTAGCAAGTGGCTTTTCTTCCCGTCTATCAGTAGACGATGTGAAGTTGCAGGGGATTTTTCAGCAGGTTTCTTATTTGCCAGATCATACGTATGGCGAGTTTCCCCAGCGAGTCTTCTCCGGCTATCTTTGATTATTGAGCGGTTTCAAAACGATATTTCAGATAGTGGTTTTCTTGCTGTTCATTGGATGAGATGACGTCTCCAGAGGGACTTTTCTGACTGTCAATCCTTATTGATGTCGAGGCTCTTCGAAGAATGTTCAGTTTTCGTGATTGTCGATTCTTATTGACGACATGGTTCTTTAAAGGTGGTTTTCTTCCCGTCGGTCCATACTGATGATGTGGCCCCTTTAGGGATATTGTTCTTTCCATCAAATCCCGTAGACAGAAGGATTCTGAAATTCGAGGGATGGTGTTGAATTGCGTAAGAATGTCTTGCCGTCTACCCTTAGACGATGTGAGTATGGAGATTATTTCTTCCCGTCTATCCTTAGACGATGTGAATATTGATTTGTTTCATCAATCAGGATGATCCCGTCTACCCTTAGACGATGTGAGTATGCGATAAGAATTTCTTCCCGTCTATCCTTAGACGATGTGAATTGATTTGTTTCATCAATCAGGATGATCCCGTCTACCCTTAGATGAGGTGCGTACGGAGATTATTTCTTCCCGTCTATCCTTAGACGATGTGAATATTGATTTGTTTCATCAATCAGGATGATCCCGTCTATCCTTAGACGATGTGAGTATGCGATAAGAATTTCTTCCCGTCTATCCTTAGACGATGTGAATTGATTTGTTTCATCAATCAGGATGATCCCGTCTACCCTTAGACGATGTGAATTTGGAGATTATGCTTTCTTTCCGTCTACCATTAGACGATGTGAGTATGGAGATTATTTCTTCCCGTCTATCCTTAGACGATGTGAATTGATTTGTTTCATCAATCAGGATGATCCCGACTACCCTTAGACGATGTGAATTTGGAGATTATGCTTTCTTTCCGTCTACCATTAGACGATGTGAGTATGGAGATTATTTCTTCCCGTCTATCCTTAGACGATGTGAATTGATTTGTTTCATCAATCAGGATGATCCCGTCTACCCTTGGACGATGTGAATTTGGAGATTATGCTTTCTTTCTGTCTACCCTTAGACGATGTGAGTATGGAGATTAATGTTGACTTTCCGTCTATCATTAGACGAGGTGAGTATTCAATCAGGATGTCTTCCCGTCCATCTTTGGACGATGTGAGTATATTTCTCTTCCGGCCTATCAGTAGGCAATGTGAAAGGATCAGGTGTTTTGATGCAACCCTCAGGGTTGGTTATATGGGAGATCGCAGGCAATTGGCGTTAAAATCAGGAGTTCTTCATCAGATGATTGATCCGTTTGGTGCCGTAATGACTGGACTCGTTTTTCAGGACTTTATTCCCCAAGCAGTTTGCAGTATATTCTCACGGTTGGCAAATTTTCGGGTTTTATTTGTATTCAACCGTCTCGTACCTCCGAATGTTTGAAGGCTGAGCGCTCTTCAAACCCTTCAGGTCCAAGTCGCTTGAATAGGGGCAGCTGTTGCACCCTAAAATTTGACCAACCGATTCTCCTATCTGACTCGTGGTTTAAACTCATATTCGCAAATCAGACGCATGATATTCGTACACAGACGGAGGATATCAGGGTTACAGCTTGGTTTTCGTTTATCAGATACGGTAGATCCAGTCCAGATCATCAGGGTTTTATTTTCAGGAAATTTGTGCGCTCCTCGGTGATTTTTAGCTTGCATAGTGATTTTGGGATATTCTGATGCCCGGGGTTCTCTGTTCGATTCGATCTGGTCTCGTGCGCTCTTTTATGGGGGTCATTTGTATTTGTCTGCATTTTTTAGGGTTTAATAGACTTTTGTGGATTTTCAACAGGCTCCATAGATTTTTCTGGAATTTAAATAGGGTTTTTGTATTTTTTTAATAGTTTAAATCTTTTTTTAGAATTTTATATAGATTTTAAAATAGGTTTAAATCATTTTTAGAATATAAAAGAATTTAAATAGTTTTAGTTGTTTTTAGAATAATAAAAAAGGGGAATATAGATTTTTCTTTTATGATTAATAGAAATTTTTAATAGTTTTTAATAGAAAAATAGAGCTTTAATCCTTTAATAGATTTTTCTTATTAGTTTTAAATAGATTTACTAGTTTTTTTTAATAGAGATCATTAGGATTTTATTAGTTGTAGCTTAATAGAGGTTTAAATAGAGTTAATTAGAGTTTTAATCATTTTTAGATTTAATTAGGGTAATTAGTTTAATATAGATTAATTAGGATTTTAATCATGTTTAGGTCTTAATTGTTTTAATTAGATAATCAGATTTAATTTTTTAATCATTTTCTATTCAGTTTTTTTGTGTTTTTGTCCTGTTTTCGTTGGGCCCAGAAGGGCATTTTTTTTGAAAGCCCAATTCATCTTTTTTCTGTTTTTTTAGTCCAGAGTCAGAAAGTGACACTTGTCACTATAAGAAGCCCTCCACGCGTTGCTCCTAGGGTCCCCCACCACACCAATTCTGAGTTCCCCACTCACGGACACGCGTTCCACTTCACCTTCCCTCTGCCAGCAAACCTCACACGTGTCTCCTCCCAGTCTCTCCCCTTCACCACCTGTCGTCTCCACAGACTTCACCGGAGCCTCGCCAGAAAGTACACCGCCGGGCATGCAGACGCCCTGAGCCACCGTCCAACCGTCTCTGGCCACCGTCTTCTTCGCCGGAAACCCCAAATACCCAGAAATCTCCAGAAATCCATTTTTCCCTCCGATCGTCTCCGATCCCTTCCGTTCGCATATCGCCGGAAAAACTAGACGTTTCAGAATCGTCATCCCCGACGAGCTCCTTCAAGATCTTCAAAGATCTCTCAATTTCCAGCCAGAACTCCATCATCAAGGTTCATGGTACCTTCATCATACGTTTCTCAGAATCTTCAAGAACGTCTTCTTCCAGTTTCTTTTCCAGAATCTCCAGATCGTCTCTGATCTCCTCCACAACTTCATCAAGAAAGCTGTTCTCCATCTTCAACAAATATTCTTCAACGAACTTCCTCAAGAACACTCCAGGCCCTTTTTCTCCTTCATACGCGTTCATCAACCACAAATTCTCCTGCAAACGGCTTGGATCTTCGTTGAAGGAGTTTCGTTCTCCAATACGCTCCAGTTCGCTCCAGAATCTCCAGTTCGCTCCAGATTCATCTCCAGGTATGCTTTCTGAAACTCGTTGCATGTTCTATAGCTTCAGATTGCATTGTTTTCACTGACTTATAGAATGGCTAGGGTTTTGAGCAATTGGTTGATGCGTGGTTTGAATGTATGATGCTGAGACTTGGTTTGATTTTGATGATGTGTTTGAGGCTGATTTAGGATTGTTAGGGTTTGAGTGTGTTTGAGGCATAGATTGATGGTGTTGTTGGGTTTGTGTTTGATGTTGGTTGAGAGTTCTTGAGAAGGTTATGAGAGTTTCAGATAGGGTGAGGAAGATGAGGGAAGACGACGGCTAGGGCTTGAGGAGCGTGAACAGTGATCTGAGTCATGGGGAGGGGGATTAGTTTTGTTAGGGTTAATTGGGTTAGGGTTAGGTTTGGGCCAAGCCCAAACGTGTTTGCTGAGAGAGCAACCCCCTTGTTACTCATTCTCCCCCCCTGGCGCGTGAGAGACAGAATGATGGTAATTTGGGCCTTAGGCCCTTATTACTATCCACACCCCCTGGGGCGTAAGCCCAATGAGAATTAGCGTGAAAACTTACTAGTCTGCACCCCCTGCGTTTTTCTTCTTGTATTTTTGTGATAAATTTCTGACTCATTGGGCCCTGCGCCCATTTGTTATTCACGCCCCCCTGGTGTGGGCCCAATGCAATAATGAACTGAGTACATGTGCTATTAGGACCCCCCTCCCATTTTATTTCAAGTTAGTTTTTTAATTTCTTTTTCATATTTTCTTGTTCTTGTAAAATTCATAACAAAATAAAAACAATTAATTTTTAATTTCTTGTTTTTTTCACCACTTTATAATAATGTCTAGAAAATTGTATAAAAATAAAAATGTCACTTTATTTTTGTTTACTATTTTTGATATATTTTCCATTTAAATGCCTTCTTTTAATATTTTTTAGGTTATGCATATTATTAGAAAATTCATAAAAAATAGTAGGTTTAATCAAATAATTCCGTTCTTTTTTCTGTAGACTCGTAATTCAATGTAGAATTTTATAAGACAAAAACATTAGCTTAATCATGCATTTTCATTTTAATTACATTTTTGCATTGGTATTGATATTGAATAATTGGTTTGTGAATATGTCTGCTTTGTTGGTTTTGGTTCTTTCATCTGGTATTGAGTTTTGCTCTGATTTTTTTAGTATGTTGTACTAGAGCCATGTAGGTTTCCCATAGATTTTTGATAGATTTTTGTAGGGTGTTCTGATATTGTTTTAGTCTGAGCTTGAGGATAGGAGAAGTCTTGACGACTTCTGACTTTGAAGTTCAACTGTGGTTGAACTTCAGAGATAGTCTCTTGTGGTTTGATGGCCTGTGGGTTCTTCTCAAAGATGGGAGCTGGTTGAAGTCCTGTTGGAGTTTGCAAGGATGCAGTGGATTGAGGCCTAGTCTAGAAGCTTGTTCCCTGTTTGTGAGGTTCGAGATCCTGAAGTTTGAAGGGAGTTTATGGTACTTTCCTGAGGAAGGCACTATGAATGACTTTCATTCTTTCTTCTCACCTCTTTCGTAAGTATCCAATGATGTTAAAGCCAACTTGTGAGTTTAATTCCTCCTGAGGAGGAATGTAAACTGATCACATGTTGTTGAGCCACATGGGATACGATTCCTAAGTGTCAGCCTCCTAGTACTTTCCTGAGGAAGGTCCTATGGGTCTATTCACTTAGCTCCCTTAGTTTAGCTAGGATTTCGTAAGTATCCAATGATGTTGGAGCCAACTTGTGAGTTTAATTTCTCCTGAGGAGGAATGTAAACTGATCACAGTTGTTGAGCCACATAGGATACGATTCCTAAGTGTCAGCCTCCTAGTACTTTCCTGAGGAAGGTCCTATGGGTCTGTTCACTTAGTTCCCTTAGTGCATATAGGCTTTCTCAAATATCCAGTGATGCCGGAGCCTTCATGTGAGTTTAGTTTCTCCTGAGGAGGAATGTAAACTGATCACAGTTGTCGAGCCGCGTAGGATATGACTCCTGAGTAGTAACCTCCTGGTACTTTCCCGAGGAAGGCACTATGAGTTTGTCTGCTTAGCTCCCTTTCTTTGGTAAGCTTGTTCTGAAGCTTGGAGACTGGGATTGATTCCTCTTGCTTAGGGTTTTGTTTAGAGGTTTTGCTTAGATCTTTGCTTAAGGTGTTGCATAGGGTTTTGTTTAGAGATAGATTAGGAGTTTGTTTCAGGGTTGTTAGGGGCCCTGCTCAGGGTTTTTGTTTAAGCTTTGGATAAAGGTTTGTCAGGTTAGCTAGCTGTCTCTTTATGTTGTTTGACTTGTATGGTGTTGTGTTGCATTAGACTTAGGTATTCATCTAGATAGTTCTAAGTTAGGTGCATCTTAGAAGTAGACTTTGTGTGCATGAGAAGTTGAGGTGGTCCTCCTTCTGCTTGTTTGTTATTGAGTGGCTTTGCTTGTTGGTATTTGGTAGAGCTGAGCTCCCTTGCCTTTGTGGTTTGCGGCCTCTGCGCCTTGTTTGTTAGTCATTGCATTCATGCATATTCTCGTTATTTCTTTACTTTGCAGTTGATTCTTGTTTGCCGTTTAGTCCTGTTGCCATGATCCCTTAGGAGCTCTGACTTCTCCGCTGCGGAGTTGTTATGATAGACATTAGGATGGTCAACCAGGCATGAGATTAGTAGGTAGATTCCCCTTTTCCAGCTATAGTTTAGGGTGTCTTTTCCCTTTCCTTCCAGTAGGAGCTTTTGAGTAGCTTGATCCGTAGTTAGCTGAACTACAGCTGCTCTGATTCCTTGTGCCAGACGAGGATATGTAGGCATGGGATGCGATATCCTAGCGAGCACACTAACAACTAACCTTTGTTCTTTCGCGGCTGTGCGGTCGAGACTTTCCCGCTGACGACTAATTGTTATCCCTTTCTCTTTCCCGAGCGCATTTGAGACCAGATCGTAGTTATAGGTCCCCGAACCTTTAGGATCAGTTTGTTTTCTCACTGCTGTGTGAGAGCCCCCTGTTTACCCGTAGTTAGTCGAACTACGTTTGCTCTGATCTTTCATACCAGATGAAAGTACGTAGGCACAGGACGCGATGTCCTGGCGAGCAACCTTCCCCCCGTTTAGACGTAGGTAGTCGAACTACGTTGACTCTGACTTTCCCATTGCACGAGGGAATACGTAGGCCCAGAACACCGTATGTTCTGTCGAGTCCTGTCCTTTTATTTTCTTTTCAGACCGACCATTAACGTAGATAGATAACACACCCTTTTCCTTATAAACACCAAGCGTGGATCCCATCGAGTACGATGGACGTGAGGGGTGCTAATACCTTCCCCTTGCGTAATCGACTCCCGAATCCAGGTTTTGGTTGCGATGACCATACCTTTTCCCGTCTTTGCGAGGTTTACTTCGAGCGTTTCCTTTCCCGCTCTGAGGGATAAATAACGCACGGTGGCGACTCTCCTGTCAAGCCGGCGCAGATTTTCGCAGTAGCGACAGTACTGCTAGAAGAAGAAGAAGCTTCAGCTCCGGGAGAATATCCCAACCCAAACATATCCTGCTTGTTGGGTATCTCCAAAATACGCCCCCAGCCCGCGGTAGATCCGGCCTGGACAACGGCTCGAGCTTCCTTGAACGAGGAGAGAGTCATCTCTGGCTTTTCGGTGACTACAGGAGCTACTTCTTTTACCTTGACGGCTTCGAACGCTTGGCAAAGAGTCTCATGGATTTCGCCATCCATTTCCACATACTTGAGGGACGACAAATGGCTCACCATTATGTCTTCCTCACCACACACGTTTACGATGCTTCCCCCGACAGCATATTTGAGCTTTTGGTGCAACGTGGAGGTCACGGCACCAACAGCATGGATCCACGGCCGGCCCAAGAGACAACTGTAGGCAGGCATGATGTCCATGATATAAAAAACCGCGTTGAACGTTTCCGGACCGACTTGGATCGGCAGGGTCACCTCCCCGAAAACGTGTCATTTAGTTCCGTCGAATGCCTTCACAACCAGATCACTGGGTGTGCAGATCACTCCACGAGTATCCAACTTCATTAATACCTTCTTTGGAAGAACATTAAGTGACGAACCCGTGTCCACCAGGACGTGCGACATGATCGTGCCCCTACACTCTATCGAGATGTGCAGGGCGCTATTATGATTTCTCCCCTTCGGTGTCAGCTCCAGGTCCGTGAAACCTAACCCATTGCCAGCATTCACATGGGATACAACCTCTTCTAGCTGATTTACCGATACTTCTTGCGGTACATAAGCGGCGTTCAACACCTTCAGCAGCGCGTTGCGGTGCGCCTCAGAACACAACAACAGGTTGAGGATGGAAATCTTCGAGGGCGTCTGATGGAGATGGTCTACAATCTTGTAGTCACTCTTTTTAATCAACCGCATAAACTCCTCGGCATCTTTAACAAGCAAATCTTTTTCTACCCCACACGGGGCCTCTTCGACGACTTTACTTTTACCCTTATCGGCCGCATCAGCTTTGACCGCTTTATCCACCAGGACCTCTGGCGGTGCAAACACTCTTCCGCTGTGAGTAATACTACTAATTCCCACGGGTTCTCCACAGTCGACCCATACGGTTCCAGCTCTAACCTCTGTCCGTTGCAGTAGACTTCAGCCCTATAATGCCACGGAACGGCGTTAGTACTCTCGAATGGTATCGGCCCAGCTTTGGTAATAGTAATTGTGGGCGGTCTGGGTGCAGAAATAGTTATTGGCCGGCGAGGGATGGTGATGGTGGCGACTTCATCGGCCTGCTTCAGCACTACCTCTCCTGATCCACTTTCAGCCCTCCGGCTAAACTACAGAATCCCTTCAGTCATCAGACTTTGAATTCCTTCTACCAACTGCTCACATCCATTAGAATGTGTGGCGCAGTCCATACATAACTCTCCGCAACCTGGAAAGAACCCTCTTTTCAGCAACTTAGCTTTGACGAAGCTAAGCGGCATCTTCAGATCTTTGACGTCAGTCAACAAATCTGCACTCTCCTCTTTGATAATGGCGTTCACTTCGCCTCCCCTATGATTCGGCATAGGATTCTTCGTGACATTGGGCACATCATCGGAGAAGTTGATGATCTTGGCATCCGCCATGTCCTGCACCTTATGCTTGAAGGCTTTGCAGTTCTCGATTGTGTGGCCTGGTGCCCCTGAATGAAAATCACAAGTGGCATTGGCGTCGTACCCCGGCGGAGGTGCCCCTGTCAAGGGAGCCATCGTCCTCTTTTGGACCAACTGTAGCTGAAGCAAGGTCTGCAAGAGTTGCGCGTACGACATGGGCGGTGTCTCGAAGTGACGGTTTGCCAAAGATGCCCGATTCTGGTACTTTCTGTATCCCTGTTGACTCGGTTGCTGCTGCTGCGGAGCTGCCGAGATGTTTATACTGGCCACTTGCTGATGATGACCTCTACCCTTTCTTCGAGCGTTGGTCACAGCGCTCGCCTCTCCTTCTCGCCTTTTGCCAGCATAAGGTTTCTTTCCGCCTCCTCCAGCTGAGGATGACTCACCTTGAATTTTCCCAATCTTGATCCCATTCTCGACGTGCTCACCCATGATAATGAGATCTGAGAACTTCCCAGACATACCGCTGACTAACTTCTCATAGTAGACCCCTGGGAGGGTGGCTACAAACATCTGCACGAGCTCGCGTTCAACCATCGGCGGCTGAACCCTGGCTGCCAACTCACGCCACCGCTGGGCGTATTCCTTAAATCCTTCGTTGTTCCTCTGCGACAGATTCTGCAGCTGAACTCGGTTCGGGGCCAAGTCACTATTGTATTGGTAGTGGTGCACAAATGCTTCAGCAAGATCCTTCCATGTGCACACACTAGTGGGCTCCAAACCCATGTACCACTCAAGGGACGGCCCGGAAAGACTGTCTTGGAAGAAGTGCATCAGCAACTTCTCGTCTTCGGAATAAGCAGACATCTTCCTGTAATACGATCTCAGGTGGACCCGAGGGCAAGTGGTGCCGTTATATTTTTCAAAGTCAGGTATCTTGAACTTAGGAGGCACCTTGAAATCAGCAATTAATCCCAGCTTGGACATATCAACGCCCAACGTATTCTGATTCTCGATGTCTCTCATTTTATCTTCAAGTGCCTTGAATCTAAGCCGCGCTTCAGCATTCAGCTCCCCTTCAGCACCTCTCTGAGAGAACACATCATCCTGACGATCCTCAAGCCATGGCTGAGGCACAAACAGGTTCCCGACGCCTGCATTGTCATTGCCCGGCCCGATATTGACATTAGCTCCCAGACTCCCATTACCGCCGCCCGTCGTATTGAGTCCGATGTTGGTCATCACGTTGCCATTAGCACTGCCGTTGCCCCCGGTCACGGGAACAACATTCTGGGGAGTTTCAACTGGTGGAGGAGTAGGCACGGTCCCACCATGGAGTATGCCTTTGCTATCAACCCAGGAAATCAAAGGCTGAACCAAAGTTCTGAGCTGATCCTGGCCATTGGCGACCACTTGCATGAGCTCCATGAAGCGATCCATCCTTTCGCGGAGCTCCTGAACATCAGTTTGCACTTGCTCCATGATCCTAGTCTGATTAGCTCTAGTAGGGTAGTGGTGAATAGGTCTCTGATCAATCTTGGAACCACTTGAAACAACCTGTAGAAACCTGCGACAACCTGTAAACACAAAAGGGTTAGGAAAAACAACAAAATGCTCGTCATGCAAATGCTTCATGCAAATGCATGCGTGTGTCTGTGCGTTAGGGAGGTCTCCCTTGATCCTAGTGCCTGAGTGCCAGTGCTGACAATAATAAGAAGTAGTCCGAGTCTGATCATGGAAATAACAATCTCGTATATAAAGAAAGCCTATCAAGGCGGTACATAGCATCAGCGAGTACAAGATGAATCAATAGCGTGACCTCAGCCAACAAGCCTGGTGATGGTCAGCATACAACAATGATCAAAACAAAAGGAATACAAATAGTCAAGTACGGCCACGGGCGCGATACTTTTCTAACAACTCCTTCGTTTCTGGATGATCCGGCAGAGTGAGCAACCCATTCAACTCGAACACAGCAGGTTTACGAACCAAACCGAGCAACTTGCCGTAAGATTTTCTGAACTCATCCATCACAGAATCATCTGCTAAGGCTATCAAACCAGTCAACTTAACCACATCAGGGGCAGGGAACTTGTAAGCCACGGTCTTCCTCAGAGAACCCATAACAATACAATAGGAGGCAAGAAATCCTGGATCTGGGAAAACGGTACCTGCAACACAGACACACGTTAATGGAATGCAAATGAGTATGCAAACTAATGTCAAATGCAATCATGCAATAGGAGACCAAGGCAACTGCTGTGGAGATTCTGTATCAACAGAACCATAATCTTGCTCTATCAAGAACAACCACTGCATCTGATAAGGAGAAAAACCCTGGTATCGGACCACAAATCTGCTCTGTCAAGAACAAATGTCTGATAATAAGGACCTCTAATGTAGGACCGAGAAATATGCTCTGTCAAGAACAATCATACATCTGCTGATGAGATCTTCAGACCCCAATCAAAAATCTGCTCTATCAAGAACAAACATACATCTGCTGATGAGATCCTCTAATCCAAACCTGCTCTATCAAGAACAAATACAGCTGATGATAAGATCCTCTGATCCAACCCTGCTCTATCAAGAACAAATACATCTGATGATAAGATCCTCTGATCCAACAAAACTGATTCGCTGTCAAGAAAACCAGGTGGTCTGAAGGTCAAAGTTTCCTGCAATGAACCCAACCCTCATCTCACAGGTAGGTGTCCTTGACGCAGGGTACGGCATCCTATGCGGTCGTTGGCGTCACAGACTTTCAAGACGGATGATACGATACCCAGAAGGTGTGGCATCATCATGTCCTGAAGAGGCCCTCCTCAGCCAACCTCCAATTGATAGGTTCCCGGAGTCGACAATCCTCGGGTCAGACAACTTGTCGAGCCCTAAGGGCCAAGCAAGAAGCATCAAAGAGAATCTCGTCCGAGTGAGATTTCGCGGCTAGCTGGTGCGAGCTAAGCAAGCAGGCTAACCACTACTCACTCTCTAAATCTATATGTAACCTCAAGCCCAGGTCCGGCTTATCTCTCAACAGATTACCCCCTTCCCACGACAGCAATAACAATATAAAGCTGATAATAAAATGCGAAAAGTAAATTCAGAACAATAAATCTATACAACACCCATGACGGGAAAACAAGCGCTAGGATTGACTCGCCTAGGGAACCGTTGGAGTCCCTAGTAGAGTCACCAGCTGTCGCTTATGCGAAAATAAGGTGCCGGCACAACAGAAGAGTCGCCACCTTTCGTTATTTATCCCTCAGAGTGGGAAAGGAAACGATCGGAAAAACCTAACAAAAAAAGGGTAAGACAAGGTCGTCACAACCATTGTCTAGGTTCGGGAGTCGGTTACGCAAGGGGAAGGTATTAGCACCCCTCACGTCCGTCGTACTCGACGGGATCCACGCTTGTTGTGATTGCTGGACGGGTTGGTTTTATCTATCTACCTATCAGGGCTGGCTTAAAAAGAAAAGAAAAATGACTCGGCAAAGCGTCGCACTTTATGCCTACGTATTCTCATCAGAGAACGAGAAATCAGAGTCAACGTAGTTCGACCTACGACAGTTTACGGGGAAGGTGGCTCGCCAATACATCAGTATTGTGCCTACGTACTCTCAACAGGTATGAGAGATCAGAGCTTACGTAGTTCGGGACACTACGGTTTATTTCCTGTCTTTTACGAAAGAAGTGTTTTTTATTGTGTTTGCAATTTCAATCGCACTAGAGACTATGACCTGAGAGTGAATGCATCGCATGTCACCCAAAGGGTACCATACTAAACATCCAGACTGTGGAAAAGAAACTCTCCCACAATCCTTTCTCAGATAGCTTAAGGCTCGTAACGTACGAAAGAAATCATTCATGATTACTGTATCTTAAACTATTCTGAGATGAGAAGAGAACAAGCCCAACTAGGAGGGATACTATCAAGTCCTACTGTTGTCATGCCAAGGATTCATCCTATGGTTGAGGTTTGAACAGGGAACTCCTAGAAGTTGTCATGCATAGGTTTCAACCTAAAGTTCTATCATCATTCCCTTATCAAAGGAAATGAGAGTCCTAAGGGATCATGTCAATGATACACCAAAACAGACAAAGCATCAGCTTAAACAGTATAATGCATGCAATGCAAGTGAGGGAGGAAATGTGTGTGGGGCATCAGCCTCCACAAGCTCATCTCAACCTCAAGCCAGAATGGATAACAGTAATCATACTGAAATAAACAACATGCTATCAAGCAAGATACAGTAAACTGCAATCATACAGAAGGATAAAGTAAAATGCCATCAGGAAAACAAACCACATGGGCAAGGGAGAAGGGCTCTACCGAATACCCGCAAGCAAAGCCACACAGTAACAATACAAGCAGAGGGAGCAACTCAACCTCTAGTGCAATCATGCTCCTAGATTCTACTTAGTCTAGTCATGGACTTATTCTAATGCATCAAGCAAGTCAAACAAAACATGTCAATACAGAAAAGAAAACAGGCAAGAAAGCAGATCAACTCCTCTCTCAACTCCAAGCTTCAGCACTTCCAACAGCAACTCAGTCTTCAAACTTCCATCACTCTTGACAAATCTCAATTTGCTTTTCCAGGTTTCAACCCTTCAACATAAGTTTCAACTTGATCCCTTCAGGGTCTCCAGGTATCAAAGTAAGTATCAACTTCCTTTGTTCTTCAAGCTTCAGCTCTTCAAAATCAATCTCAATTGAATCCTCTTCCTAAGTATCAACTTAGTCTTCAAGCTCTCAAGCTCTTCTTGCTTTATCATTCTCAACTTGGTCTTCCCTTCCTGCAAGCTTCAGCTACTCAGAGTAATCTTTGATCACTTAGAAGTGTCAACTTCATCCTTCAGTCTTCACTTCATCTTCATTGGGTCTTCAAGTATCAACTTGCTCTTGTTGCTCTTCAAGCTTCAGCTGGAATGACAATGCTCAAGGACTCATCCTCTACTACACTCTTCAATGAAGTCTTCATCTTCAAACTCAAGCTCAGCATCTCTCAAGGTAATCAAACCAGAGGAAATCACTTAACTGGATAAGCTAGGGTGTTAAACTGCTTATTGACCACCAAAGGTGACCTATAAGGGTTTAACATCAAAAGACTGGTTCCCTCAAAAGTTCTACTTCCTAGGTACAATCACTTATCCCTCCCAAGGAGAGAGGTGTATACCATGGAAGGACTTTGAATCATAGGGAGGAATGGAGGTGAAAGATACCATCCATGTTTAAGAAAGAAGTTAACTAGGTCTAAACTCTTCCTAATCCCTAACCCTAAAACAATCAACAAAACAAACAAGATCAAACTCTCAAGCTCCTCAATGCTCCTCAAAGCTCCTACTATGCTCCTCAATGCTCCTACTATGCTCCTCAATGCTCCTCAAATAAATACTAAGCTCTCCAAGCCCACAAAGCAAAGCAAACAAAAATACAAGCCCACAAGGGCAACACAAACAATCATCAACTACAAAAATCACTTAAAAATAGTATACTACTATATTAAAACCTAATATAATTTCTAGGGGATCCTACATACCTGCCCTTAATACCCTATATGTCCCAATGTTTAACTTGACCTAGAAACCCAAAATTCTAGTGTTATTATGTACCTATGTTAAGGATTAACCTAATTCTACACAACCTAATGTCATCTAATCAAAACTATCCTAAAATTCATCACAAAATTATGGAATAAATCCAGAGGGGGGATAAAGTCCTAATATAACTATCCTAAAAAGAATGGCCTAAAAATACTAAGGGAACTAGCTAAACAAAATTAACCAAAACTATGCATCAACATAAAAGAATTAAAAAAAACTATTAAAAGAGAAAATGCACAAAAAATATTAAAAATGCATGAAATGAAAATATTTTTATTTGATAATTTTATAGACATTATCATGAAATGGGAGCAAAAATTCCCACTTAAAAATCATTATTTTCCTATTTATTATGATTTTTCAAAGATTAATGAAAAAAATAAAAGAAAATGAAAACAAAATATGAAATAATGTGGTGCAGATAGTAATGATATGCAGTGTTATGCGCGTGTGGGCCATGACTGGGGGGTGTGGGTAATGATTACGCTAAGCCCATTATACTAATCAGAAAACAAATAAGAAAATACAAAGAAAAAGAAAAAGAAGCGGTGCAGGTAGTAAACATTTCTAGTGTAAAATGCAATTGGGCTCGTGAGGGTGGTGTGGATAGTCGTTCAGAACTTAAGCCCAAGAACTTGGGTTTAATGAAACGCATCGTTTCATCATACTCAGGGTTTCCCTTTCAAATGCTGAGATTCAATCGTGGCCACTGGATCTGGGTGCAGTCAACGAGTCAAGCATGATCTGACGGATGAGGAGTCATCTTCAACCTTCAGCTAGGGTTTGTAACAGCTCTCCATGGAAACAGAGCTTCACATGCCAAACTTCCCTCCATTCGTGTGTCCTCAAATTATCACCAAATTTCAACTTTCAAAATACTAAACCACTCTAAATTCAATGCAGAACACGCCCTTGGCCTTAGATTTTATTGAAATGGTCTCTATCTTAAAACCCGATAGTAGATCCAAGAAATGGTAAAACCTCAACTTCAATAATTCTTGGATTTCTTGGTACTAAAATGATCACCACACTTCACTGGTGAAAATAAGCTATCAAACTTGTATTCTTCCTCACTATATCTCGAGTTCTTGCTCAACAAAGTAATGGTGTCCATAACTCAATCTTCATCAATTGATCCCTAACTCTCCAGAAATGATCACCTACTGGTCTCTAACCTTTCTAACCTAACCATTCTACCTAAAGATGCATAAATTATGGTGTAGAGTGAATTTTGCAAACATGGTATTTCTTGATTCACAGATGGTGTAAACCTTCACTTCAAGCCTTGTAACTCTTCAGAAACCTTCCTTGAATGATGATCTTGCTACTGTTTGCAAAAGTTTGGACCAAGAAAGCTTCAATCTCCAAAACCGATTATGACTTGCAACCTTGAAAATCCAATTGCCAACTCCTCAAATCTCCATGGCTTTGCTCTCAAATTGATCTGCACAGCTTCACTATGATCAGAGGAATGTCTTAAGATGGAAAGAATGAATGGAATTGAATCAAAATGTGGATTTTGCTTTCAACTTGCAATGGAAGCAATTGAAATGACCAAGTTCTATAGGTTATATAGGTTATATAGAGTGGTTTAGAGTGGTTTAGAATCAACCTTGCATCTGAGCAAGTTCTATAGGTTATATAGAGTGGTTTAGAATCATCTAGAACCATCTAGAACCATCCCATGAGAAATTGGAAATCTCATGTCAGTATTTTATGAATTCACTTCTCATCTCATGCCCTATCTCATGCCAAGCTCTTGCAGCAACCAAAAATGACTTGAAATTATCCTTATATGAGATATAGGATGTGTTGAGATGCATAGCTAGCTTGTTCATTGAGTTTTCTTAAGTTTTGCCTTTGTGCCTTAAGATGCAAGCAAGCCATTTCCAAAGCAGCCCCATGATCTAGGCCTCAAATCAAAATTGTGGCTGAACCATTGTTTTTAGAATGTCTTTTAGAGTCAAAATGACCTATTATATGCCATGGTTTGGATGTATAACTTGGGATTTCCAATTTCCAATTTGAACTTAATTAACTAATGCCTCCATTTTAGGTCATTTTTATCACTTTTTGATACAAGCATTTTCAACACCTCATGACCTCCTTACTAGCCTTAAAACATCATTCTAAGCAAGTTTGATGTTGAAGATGTTTCCATTTGAAGCTTGGAAATAGGAGATATGGCCTTATGCTTGAAATGACCCATAATATCCAGATGACCAAAATGCCCTTGACTTGTCAAAGCCATAACTTGAGTTCTACAAATCCTATCAAGGACTTCTAGTACTATCTAGAAAGCTAAGAAGATGAGGAACAACATTCCTGTTTACCAAGAGTTCATAGGAATCATCCTTCTTAGGCAAAAGTTGGACGCAAGTTGGGTGACTTTCAAGGACCCAGATTCACATACCTCAGATGACCTGTAACTTGTCAAAGTCATAACATGAGCTCTACAAATTCTATCAAGGACTTCTAGTACTCAAATTAAATCTAAGAGCAAGCTCTACAATATTCATGTTATGGGGAAGATGAGATGACAATCACATCTTGAGCTACACTGCCTTGGAGATAGGGATCAAGCTAGGGGATTTTACACTGTCAAGCCTTAGAAACCCTAGCTTAAAACTTCTCAAACTCCTCAATCATGATGAGTTTGTCTAGTAGTCATCCTTATAGCATCTCAATGCATCAATCCATGATCACATGGATCTTAGATTAGGTCTCAACCTTCTCCCAATCATCAGTTGACCTAGGGTTGACCCAGTCAAACCCTAATTCTACCACTCATGGCTGAGTCTTCTGAATTCTTGTGCAATGATTTCTCTAGGCCTCATGATGGCTTTCAGGACCTCTCATAAGCTCTCTCAAAGCTTCAAGTCCATCCTCATAGCTTCAGAATCATCTGAGGAGCTCTCACAACTCTCAAGTCAGGAGACACACAGCCTTGGTTTCAACCAATCTCTCTAAGGATCTCTTGAGTTCTCTGACAAAGGTATCAACCTTTGAACACTTGAACAACCTTCTTGGCTAGCTTCAAAGTCTCATATAACTCTTGCTGGGTAATCATACCTCTTGATCTACTGCACCCATATCAATGAGAAGCAGATGATCATGCTAGTGAACACAAGCTTGGTACATAAATGTTGGTCAAATTTTGGGGTGCAACAAATAGTATATATTTATTGACAGAAGGCTTGTAAATAGGCAGATTTTACAACAGATGCAACCCCTGAAAAGAGTAAGTTGCGTAAAAATATACAGAAATGCACAGAAATATACAGAATGTCGGCAATATGGCACAGAAAAACACCATGAGTTGATCCATCTATGACTCGCCTGACTTTGATGATTCTCTGACGCTTCGTCTTCTGAAGAGATTGATTCGGATAAACGGCCCTCAGGTCCTCCCTCAATCAACTAATCTCTGAAACTCCATACACAGACCACAATCATTTGCTTTTCCAATCCCTAACTTTTGCGTGAATCGCCCCTTCGGGTTTTCAATTCATCGGGATACCCATTTTTGCCAAAGTCTCCTTTTTAGGTTTTCAACTTTGCGGGTTTACATTTTTTTTATATCCCTAATTTTTGCCCGAAACCATTCTTTTTATGGTTTGTCGGGATTCCCCATTTTTGCCTGGATATTCTTTTTTCGTTCCAGCGGGTCTCTTTAAGCAAAGTATTTTTTTTAACTGCGTCTGCGTTCACATGGGATGTGAAATCTTCACCGTCCATGGTGGATAACAACAAGGCTCCTCCGGATAAAACCTTTCTCATGACATACGGACCTTCATATTTAGAAGTCCATTTGCCCCTATTATCTGTTTATGGCGGGAGGATCTTCTCCAGCACTAGATCGCCCGTCTGAAAGCTTCAAGGGCACACCTTCTTGTCGAAAGCTTTCTTCATCCGGATCTGATACAACCGACCGTATATAATAGACGCTAGCCTTTTCTCATCCATCAGGCTAAGCTGATTCAATCTATTCTTTACCCATTCTGCCTCATCGAGCTTGACGTCGACCAGAACTCTCAAAGAAGGAATCTCGACCTCTAATGGTAGGACAACTTCAATAGCATACACCAGCGAGAAAGGATTTGCCCCAGTTGAAGTGCGTACCATAGTACGATATCCATGCAAAGCTAAGGGCAACATCTCATGCCAATCTTTATATGTCACAACCATCTTCTGCACTATCTTCTTGGTATTCTTGTTGGCCGCTTCAACAGCGCCGTTCATCTTTGGATGATAGGGTGATGAGTTGTGATGCTCGATTTTGAAACTCTGACACAGTTCCTTCATCATCTTGTTATTCAAGTTCGAACCATTATCAGTAATTATTCTTTCAGGCACTCCATATCTACAGATGATGTCCTTTTTGATAAATCTGGCTACAACTTGCTTCGTGACATTTGCATAGGCAGCTGCTTCCACCCACTTGGTAAAGTAGTCAATGGCGACCAAGATGAAATGGTGTTTGTTGGATGCGGTTGGCTCAATCATGCCAATCATGTCAATGCCCCACATGGAAAAAGGACAAGGAGATGCCATGACATTCAGAGGACACGACGACACATGAGTCTTGTCTGCATAAATTTGGCATTTATGGCATTTCTTCGCATATTTGAAACAATCAGATTCCATCGTCAGCCAATAATACCCTACTCGGAACAGCTTTCGAGACATGGCGTGCTCGTCGGCATGTGTACCAAAGGCTCCTTCGTGGACCTCTTCAATAAGCAAGCTTGCTTCTTTCTCGTCTACACACCTTAATAACACCAAATCATAATTCCTCCTATAGAGTACACCATCCTGATTCAGAAAAAGTTTCCAGACAACCTTCTCAGAGTCTTCTTATCCCAAGTCGACGCCCCTGGCGGATACTCTTGTTTCTTAAGAAAGTTCTGGATGTCATAAAACCACGACTTACTATCATAGGCTTCCTCAATGGAAAATACAAACGCCGGCCTATCAAGGCATGAAATGACTATTCTTGGAGTATCATTCCAATAGTTCACCTTGTACATTGAGGATAACATCGCTAGAGCGTCTGCCATCTAGTTCTCCGCCCTCGGCACGTGATGTAACTCTACACGATCAAAGAATGACAACAACCTCCTTGCATAGTTCATGTAAGGAATCGGATTGGGTTGCCTGGTCTCCCATTCTCCTTTGATTTGATTTACAACTAGCATTCAATAGCCGTACACATCTTGGTTCTTGATCCTCAGATCAATGGCTTCTTCCAACCCCATGATGCACGCTTCATACTCTGCTTCGTTGTTGGTGCAAGAAAAAATCAACCTGGCAGTGAATGGGATATGAGACCCCTGGGGAGTCGTGATGATTGCCCCAATTCCACTTCCATACGAGTTAACAGCACCATCAAATATCATCTGCCACTAGGAGCCACGCTCAGGACCTTCATTAGGCAACGGTTCATCACAATCTTTCATCTTCAGATACATGATGTCTTCATCAGGAAAATCAAATTTCATCGGTTGATAGTCTTTGATCGGCAGTTCGACGAGATACTCTGACAGAACACTCCCCTTTATAGCTTTCTGGGAAAGATATTAAATATCGTACTCCGTCAGTACCATCTGCCACCTGGAAATTCTTCCAGAAAATGCTTGCTTTTCGAAGACATATTTAATCAGACCCATCTTTGAAATCAACATGGTTATATGGTTAAGCATATACTATCTCAAACATTTGGCAGCCCACGCGAGTGCACAACACGTTTTTTCCAACATCGAGTACCGAGACTCACAATCTGTGAACTTTTTACTCAGATAGTATATTGCGTTCTCTTTTCTTCCAGTCTCGTCATGATGACCGAGAACACAACCCATATTGTTCTCAAGAATCGTTAGATACATTATCAAAGGTCTTCTAGCGACTGGGGGTATCAGTATCGGAGGTTCCTGTAAATATTCTTTTATCCTATCAAATTCCCTTTGGCAATTTTCGTTCCAGACGGTCGCCTGATCTTTCTTTAGCAATTTGAGCATGGGTTCACACGTGGCTGTGAGATGAGATACAAACCGAGAAAAGTAATTCAATCTCCCCAAGAAACCACGAACCTCCTTTTCTGTTTTCGGCACTGACATATTTTGAATAACTTTTATTTTTGCAGGATCGACCTCGATTCCTTTTTCACTGACAATGAACCCCAGCAGCTTTCCTGACCTGACCCCAAAAGTACACTTGTTAGGGTTCAACCTCAATCTGAATTTCCTGAGCCTCTCAAACAGCTTCAACAGGTTGACTAGATGTTCTTTCTCCATCTGCGACTTTGTTATCATGTCATCAACATAGACCTCAATCTCATGATGAACCATATCATGAAACAAAGTGACCATTGCCCGTTGGTATGTTGTCATTGCATTTTTCAACCCAAAAGGAATTACCTTATAACAGAAAGTCCCCCATGGCATGATAAACTTTGTTTTCTCCATATCCTCTAGTGCCATCTTGATCTGGTTATAATCGGAAAAACCGTCCATGAAGGAAAACACGGAATATTGAGCAGTGTTATCAACCAATACATCAATGTGGGGGAGCGGGAAATCGTCCTTCGGGCTCGCCTTATTCAAATCTCTTTAATCAACACACATTTGTACCTTACCATCCTTCTTAGGAATAGGCACGATGTTGGCGACCCATGGAGGGTAAGTTGTAACGGCTAAAAATCCTGTGTCCAACTGCTTCTGGACTTCTTCTTTGATTTTCACAGCCATATCTGGTCTCGTACGCCTAAGCTTCTGCTTGACTGGCGGACACTCTTCACGCAACGGCAAGCGATGAACCACGACGTCTGTGTCAAGCCCGGGCATGTCTTCGTATGACGAAGAAAAGATATCACTATACTCATGGAGCATCTCAACCAATCTTTGCTTGATGTCACCTTGCAACGCAACCCCTATCCGAACGTTCCTCACAACTTCCTCAGAACACAAGTTAATAACCTCGATTTCCTCCTGATGAGACAGAATAACCTTTTCTTCCTGTTTCAAGAGTCTAGCTAGCTCTTCTAGTAATTTTTCATCTTCATCAATCTCTTCTTCGGCTTGAAATATCGGATTATCAAAGTCAAAGCGAGTCATAGATGTCTCTGGCGCGGTGTCATCTGGAATGTGAATCCTGCAATGATATTGGTTAAATGCTTAAAATGATATGCAAAACAAGCACAAAGCCACATTGCCATTTCATTGTTAAACATAAAACATGAAAAATAAGAATCACAATATTCGAATGCAGAAAAATGCCCTTTGATTGATTGAAAAAGATTGTGCAAGCATAAATAAGAAGGCCCTGAAGACAAGAACCACTATGCACCGGGTAGAACATAGGGTTGTACAATAATTAGAAAAACAAAGTATTACTCTTCCATTGTCACTTGAATGAATTCCTCGATAGACCATTTGTTGAGGCTTTGTCCTGGAATGCATGGCCGAATCCACGAGACCATATCACAATCGCTATCCCTATCTTCATCTGAAATAGCGTTGATCCTTTCGAAGATAACCCCGCCTTTGGTAAACCGTACCTGCCCTCTGTAGCGCGGTGCACTCTGTGAGGATGACGAAGAAGATGGGAGGTATCCCAGACCAAACTTATCCTGCTTATGGGGTATATCCGGCACTTGACCCCAACCTGCGTTGCCCCAGCCTGCACTGCTGCTTGGGCCTCCTTGAAGGATGACATGGCCACTTCAGGCGGTTTGCTCACAGCAAACACTTTGTCTTTAATCTGTACCGTCTCAAAGGCTTGACAAAGAGTCTCATGGATTTCACCATCCACCTCAACATATTTGAATGAAGACAAACGACTGATTATTATATCTTCCTCTCCACATACAGTGACAACGCTGCCACCCACCATGTACTTGAGCTTCTGATGCAGCGTGGAAGTTACGGATCCCGCCGAGTGAATCCATGGACGGCCCAACAAACAGATATAGGAAGGTTGGATATCTATAATATAGAATACCGCATCAAATACTTCGGGACCCACCTGAATAGGCAATATCAGCTCTCCAAATACAGATCTTCTGGTACCGTCAAAAGCTCATACTACCAAGTCACTTGGCGTACACGTTATACCGCGAGTGTCCAATTTCATCAGTGCCTTTTTCTGAAGCACATTCAAAGATGAACCTGTATCTACCAGCACATGAGACAAGACGGCTCCACGACATTCAAATGAAACGTGCAACGCACAATTATGATTCCTGCCCTTCAAGGTCAAGTCCAAATCCGTGAAACCTAGCCCATTTCCTACGTTGACGTGCGTTATAACCCCTTCGAGTTGGTTTATAGAAATCTCTTGCGGCACGTAAGCAATATTCAATATCCTCAACAAAGCATTCTGGTACGCTTCTGAACATAGCAACAATGACAGAATAGAGATTTTGGAGGAAGTCTGTTGCAAGTGATCGACTATCTTGTAGTCACTTTTTCTTATCAATCTCATGAACTCCTTCGCTTCCTTCTCCAAAGAACTCCTCTGCTTCCTTCTCCACAGCTTTCTTCCCCTTATCAACTATGTCAGCGACCACTTCAGGTGATGAGAACACTCTTCCGCTTCGAGTGATTCCCCCAGCTCCAACTAGATTATGCACAGAATCAGTCGGTGACTCTTCAATTCCTATTTCTGCCCATTACAATATACCTCTGCTCCGTAGTTCCACGAAATTGCTTTGGTACTCTCATACGGCACAGGACCAACTTTGGTAATGATAATAGTTGGCGACCTCGGTGCAGAAATAGTTATAGTTTTGTATGGAATCGAGATCGTTGCAACCTCATTCCTTTCTTCAACCATTACCTCTTCAGACTTCTTCTCAACAACCCGATCAAACTGCAACATTCCATCATTCATCATACCCTGAATACAGCTCTTCAGCTCTGCACATCCCTCGGGATGACTCAAACATTCATCACACGATTCATTATAGCTCGGGAATTCCCTCCCTTTAATAACCTTTCCTTCACAAAGCCCAACGGCGTCTTCAAATCATTGATATCAGTTATTAGATCTAAACTCTCGTCTTCAATGATTGCATTGACTCCGGCTGCCCCATGGTTGGGCATGGGGGTTTGCACGACGTTGGGAGCATCGTGAGAAAAGTTTATTGCTTTGCTATCCACCAAATCCTGGACTTTGTGTTTAAAGGCCTTGCAATTATCAATGTTGTGCCCAGGTGCACCTAAATGAAACTCACAACGAGCATTGGCATTATACCCAGGTGGTGGTGCGCCTATCAGCGGAGCTAAAGTTCTCTTCTGTATCAACTGTAACTGTAACAAGGGCTGAAACAATTGAGAATATGGCATCGAGGGCGCATCAAACTGTCTAATTACCGTCGTGCCCCGATCTTGAAATCTACGAGGAGCATAGTTTTGTTGCTGCTGCTGTGGTACGACTGGTATTGTGATACTTGCAACCTAAGGTTGCTGCTGACGGTATTGTGAATGCTGATTTCTATTTATGTTTCGAGAACTAGACACTGCATTGGTCTCACCTTCCTTCTTTTTATTACCAAACGGTTTCCTTCCTCCTCCAGCTGAGGATCCTTTGTCGGCCTGAATCTTACCCAGCTTAATGCCATTCTCCACTCTCTCCTTAGTAATAATCAGATCAGAAAAGATACCTGACATGTTATTGATTGTAACACCCCCTTTTCTATACCCCAAATAAATTAGATAAATCAATTAGGCACATAGAAAATTTATTTCATCAGAGTTTGATTAAAACATGGTATGAAAGAGGCGCATCACATTATCATGAAATTACACACATACGATACCTGCTCAAAATAGATATGCAACAATGGGTAACCCACATCTCAATATTTAGAATAAAGCGGAAACATCCAAATATTGAATCGATCTCATTCATAAAAGTATATACAACCATCAGTTAATTCATGATTTACAACGTATCCACAACAGATACATACACATATGTATCACAAAAGAATCAAAACAAAAGTAACTCCAAAAGAGTCAAAGACTTCCTAACTACCCAGATGTTACATATCAGAGCCATTGACCAAAAAGAGTGAAGACATCGCTTCACAAAAAGAACCTCCAGCTTCCTACTCTGCAATGCCTCATAGAGCATTAGAAAACAGCAGAAGGGTGAGAAACAACATCATAACAGTTAATGCATAAAATTGTATATATACATATACTCATATTGGTACAAGTTATACTCAAATTATGTTCTCACCACATTAAGCATATACAAATAATCATGTCTCTACACATACACATGAACATTCACTATATTTCCTCCAAACAATCACATATAACATACACAGTTATATTCACACAACCAATGCATCATACACAGATGACTCATGCAACTCATAGAGACCGACACACGACCCTATGCAGATGCAAATGCGGTACCGACTCATTCAACAAATTCCTTAAGGAATCGAGTATTCAGCAGATCCTCCACGGGATCAAGTACTCAGCAGATTCTCCACGGAATCAAATATTCATCAGATTCTCCACGGAATCGAATATTCAGCAGATCCTCCACGGGATCAAGTACTCAGCAGATTCTCCACGGAATCAAATACTCTAACCAATCCTCCACGGGATTACATGTTATGACCGATTCTCCGAGGAATCACACAATGCAACCGATTCTCCAAGGAATCAAATATAACCATCATATCATACGAGGTTCTGCAAATCCTCCGAGGGATCAATCGACACAAAAATGCATACTATGCTCACAAACATATTCATTGCATTTATCACATACGTAGCATATATCTATCATGCATTCACATTATACACCATTTCACACAAGGTTTACATACCTATTAATCCATCAATGCATTTCTATCTAATTCGAGCAAACGCACAACATTATCAAACGATTAAGATCCACAATCGGCTCCACAATCTAGGATTCACGCCTTTCGGCCACCCACAACACAACATGTTGAAACAGTTCACACATCAATCATTCATATAGGCGTTAATCATAATTGAATCAATCAAACATCATGCCCTGAACAAACAGTAAAACAAATAACACTGCCAGGTTCGCCAACCTTCGCCTGGCGAAGCCACGCAGCGAATGCTCGCTGGCCTTCGCCTGGCGAACTCCCCAGCGAAGTCCACTGGGAGTAATTCTGGAATTACTCGCTGAGGCTCGCTACCCACTCGCCTGGCGAACCTTCGCCAACTTACCTCGCCTGGCGAACTTGCCAGCGAATACAGGGTAGTAGCTTCTGACTTGCTTCGCTACAGCTCGCTGGGCTTCGCCTGGCGAAGCTTCGCTGCCTTTCGCCTGGCGAACTTGCGAAGACAGAACTTCCATGGCTGTCTCAAAGCCCAAACTCCACACAACCATCCGATTAAATCCAAACCAGTCACAGTAGCACAACCCAACCATCACCCGAATAAACTACATCGTCTAATCCAATTTCTAACCGATTAAAACTTCATTCTACTCACAAAACCAACTTCTAACCTAAGTGGAAAAAGAGTAGAAACTCTACAAAATCCACACACATACACATACAATCATACACATTAAAGAGATGATGGAGTTTCACACCCTTACCGATCGATTGCAAGCTTTGGTGATGATTCCTTGATGATTCTAGGTTTTCCTCTCCACTTTCTCTTCTCTTTCTCCTCTCCTCTTTTCTTTCTCTTGCTTTTCCTCTTATGTTACTATCTTCTTCCTTTTTCCTCTCTTATTCTATCTCTATCTCTATTTCTTTCCTCTCAAATTCTTTCCAACACTTATCAATCAATTCTTACACTAAAGTGCTAAATGTCTAAAATGCCCTTTTTACTCTAATTCCCCGAAAACTCTCCGAATCGGTAAAAATAGATAAAATAAGCAAAACACCACATAGCAATATATAATTTCTCAATTTAAAACAAACATCAATTAAATAAATTAAAAGACTCAACAATTAATGGGAATTCAGAATCGGGGCGTTACAACTCTCCCCCACTTTAGAAATTTTCGTCCTCGAAAATATCACCTGATTCAAACAACTCTGGATGCGATTCTCGCATCTTGCTTTCCAATTCCCAAGTCATGTTGCCTTCCGCGGCACCTCCCCAGGACACTTTCACAAGCGCAATATCCTTGCCTCTTAGTTTCTTAACTTCACGGTCCAAAATACTAACCGGTAAAACTTCAACTGTAAGGTTATCTCTTACTTCCACTTCATCCATTGGGATCACATGTGACGGATCCGGAACATACTTCCGAAGTTGCGAGACATGGAATACATCATGCAAATTCGAAAGGTTCGGAGGCAACGCCACACGATACGCCACATCACCAACCCGTGCGACAATCTGATACGGACCAATAAAACGAGAAGTCAACTTTCTCGACTTCAAGGCACGACCCACACCCGTAACCGGTGTAACTCTCAAAAACACATGGTCGCCCTCTTGAAACTCGAGATCCTTTCTCCTTTTATCATGATAACTTTTCTGTCTATTCTGAGAAGCTCTCATCTTTTCCCGAATAAATTTCACCTTTTCCGTCGTTTGCTGTACCATTTCAGGACCAACTACCGACTTTTCACCTGTCTCATGCCAACACAGAGGTGTTCGACATCTCCGACCATATAAAGCCTCAAATGGCGCCATACCAATACTCGAATGGAAACTGTTATTATAGGTGAACTCAATCAACGCTAAATAACCGTCCCACGCACCACCTTGTTCAAGCACACAAGCACGCAACAGATCTTCTAACGATTGAATCGTCCTCTCGGTTTGACCATCCGTTTGCGGATGATATGCTGAACTCAATCTCAACTTAGAACCCCAGGCACCTTGCAAACTCTCCCAAAATCTTGAAGTAAATCTAGGATCTCTATCCGACACAATACTCTTAGGAACTCCATGAAGCTTCACAATAGTGCCAACATAAATCTCGGCCAACCTTTCCAAAGAATAAGTAATATCAATCGGAATAAAGTGGGCCGATTTAGTAAGCCTATCAACAATCACCCAAATAGCATTGTGTCCTCTTTGCGTATTCGGCAATCCCGTAACAAAATCCATCGATATACTATCCCATTTCCATTCCGGAATATCCAACGGTTGCATCAATCCACTAGGCTTCTGATGCTCCACCTTAGACTTCTGACAAGTCAAACACGAGTACACAAAACGAGCAACATCGCTTTTCAATCCAGACCACCAAAAGATCTTCTTCAAATCCTGATACATCTTATTCGCTCCCGGATGAATACTTAAGTTACTCCGATGTCCCTCTTCCAATATCATCTTTTTCAAATCCGCGTCATCGGGAATACAAATACGACCTCGAAACCTCAAAACTCCTAATTCATCAACTTTGAAATCTTCATTTCCATTCGTCATCAAATCCACCAATTTCAAATCCAACTTTTGCTTTTCACACACCGTAGCAAGGAAATCATTCGTGACATGCAACATACCAAGCTTCACACTACTCGGCGTTAACTCACAAACCAAACTCAAATCTCTAAAGTTCTCCAAGAGTTCCCACTCTCTAACCATCAAAGTAGACACGTGCAACGACTTCCGACTTAAGGCATCGGCTACCACATTCGCCTTACCCGGATGATAATTTAAACCAAAATCATAGTCCTTCAAAAGTTCTAGCCATCTCCTTTGCCTCATATTCAATTCCTTTTGATCAAACAAATACTTCAAACTCTTGTGATCGCTAAAAACTTCAAATCTTGCACCATAAAGATAGTGCCTCCAAATTTTCAAAACGAACACCACCGCCGCTAACTCCAAATCATGAGTAGGGTAATTCTTTTCATGCACTCTCAACTGCCTAGAAGCATACGCCACGACCTTCCCATCTTGCATCAATACACCACCCAATCCTGACAAAGAAGCATCACAATAAACCACAAAAGGTTCCGTAGGATTCGGCAAAATCAAAACTGGCGCTGTTGTTAACCTTCTCTTTAATTCCATGAAACCCTCTTCACAATTAACATCCCAAATAAAAGCCTTTCCTTTACAAGTCAACTGCGTCAACGGGAGTGCTAACTTCGAAAATCCTTCGATAAACCTCCGGTAGTAACCGGCCAAGCCCAAAAAGCTTCGAATTTCCGTAACCGATCTTGGAGTCTCCCATTGCATTACCGCATCGATCTTGGATGGATCCACACTAATACCATTGCCGGAAATAATATGCCCAAGAAAACTCACCTCCGACAACCAAAACTCACACTTAGACAACTTTGCATACAACTTCTTCTCTTTCAAAATCCGCAACACAATCCTTAAATGTTCTTCGTGTTCCTCTCGAGACTTAGAATAAATCAAAATGTCATCGATAAACACCACCACAAAACGATCCAACTGCTCGTGAAAGATACGGTTCATATATTCCATGAAAACACCCGGCGCATTAGAAACTCCGAATGGCATCACCGTATACTCGTAGTGACCATATCGTGTTCTAAAAGCCGTCTTCGAAATATCTTCCTCCTTAACCCGAATCTGGTGATAACCGGATCTTAAATCAATCTTACTAAAAACACGGGCTCCAACCAATTGATCCATCAGATCATCAATTCTTGGAAGTGGATACTTGTTCTTAATTGTTACCTTATTCAACTGCCGATAATCAATACACAATCGCATACTACCATCCTTCTTCTTTACCAACAATACCGGCGCACCCCAAGGAGAAACACTTGGTCTTACAAATCTCTTATCCAACAAATCATTCAACTGCTTCTTTAATTCCACCAACTCCGATGCCGACATCCGATACGGGGCCATCGAAATCGGTCTAGTACCTGGAACTAGATCAATAGAAAATTCAACCTCTCTCTTTGGCGGCACATCCGCAACATCTTCCGGAAACACTTCAGGAAATTCACAAACCACAGGAAACACGTCGAGCTCAACTTTGCTCTCCACCGACAACGATGCAAACAAACCAAACAACTGAGCTTCGTCCGCTAAAAGTTTCTTCAACTCTTTAGTGGAAAGAAAACTCTCGTTTTCACCATCTTCCAAAGGAGGAAACCTTACCAACTTGTGATAGCAATCCAAATGAACTTTATTAAATTGCAACCAATTCATACCCAAGATTACGTCCAAACCTTCCAACGGCAAACACACTAAATCCATAACGAAGTCCTTACCATACATGGTCAAAGGACAACTTGCACACACCAAAGAAGTAGTTACCGACCCCGAAGCGGGAGTCCCAATAACCATACCACTACTCAAGGAAACCATACACAAATCCAACCTCTTAGCACACGCAAGAGAAATGAACGAGTGAGTCGCTCCAGTATCAATAATAGCAACTAAAGGCATATCATTAATAAAGCATGTACCTTTAATCAAACGATCTGCCGCATTAGTGGCGTCTGAACCTGCTAATGCGAATACTTTTCCGCCCGCCGGAGCTTGCTTCGGTTTGGTACAATTCGGGCTAATGTGACCCACCTCGCCACAATTAAAACACTTCACAGCATTCTTTCTACACTCTGCTGCATCATGACCAAAGAGTCCACAGTTGGAACACTTCGCCTTGAACTTTCCACAATCATAAGACTTGTGGCCCATCACGCCACACTTAAAACATTTGATCGCACCGGAACCTCCTCCGGGTCTCCTATCAAAGTTTCCCCTATGTTTGCCCTTATCAGCAGGCGTCACATAAGGTCCGCTTCGTACTTGCTGCTTCCCTCTCCTCTCGCTCAAACCCTTATAATGAGTAGAACGAGCTCTACTATCTTCTTCATAAATTCTACAACACTCAGTCAAATCCGAAAATCTTCGTATCCTTTGATACCCCACCGCTTGCTTTATCTCCGGACGCAAGCCATTCTCATACTTGATACATTTGGAAAATTCCGCCGTAACCGCATCATAGTGAGGGTGAAACTTCACTAACTCAGTAAACTTAGCGGTGTAGTCCACCACCGACATATTACCTTGTTTCAACTCCAGAAATTCCATTTCTCTCTTCCCTTTAACACTTTCGGGATAATACTTCCTTAGAAACTCAGCACGAAATAAATCCCACGTAATCTCCTTGTCGTCGACCTCAAGAACTTGCCTCATGCTGACCCACCAGTCATCGGCCTCTTCTCTCAGCATGTGAGTCCCTAGTCTCACCTTATTCCCTTCAGCACAATCCATCACCCTAAAAATTCTCTCAATTTCCTTTAACCATATCTGAGCACCATCCGGATCAAATCTCCCTTTAAACACCGGTGGCTGGTTCTTCCTAAACTCATCATTCGCATTCACGCTAGGTGCACCCTGCACAGCTCTGGCCATAGCCTCTAACGCCGCTGCCATAGCATTGTCATTACGACCTGCCATATTCTGAGGATTCCCAAAAATAACAACAAGGTTAAACAACCGTTCAACCAACACAACAACAAGACAGACACGACTGACTCAACACTGGCTCTGATACCACTTAATGTAACACCCCCTTTTCTATACCCCAAATAAATTAGATAAATCAATTAGGCACATAGAAAATTTATTTCATCAGAGTTTGATTAAAACATGGTATGAAAGAGGCGCATCACATTATCATGAAATTACACACATACGATACCTGCTCAAAATAGATATGCAACAATGGGTAACCCACATCTCAATATTTAGAATAAAGCGGAAACATCCAAATATTGAATCGATCTCATTCATAAAAGTATATACAACCATCAGTTAATTCATGATTTACAACGTATCCACAACAGATACATACACATATGTATCACAAAAGAATCAAAACAAAAGTAACTCCAAAAGAGTCAAAGACTTCCTAACTACCCAGATGTTACATATCAGAGCCATTGACCAAAAAGAGTGAAGACATCGCTTCACAAAAAGAACCTCCAGCTTCCTACTCTGCAATGCCTCATAGAGCATTAGAAAACAGCAGAAGGGTGAGAAACAACATCATAACAGTTAATGCATAAAATTGTATATATACATATACTCATATTGGTACAAGTTATACTCAAATTATGTTCTCACCACATTAAGCATATACAAATAATCATGTCTCTACACATACACATGAACATTCACTATATTTCCTCCAAACAATCACATATAACATACACAGTTATATTCACACAACCAATGCATCATACACAGATGACTCATGCAACTCATAGAGACCGACACACGACCCTATGCAGATGCAAATGCGGTACCGACTCATTCAACAAATTCCTTAAGGAATCGAGTATTCAGCAGATCCTCCACGGGATCAAGTACTCAGCAGATTCTCCACGGAATCAAATATTCATCAGATTCTCCACGGAATCGAATATTCAGCAGATCCTCCACGGGATCAAGTACTCAGCAGATTCTCCACGGAATCAAATACTCTAACCAATCCTCCACGGGATTACATGTTATGACCGATTCTCCGAGGAATCACACAATGCAACCGATTCTCCAAGGAATCAAATATAACCATCGTATCATACGAGGTTCTGCAAATCCTCCGAGGGATCAATCGACACAAAAATGCATACTATGCTCACAAACATATTCATTGCATTTATCACATACGTAGCATATATCTATCATGCATTCACATTATACACCATTTCACACAAGGTTTACATACCTATTAATCCATCAATGCATTTCTATCTAATTCGAGCAAACGCACAACATTATCAAACGATTAAGATCCACAATCGGCTCCACAATCTAGGATTCACGCCTTTCGGCCACCCACAACACAACATGTTGAAACAGTTCACACATCAATCATTCATATAGGCGTTAATCATAATTGAATCAATCAAACATCATGCCCTGAACAAACAGTAAAACAAATAACACTGCCAGGTTCGCCAACCTTCGCCTGGCGAAGCCACGCAGCGAATGCTCGCTGGCCTTCGCCTGGCGAACTCCCCAGCGAAGTCCACTGGGAGTAATTCTGGAATTACTCGCTGAGGCTCGCTACCCACTCGCCTGGCGAACCTTCGCCAACTTACCTCGCCTGGCGAACTTGCCAGCGAATACAGGGTAGTAGCTTCTGACTTGCTTCGCTACAGCTCGCTGGGCTTCGCCTGGCGAAGCTTCGCTGCCTTTCGCCTGGCGAACTTGCGAAGACAGAACTTCCATGGCTGTCTCAAAGCCCAAACTCCACACAACCATCCGATTAAATCCAAACCAGTCACAGTAGCACAACCCAACCATCACCCGAATAAACTACATCGTCTAATCCAATTTCTAACCGATTAAAACTTCATTCTACTCACAAAACCAACTTCTAACCTAAGTGGAAAAAGAGTAGAAACTCTACAAAATCCACACACATACACATACAATCATACACATTAAAGAGATGATGGAGTTTCACACCCTTACCGATCGATTGCAAGCTTTGGTGATGATTCCTTGATGATTCTAGGTTTTCCTCTCCACTTTCTCTTCTCTTTCTCCTCTCCTCTTTTCTTTCTCTTGCTTTTCCTCTTATGTTACTATCTTCTTCCTTTTTCCTCTCTTATTCTATCTCTATCTCTATTTCTTTCCTCTCAAATTCTTTCCAACACTTATCAATCAATTCTTACACTAAAGTGCTAAATGTCTAAAATGCCCTTTTTACTCTAATTCCCCGAAAACTCTCCGAATCGGTAAAAATAGATAAAATAAGCAAAACACCACATAGCAATATATAATTTCTCAATTTAAAACAAACATCAATTAAATAAATTAAAAGACTCAACAATTAATGGGAATTCAGAATCGGGGCGTTACATTGATCAACTTCTCATAATATACGCCCGACAACATAGCAACGAACATATCAATCAATTCTCGCTCCACCATGGGAGGCTGCACCCTAGCTCCTAGCTCACGCCACCTTTGGACGTATTCTTTGAAGCATTTGTTGTTCTTCTGGGAAATATTCTGTAGCTGGACCCTGTTTGGTGCAAGGTCACTATTGTACTGATAGTGTTTCATGAAGGCTTCAGCTAAGTCCCTCCAACTGCGGATATTAACAGGTTCCAAGCCCATATACCACTCAAGCGAGGGTCCAGACAAGCTGTCTTGAAAAAGTGCATGAGAAATTTTTCGTCCTCTGAGTAAGCAGACATTTTGCAGTAACAAGAACGCAAGTGGACCCTCGGGCAAGTAGTTCCCTTATACTTGTCAAAGTCAGGGACTTTGAACTTCAGAGGAACTTTCAAATCCGGGATCAACCCCAGATTGGCCACGTTTAGTCCCATGGAGTTATGATTTTCAAAAGATTTCATCTTCTCTTCAATTAGCTTAATCCTCTTATCAGCCTCAGATGGCAACCCAACACCAACATCGCGCAGAGAGAATGCATCTTCTTGCTGGTCCTCATCCCATTGAGGAACATTGTTGCCATGCACAACACACACCACTTCAGGGATTCCACCTGTATTACCTCCGCCCGGAGGGATAACTGTTGTAGGAATAGTATGAGCATGTGGCGTACCATCACCATGAGGAGGATTAGCAGCAATTCCTTCGTGAAGCACACCATTATTGTCAACTCTGGAAATCAATGGCTGCACCAAGGTCCTCAGCTGCTCGTGGCCATTTACCACACCCTGCATCAGCTCCATAAACTGAGTCATCATGTCCCTCATCTCTTGCATCTCAGCTTTCACTTGTTCCATAACTCTGCGCTGATTCCCTCTGGTGGCGTAACGGTGAACTGTCTGATTGTCTATCCTGAAACAAGCTACAAACCACAGGAAATAAGGTTAACGGTTCTGCTGCACCTGCTATGCAAAAAGTGCAGAATGATGCAAAAATGCATACATGTATATATGCATTAAGGAAATTTCCCCCTCGATTCTAGTTCTGAGATAACAGCACAACACTGGAGAACCCATAGACAAGCATAAAGCAAAACTCCTTATACATAAACAAGAGCCCACAAGGCAATGTACAAATACAACACGGAGTACAATAGGATCAACAATGACCTCAACCAACAGGTCTGGTGATGGTCAATATACCACAATATAGCAACAGACTACAAAGAGAATGAAAGCTATCAACTATGACAACGAGCACTAAACTCCTCCAACATCCCTTGTGTCTCAAAATGGTTTGGTCTGACAAGTAATCCTTGAATGAGCACCTCTCTCTGTCTGATAGTGGTCTGTAAACCCTCAACATAGTCTTCCCAGGCCCCCTCACCAAATACTTCCTCTAGCTTGCACCTCTTTGAATCACCCCTCAGCTTGTAATCCTCCAAGGTTGCCAAAGCTTCATTCACTCTGCAATCACTGTCACCTCTGAGTGAAGCTTCATCTACAATCTTCTCATCCTTCACCTGAGCTGAGTCTTCAGTCTAGCAATCTGCTGCTTCAGCTTATCCTCACGCTCCTTGTTGTTGGAAAGAGTAGAATTCCATTGATCATTAAACTTGGAAATCTCCAGATAAGTCCTCTCCAAGTCCTTCTTCTTAGAAGCGAGAACATCACCGACAACTTTCAGGTCTAAACCCAAACGTTCCCGGGAACGAGTCTCCTTGGTCAAATCTGTACCCAACCTGTTCACAAGCTCAATCTACCTCTTAGAAGAGTACACAACTTCAATCTTCTCACTCTGGAGCTGAATGATCTCTTTCTCTAACTCTTCATTAGCTTTCTGAAGCTCCTCTATTTCAGACCACAACTGGTTGTACTTCTGGATATCCATAGTGGTAGGTTCCTCAATCATGAGAGGATACAAAGGCTTTACATATGGGAAAGGCATCAGTAACCTCTTTTCTCTTTCCTGGATCCAAGTCAAATAAGGGTCGTACGCTCGACTGTTACTCTTCCCTAGAGAAACTTTCCCTTTCCTGTGGATTTTGCTCCAAGCATCCTCATCTCTAAGCAAAGTATCACCTTCCAAAAATCCAGTGAGATACAGAGATTCCTGTATCTCCTCTTCCTTAGGAGTATCTCTCAAGGAGTACCCAAACTGTCTGAATGCCAAGGATGGGTTATAGTTGATGCATCTTTTCCTTTCGACCAACGGGACGTTAGGAAAACCTCTGCAACTATAAATGATCTCAGTACCCAACATATCCCTATCGAACTAGATAATGTTCTCAACAAACAACCCCGTCAACCTCTCAGACCATTCTGAAGTACCTGCAGTAGTAATGAAGGGACAAGACATGGGAAGATGGCTCACAAACCACATATACAACAAAGGCACGCAGCAAGATACATTCTTCCCTCTTCTGTTCTCATTCTTGTAGTGCACAGAATGGTAGACGTCACCTAGCAGCGTAGGTATAGGATTCCCTGAAGCAAAGATATGGAATGCATCCAAATCTACAAAATCTGGAATGTTAGGAAACAACATGATACCATAGATACATAACGCTAAGATAGTATTAAGCACAACCCAACAACCATCTTTAGCAAACTGCTGAGCTTTCTCAATCAGAAAAGATAAAGGGAAACCAGGCACTCCACTCCTCTTAGCCAAATGCCCCTTCAGCTCAGAAACATCCAAATGCAAAGCAGCAACAAGCTTAGCCAGATCAGGCTCAGCTTCAGTGTGATAGAATGGCATCTGATCAAGAATAGGTACTCCCAACAACACAGAGAACTCCTCTAAGGTAGGTTCCAAAATATAACCAGGAAAAGTAAAGCACCTCAGCTGTGGGTCATAAAACTGCAAGAGAGCATAAAGACCATTCAACTCATGTACTGATGGCTTGCAGACAACACTCAGAAGTTTCCCATAGGATTCCTTGATTTCTTCCATCACTTTCCTGTCAGCCACAAAAATCAAACCCAGCAGAGATCTGATGTCAGGTGTTGGAAACTTGTATACCACTATCTTCCTCAAGCTAGGCTCCATGTCATAGAAATAAGAACACTAGAATCAAGGGGAAATGTACACCTGCAGCATAAATACATGTTAATGAATATGCAATATGAAAATGCAAATGCAAACAAGGAATCAAGACTGTTGTGTTATTGATTGAGAAAAACTAGTGCTCCGCTTTGACAAGAACATATCACTGATAATTAGGACCCGCTGTGTCGAGATCAAAAGTTTGCACCGACGAGAAAACCGGGTAGGTTGGAGGTAAAGGTTTCCTGCATAACCCAATCCCTCTCACAGGTATGGACATATCACTAACAAGGTACGACATCCTATGCGGTCATCAGCGTCACAGACTTTCGAGAAACGATGATACGTTCACCATTTATGGTTTAGTATCATAATCTCCCGAAGCAGCCTCACTTAGCTGAATCACAAATGATCGGTTCCTAGAGTCGACAATCCTTAGATCCAAAATCCCTTCGAGCCCAAAGGGCCAGAAAAGAAATCATCAAAGAGAATCTCTTCTGAGCACGAATTTCGTGAGAACTAGTGCATGCCAAACATACAGGTTCACCACTATTTTCCACTTCTAATGCTATGTTTGTACTCAAGCTCGGGTCCGTCTTATCTCTCAATGGAACATTCCCCCGCCAACAGCATAACAAAACTGATATATACAATGCTGAACGTAAATGTGGGAAAATAAAGTACAACACATATATGCACATCCAACAGATAAACAACCAAGCGCTAGGATTGACTCGCATAGGGAACCAGAGGTCCCCAACAGAGTTGCAAGCTGTCGCATCGCTGCGAAGAGGGGCTGGCAAGGAAAGAAGAGCCTCCATAATTCGTTATTTATCCCAAAAGAGGGAAAGGAAACGATCAGAGAGAACCTAACAAAAACGGGAAAAGACAGGTCATCGCAACCATGTCTCGGGTTCGGGAGTCGGTTACGCGAGGGAAAGGTATTAGCACCCCTTACGTCCGTCGTACTCGACGGGATCCATGCTTTGTTGTCTATCTAAAAGGGTGTTTACTATCTAAGCTACGACTCAGGGGCAAAAGGAAAGAAAAGAGACTCGATAGAGCATCGGCGCTCTATGCCTACGTATTTCCTCGTGCAATGGGAAAGTCAGAATCAACGTAGTTCAGCTAACTACAGGTGAAAGTGGGGAAAGGTTGCTCGCCAAGACATCTCCATCTTGTGCCTACATATTCTCATCTGGTATGAGAAATCAGAGCAAATGTAGTTCGGGCTAACAAGAACACCGGTTGGTTCAAAATGTTTTAGGCCCGAGTAGGGTTAAAACTTAGTTATAGCAGTTAGGTGTTTGCAACTCGACCATTGGAGACTTAGGCGTTACCCATTTGCGGTAGAAACAAGAGTTAACAAAACTCTCCTTATGAAAAAGGTTTTCCAAATTAAGATCCTGAAGGATAAAAAGATTTGAAGTTTGTTTTTGTGTTTTTTTTAGAGAAATAAGTGAATTGAGTTATGATTTGAAACTAATGTTGCATTAAAGACTATGACCTAGGAGCGAATGCGTCGGATATCGTCCAAAGAACATACACTAAACACTCCAGACAATTGAGCGAAGGCCCCCCAATCATCATTCCCCAAGTACTTAAGGCTCGTAGCGTACAACACAAATTAGTCTTTATTAGACGATTTGAGATGTTTGAAGATGAGAAGAGAGAGACACATTCTAAAGGGAGACTAAGACTCAACCTAATGTTCTCATACAAAATGCACCTATGATTGGGTTGAAAAGGGAATGCTACCTAATGTTGTCATGCATGGTTTCAATCCTAATGTCTATCATAATCCATCTTGAAACATTGGTATGCAGATCTTATATGTCCCAAGAACATTGATCTCTGCTGAAACAAGGACGAGGACAGATCATGACCAATTTAAATTTCTTTAAATTGTATCAATGTCATGACCAATGTCATGACGTCTGTTGTAGCATCTGCATACTGACAAAACCATTTATCTAACCATTTAAATTGTGCAAATTTTGTAAATGCAGAAAGATAAATAACACCAGTAATTGTTTACCCAGTTCAGTGCAACCTCACCTACATCTTGAGGCTACCAAGCTAGAGAGGAAATTCACTATTAGTAGAATTAATTTGGGGTCAAACAACCCAGTTTGCACTCCTCACTTAAAACCTACCCAATGACACTTCTTCCTAGAGACACTCTAGACCTGAGTATACCCACTCACTCCCCCTCAATCACCTCTATGATATCAACACACAATTACAAAACAGTTATGGAGATACACTCCAAGAACACACCTTGATCTTACTTCACAACTTTAATCAAGTGACACACACTCTTGCTTAACAGCTTTGAGTGACACAACAACTTGGAACCTACCTAACCAATGCAGCATACAGTTTTTTGGTGTACAAGTATTCCTAAGACACACTTCATACGTGAAGAACAGAACTTCTTCACTCACTCACAGAACTTCTACCATAATGTATCAAAAGATACACAGTGTGACTTAGACACACAAGGGACTCTCAAACCCTAGACCTTTATTTTACACTCAAGTTGTTCTTGATGTGAGTGCTTACTTTTTCCTTGCTTCTGCTCCTCCTTTTATAGCAATGTACATTGGGCTTGGGCTGGTCACAAGTAACAAACTTTAGGTTTAACCAAGTTAAACCACTTTCCATATTTCAAGGTGCTGCCAAATTAGGTCACAACTGCTTCATGTTATGTCTAGCCCTGACTAGAATCTCGCCTGAGATAACTAAGGAGCCATAACAGGTTTCCTGAAATCTAGCCTGAGATATATCAGGTATCATAATAGAAAAACAAACCCTGCACGCCTGATGTCATACGATCAATGTCATAACATTTAGTCATGACATTCAGCTTCACTTACTCTTAGCTTTCCAGCTTGCCCTGCTTAACACTTCTGCAGAATCTTCTTCATGACAGTAGAAACAAGCATATTATAGTTTCCTAAAAAGTCTCAAAGATCCTTTTTATGAACACCAATTAAATCTGCACTTTGTTCCTAATGAATCACTTTGGCCCACACATACTGATAAGGTGTATCCAAAGCACTTCTGTCAAGTGATAAACCAGCAGCACCTGATGTACCAGACAGCGATGTCAAGACATTCAGTATGACATCCATGACAGCAGTTCTAACATCAGTTCCTGCTAGCTCCTGCTGCACCAGACATCGTTGTCTTGACATTGGTAATGACATCCTGTTTAAAACACATGACAACAGTTCTGTCATCTGCTTCTGCTTGCTCCTGTTGTCCTCATGATATTGTGATTAAAAACACATGACAACAGTTCTGTCATGACAGCAGATGGATGTCACGACATTCAACATGACATTCACATTAAAACACTCCACAACAGTTTGTCGCAACTGCGAAAAACAACCGGCGGAAAAACAGAAGAGTCACCACTTTCGTTATTTATCCCAGAGAGGGAAAGGAAACGATCGGAAAAACCTAACGAAAAAAGGGAAAGACAAGGTCATCGCAACCATGTCTGGATTCGGGAGTCGGTTACGCAAGGGGAAGGTATTAGCACCCCTCACGTCTGTCGTACTCGACGGGATCAACGCATTGGTGTCTATCTAAAAATGTGTGTTGAAACTACCTAGCTAAAGGCTCAGGGACAAAAAAGAAAGAAAAGAGAAGTGACTCGGCAGAGCATCGCCGCTCTGTGCCTACGTACTCCCCCGTGCAATGGGAAAGTCAGAGTCAACGTAGTTCAACTAACTACGGGTAAAGGGGGGAGGTTGCTCGCTAAGACATCACGTCTTATGCCTACGTACTTTTATCTGGTATGAAAGATTAGAGCAAACGTAGTTCGGGCTAAAAGGACCACATGTTGGTTCAAAAGTTTTTAGGCCCGAGTAGGGTTAACAAGTAGTTCTAGCAGTTGGTGTATGCAACTCGACCATTGGAGACTTAGGCGTTACCGTTTGTGACAGAACTAAGAGTTAACGACACTCTTTTTGTGAAAAGATTTTCCTGATTAAGATCCTGAAGGACGAAAAAGGTTTGAAGTGTTTTTTTGTATTTTTTAGAGAAGAAGTGTTTTGAACTTGATTTGTAACTCATGTTGCACTAAAGACTATGACCTAGGAGCGAATGCGTCGTATATCGTCCAAAGGACATATACTAACATTCTAGACAGTTGAGGGGCAACCACCCAATCATCATTTCCCAAATAGCTTAAGGCTTGTAGCGTACAACATTTGTCATTATTTATTAAGTGTTTTATGAATGTTTGAAGATGAGAAGAGAATAGAGAACACTAATGGGGGACTAATCAATCCTAAAAGTTATCATGCAAAGTGGACTTAGAGTTGGGATTCAAAAGGGAACTTATAGGGAGCATGGCAAAGAAAAGCAAAAGAAGGAGAAGAAAAGAAAGCATATGCAAATGAAGATGCAAACATAAGATGCATAAATAGAATGAAAGTGGGAGGAAAATAGTATGGGGCAGTAGCCTCCATAAGCTCATCTCAACCAAGCATGCATATGGAAATACAACTAAAAAGAAGAAGAAGAAGAGCACAAGAAGAAATCAAATAAGAACAAATCACACAAAGATGCACCAAAAGTAGGATGAAATGACCTAAGTCAAACAACATCAACCACACCAACAAAACCAAACTAAATGAAAGGTAAAACAAAAAACAAAGCCAAGTGAGGATGGGAGACCAAATGAGGGCAGAAAGGGCCTCATAATAGGTACTCAACCATGAGCATCACAAACCAAGTGCAAAGGAAGCACAAAAGATTCCTCAAGGATTCGTCATTTTAGGTATGCTTCAAGTACCTCCTCAGGAGGGACTAAGATACCTTAAATGAGGTTCTAAAGTCATTGGACAGAAGGGAGATGAAGAGAAGAAAGCTCAAAAGCAATAGCAATTCAATTCAAAAGGAAATGCAAGCAAAAAGCACAAAGAGTGCAAGCAAACATCACATAGAAGTTCAAGTTGAAAACTTAAAAGGAAACACACAAATGAACAAGGAATAAACAATATCATGACCTAAAATTGAACCAACATCATCCTTAACATGTTAGAAACATGAAACAAAATGCATTGAGGGTTCAAAGGATCCAAAAATGCCATATCCAAGTCAAACTAGGTCAAGGTACATGTATGAACCTCCCTTGGAGGTAACTTGACTTGCAAGTTACCTCAAAAATAGGAAAATGGTTCAAAAATGATCAAATAAAATGCAAAAGGTAGCTAAACATGTTGGCAAATAGATGTTAAAAGCTCAAAGCAAATATCCCTTCAAAGCACCATCAAAGAAAATAATATTCAAGATGTACCACTTTGAAATGGGAGAATCGAGGCTCAAAATAAAAGCACCAAAAGTCAACCCTAAAGTCAACCAACCAGGGGCAAAATGGTCCTAAAATTTTTTTCAACTCATCATGGATATAAGGATCAATTTTCATTCATTGGACCAAAAAGGAAATAGAGAAACAAAATAAAGAACAAACAAATCACAATTTAACTCAATTAAAAACACCTCCAATGTTTAATTATATTTAAAAATGAAAAATAGTCTGAAAAATAAAATAAAAAATGCTAAAAATAATAGACATCTCAAGGTTTTTAAAAAATATTTTTGTGAATTTTTTAGAATATTGGAGCTATTTTTAATGAAATAAATTCAAACAAGAAATAAAAGAAAATAATAAAAGAAATAAACGAAAAAGAAAATGCAAGGAAAAACAACAACCAAGGGATCTAACTACCAGTCAACAGATCTGAGGGCTACAGAGCATGCCACGTACGTGCTGAGGATGTTTAAGTGAAACTCAACATTTCACTGGGGATCAGGTGTGGTCAGTTGACTCCTCCTCACCATGAGTCTTAATCCTGGGCATTGGTTTCAAAAGTAAACAAATCCTACAATCCATAACACGCCACGTATGCAAAACCCTAGTCAAACTTATAAGAACAAATCTCACACGCTGGATTAACCTACCAAGTCAAAGAAGTCATCTAGATTGTGTGGCTAGAAGATCATCTTCCTCATTCAAATCCTCAGATGGAGGGAACGCTCAGGTGGTGGCCGGAGAAGACTCTGGTCGTCTTCTCCGGCGAGGTGAACAGTGCACAGAGCAAAACTTAACCAAACTCAACAAATCTTATATGGAAAATGATCTACAACTCATGAGGATCACGAATCCATGGCTAGTTTTCCTTAATTCCTCACAACCAATTCAAATTGAAGCCAAACAGTTTTGCTCATCAAAACCAAAAGTTTACAAACCTCACTCAATTTGGTCCAGAAATCATCTATAGGTTATGGAGATCATGGATCAAGAAACAATTAAGAAAAATAACACACAAACAAGCCATACCAGATCAAAACAGTTTGGAGCTTCATCCAACAATCATCACAAATGCCAGTTCGTTTTAGTGATTAATGATCTACATATTGTCTAGGTCTCAAATATGCAAAAATGGCAGAGAATCATGGCATATTCAGAGATATAAGTTGAATTGTAAATACCTAGTGGAGAACTTCCACTGAGCCTTCAATTGATGCTTGAGCTTGAAGAAAAGTATCCAGAAACATTCAGTGATCTTCAATGAAGCCTTTGCAACCTTTAATTTTTCTTGAATTTTGCTAAATCTCAGAATTCAAATTTCACTTGTTCTTCACTTTTTCAAAATGCTCTAGCTCCAATTCTTCACCCAATTCGTGTTCTGATGCTTTGTTCATGATGGAAAGCTTTTATGTGATGGATTTGAAAAGGAATAAAGCCCAATGGCATCCCTTAGAGCCCAATTGAAATGCAGGGAATTTGAGTTTTTCACCTTGGTTATGTGCACAAAATCTGTACCAATTTGGCTCCAAAATGATGCAAATCACTTGCTGGTAGTGTATGGAGTATGAATGGTTGGGATTTGATCCTTGTTTGGTCTTAATGGTGCACATTGATTGTGTGACTTATGCTTGAAGCAAGCTTGAAAATAGCTCATCAAAACACACCAAATTCAAATTCTAACATTGCCAATGTACTTAAAATATAGTTTTCACTCAAAATATGTATCTATTTGCATAAAAATGATCAAAAATGAATTAATTCTCATTTTCTCATTTTAAAGCTTTTTCCATGAAAATCACTTTGGGAATTCACTATTCCAAGCCAAATTCATGACTTCTCAATGCTTGGTTAAACAATTGACACCATTTGGAGCACATTTGATGTTGGAAAAATCTCCATTTGAAGTGTGCAAGTTGGTGAAATGGACCTATAATTTTATGACCTATAATCTCACTTTCCCAAAATACCCCTGACTTGCAAGCCTCATAACTTGAGTTCTACAAATCAGATGAAAGACTTCTAGTACTCTTTGGAAAGCTAAAACTATGAACTACAACTTTCATGTTCATCAAAAGTTAAGGACAAACATCCTTCTAGATCAAAAATGGATTGGAAGTTGGTTGACTTTTGTTGACCAAAATCACATTCATCTGATGACCTATAACTTGTCTGCATCATAACTTGAGTTCTATAAATCCAATCAAGGACTTATAGTACTAAAAAGAAAGCTAAGACCATGCTCTACAAGTTTGATATCGGTAAAAAGTTGAGATGAAACTTGTATCTTGAGATAGGTGGTCTTGAAGTTGGGGACTAAACAGGGGATTTTACATTGAGAACCCTAATTTCGTAACTTCTCACACTCTTGATTCTTCATGAATTGATCTTGAAATGATATATTAGACATCTCAACACAACATCCCATAACCATAGAGACTTGGATTGAGTTTTAATCTCCTTTAATTTCACAGTTGTCTGAAGATTAACCAGATGAAAACCCTAGCTGCAACATTCTTGATTGTGGCTTCTTTCACATCACACAACAACTTGAATAAGCTCCAACATGGCTCTCAAAGAACTCAATGAGCTCTCTCAACATATTATATCCATAATCATGAATTCACAATCCTCTGATGATCTTTAACTGGCCTCCAAGTTAGGAGCTGACCCACATACATCCATCAACCTTTCACAAGACCATTGCCCACTTCAAGATGACCTGATGACCATTCAAACTTGAGTAACAACCCTTGCTTAGGCTCAACCCTCTGAGTATACTCCTCTTGTTATGTACAACCTCTTGATCCCCTGTTCAATCAAAAATTCTATGTAATGAAAATGCTAGAAAGAAATGAAATGAAACATAAACCAAGTTAAGAAAAGGTTGGGCAACTTTTGGGGTGCAACACAGTTCTGTCACCACAGCAGATAGAGATGTTATAATATTCTGCTTAACATTAGTCCAGAATCATGTTTTACCAAAATTTAGCTAATCATAGAACCATGGACAATTCTATATCATAGAATCATGGAACTAACAATCTCCCCCTTTGGCAAATTTTGGCTAAAACAACCAAACAACTTATCAGGGCATCAACAGTAGTTTACACAAAATATCATGCTCCCCTTTAATAGTTGCATCCAGCAAGCAATAGCATAGCAACAACACTTTACTCCCCCTTGGTTTAGTCAAAACTTGACAAAAATTGGAGTAAATGTACATACATATGCTCATAACACAAACTGTACAAGCTGTTTGACCTCTAATAAAGACTGCACCACTTCAACACCAATCCATTGGCAAGGATTTAAACCCCTCTATTGAACTCAACATAAATAAGAGCACTATGTTTTAGTTATCCAACTTATGCATATGAGCAGCACACTGACTACTTTACACCATGATCCATCATGATGAGAAACAGCCTCCTCTGCAAAAACTCCACACAGATTTACCCTATGAGCATAGTCATTGAATCTTGAGTTCTTGTCTTGTCTGAAGTTGAACCTGAGAATCAACAAACTTTGTACAGGGCTCCACATCAGCAGCTACACATTAGACAGGTATACATTTTCCCCTGTCATGCATAAACATTGCTCCCCTTATCTGCAAGATTACTCAGATTCATCTTGAAAAAGCTGGAGCAATCTCCAAGATGTTAGGATGAAAGTCCTTCCATATACACAAGATCAAGGCTGATGATATCATGATCTTTATCTTCACTAGTCATACAAGACAAAACACTTGAATAGAGACTTAAATACCTGACTTGATCCATTGACACCCAATGACATAACCTAGAGCAGGAACACAGTTAAGTTCATCATGAACAGTAACACAATGTCACAATACCTGGTATGACATTCCAGCCTTCTAAAGGCATACAGTCACAAACTGCTTGAAGCCACAAGCAATCTTGAGACACAATTGTACCATTGCAGCAACATATCCTAGATAGAAGTATACCTCCTATATCAAGGATAACCAGTGCTCTTTTTCCATAAGCACGTGAATGGAAAACATAAGACTCATCTTCATGTCTTCAAGAGCTCACTCTTTGTTCAACACCCCTGCTGAACGCACTCACTTACTGCTTAAACCATAAGCACATAGTACACCCATCAAATAAAAGCTTTCCCCCTATCTTTTATACAAGCTGCTCCAAGATCACCATATTATCTCTCATGGCCAACTCCATGCTCATACAGTGAGAAGGTAACAAACTGCTTCATTTCTTGCTAGAGTTACCACTTCTCCACAAGACTTCTGGCCTGAGTCAGAAAACTAGATAGACACCCCATCACCCAAGACATTCTTTCCTCATCATTCTCCCATATGATAAGTTAGAAAGCTTTTGATTTAACTGGTGAATCTTCTCATCAGAATATAGACTTTCATGCAGTCAATCAATGATCCACTCCAGTCTTGTCCAATCCTTTCACATCATATTCCAAGACAATCCTTTTACCTCATCATTCTCCCGTATGACAAGTTAGAGTACTTCTTATTCAAGATGTGAATCAAAATTTCTGCACCAGATCTTCAAGTCCTTTGACAAGGAAAACCAAACCATATCCACTGGTTCTTTATCTGCTCACAACTGGACTTACTTTTGCCTAGTAATCCAACTAAAGATCTTCAGAGAACACAGCTCCACCAGCTTGATCAAATACATCTCCAAAGGAAGGTAATCTTCCATACACAACTTAGGGCTTCTACCACAAGCTTCAATGTATGAACAGAACCAGAACCTCCTTTGGTCTTCAAACAACTACCCTTCTGCACAAGAGTAATTTTTTAAAAGCACACTACTTAACTAACCAAATGCCATTGTTTGTTTACTCAGCTGCTTCAAGAGCTCTAGAAACTCTTCTGATCCGCCAAGCAAACTTGATCTTCAAGTTACATGTCCTACTTCCTTCATGGCAAGGCATCTTAGATACACAAAGACTTGGACCTGTAACATCTACTTCTTCTCACAGCTCTTGGAAACTGAAGTTTCTGCTTGATGTCACAACATCGGATGAGACATCCTGCTAGAGAGTTCAGGCTTTCATTCTGCTACTTAGAATAACCTTCTCCATATAACAGACAAGGAGTTCCATGTTCTTCTAGACTTGAGTAAACAACCTTCATTCTTCTCTATAGTACCTTTGAAATGCACTTGCTTCAGAACACGCCTCTTTAGAGAACCCAACCATGCCAAGGCTTAATTCTTCAGAGAAGAAGGCTCACAAAAATCTGTACAAAAGGAATCCCGCTTTCCTTAAGTAGAGACTTCTTCAGAAAATCAGAGATAACTGCCACTTATCCTTGACCTCCAGGATGAGAAAAATCACATGCTCCTATGTACTTAGATCAGAAATAAACTGACCCAAGCAATGCTATCAATAGCACCATCTTCTAGACCAGTTTCTTGCCAGGAAACTTTCTAGATAAAGCTCAGATGTTTCTAGTAGACACTAGAATGCACCTGCTGCACTTCAACAGATCTAAGAGACATGTCTTCATCTTCCATTAGTACTACATTCTAGCCTTAGTTTCTTGCCAAGAATCTTACTAGAATAAATACAGATCTAGCTATACCTCCTTGAATCAACAGAATTCTCCACAATCTATGTTGATGGAATGTCTTAACATCTGGTTTAACATTAGATCCTTGAAGTGGACAAAGCAGATCAGGGACATGATGCTTGTGTAATAATGGATGAGACACCTGGATCATTAAACAGGGATAATCCATTAAATATTTGAGAATATCTCAAATAGAAATGAATCTTAAATCCTTGTAATAGATCCTTCTTTGAACTTCATGGATAATCAATTAAATACGCGTGTAGTCCACAAATAGAAATTGATCTTAAATCCCCACAACTTCAGGAATACCAAGGCTGAAACATCAAGGCTGACACCATTGACTCAACCTGCCTATGACTTCCTCTGTTGAAATAGCCTTTGCAAGTCATGAGTGGTGAAAATAAATCACCTCCCACTTATCTTCTCTAAGACGAATTTCAGCAATCAGAGCAGCATAACCAAATCAGCAACAAGTAGGATCAACAGCTTGTCAGACCCCACAGAGCAGCAGCAAACACCATCTTCCAACCATTTACACACTTGCCACAATCATACATCAAACTGAATATAGGGAAATCTTCTCCCAGGGATACCAGAATTCTTTCATCAGAAGAATATGCAGCGGAACCACCAAAAGAACATCTTCAACAAGCCCTAAACAAGATGTTAGAACACACTCACCAGGTCATAGAGGCGCCTATATCAGAGGGCACAGCAACAAATACACATAATACATCAATAGCCCAAACATTTAACAAGATCAGCACGACAGCTACAACTTCTCCTTGTTTAAAACCACCAGAAAGTATCTCCCAAGATCTCGTCCAGAAGAGATAGGATGCCTGCTCTGATAAGAATTGAAGTTCTGGTATGCAGATCTCATATGTCCCAAGAACATTGATCTCTGCTGAAACAAGGACGAGGACAGATCATGACCAATTTAAATTTCTTTAAATTGTATCAATGTCATGACCAATGTCATGACGTCTGTTGTAACATCTACAGACTGACAGAACTATTTATCTAACCATTTAAATTGTGCAGAATTGTAAATGCAGAAAGATAAATAACACCAGTAATTATTTACCCAGTTCGGTGAAACCTCACCTACGTCTGGTGGCTACCAAGCCAGGGAGGAAATTCACTATTAGTATAATTAATTCAGAGTCAAACAACCCTGTTTGCACTCCTCACTTAAAACCTACCCAATGACATTTTTGCCTAGAGACACTCTAGACCTTAGTATACCCACTCACTCCCCCTCAATCACCTCAGTGATATCACCACACAATTATAGAATAGTTATTGAGATACACTCCAAGAACACACCTTGATCTTGCTTCACAGCTTTGATCAAGTGACATACAGTCTTGCTTAACAGCTTTGAGTGACACAACATCATAGAAACTACCTAACCAATGCAACAAACAGTTGCTTGGTGTACAAGTATTCCTAAGACACACTTCACACGTGAAGAAAAGAACTTTCTCACTCACAAAACACACGTGAAGAGCACAACTGTTCACTCACAAATATGTCTACCACAATGTATCAAAAGATACACAGGGTGACTTACACACACAAGGGACTCTTAAACCCTAGACCTTTATTTTACACTCAAGTTGTCCTTGATGTGAGTGCTTACTTTTTTCTAGTTTCTGCTCCTCCTTTTATAGCAATGCAGACTGGGCTTGGGCTAGTCACAAGTAACAAACTTTAGGTTTAACCAAGTTAAACCATTTTCCATAATTCAAGGTGCTGCAAAATTAGGTCACAGCTGCTTCATGTTATGTCCAACCTTGACTAGAATCTCGCCTGAGATAACTAAGGAGCCATAACAGGTTTCCTGAAATCTAGCCTGAGATATATCAGGTATCACAACAGAAAAACAAACCCTGCACGCCTGATGTCATACGATCAATGTCATAACATTCAGTCATGACATTCAGCTTCACTTACTCTTAGCTTTCCAGCTTGCCCTGCTTAACACTTCTGCAGAATCTTCTTCATGACAGTAGAAACAAGCATATTATAGTTTCCTAAAAAGTCTCAAAGATCCTTTTTATGAACACCAATTAAATCTGCACTTTGTTCCTAATGAATCACTTTGGCCCGCACATACTGATAAGGTGTATCCAAAGCACTTCTGTCAAGTGATAAACCAGCAGCACCTGATGTACCAGACAGCGATGTCAAGACATTCAGTATGACATCCATGACAGCAGTTCTAACATCAGTTCCTGCTAGCTCCTGCTGCACCAGACATCGTTGTCTTGACATTGGTAATGACATCCTGTTTAAAACACATGACAACAGTTCTGTCATCTGCTTCTGCTTGCTCCTGTTGTCCTCATGATATTGTGATTAAAAACACATGACAACAGTTCTGTCATGACAGCAGATGGATGTCACGACATTCAGCATGACATTCACATTAAAACACTCCACAGCATTTCCGTCACCACATCAGATAGAGATGTTATAACATCCTGCTTAACATCAGTGTCGAATCATGTTTTACCAAAATTTAGCCAATCATAGAACCATGGGCAATTTATATCATAGAATCATGGAACCAAAATTTAGAATCATGTTATAACATCCTGCTTAACATCAGTGCCGAATCATGTTTTACCAAAATTTAGCCAATCATAGAAGCATGGACAATTTATATCATAGAATCATGGAACTAACACATCTTAAACAAGAAGAATTAGAGGTCCTAAGGGAACATGGCAAAGGAAGACAAAAGAAGAAGAAGAAAGTATAAAAAAAATGCAATATGCAAACATGTAATGCACAATTAGAATGAAAGTGAGGGAGGAACAATGTGTGGAGTAAACACCACCACAAGCACATCTCAGCCTCAAGCATGCAAATGAGAAATGCAAGAACCAAACGAAAATGCACACAAAAACATACAAATGAGCTTAAACAAACTCAAGCCAAAAGTGATATGCAATGGGAGAAGTCATAACCCCTGCAACCATTCAAACATCAATCACCGAAGAAAAGTGGGAGGAAAAAGTGTGGGACAGGAGCCACCACAAGCACATCTCAACCAAACCACTCTTCAAACTCAAGAAAAGACCAAAGATAAACATCACTTTGAACAACATACACAAGAGTATGCATCCAAGTGGAAAACAAACACACGTGTCGATAAAATTATGATTAAATGATCAAGAACAGCGACATATATCTAAAACATCTCACTCTTAATGCATCACACTGATCCGTGAAGATTCGAAGTGAAACTAAACCAAACAAGCATGAAAAATAGCAAAACAGACATGCTGGCACAATGTTAATCGATAAACCAGTCAAAAATGCCTGAAAATTTGAAAATTCGTGTTGGTTAATCGGTTAACCAATTAGTTAATCGGTTAACACTGTGCTAGAAGCAGAAAAACATCCAGATAACAACATTTGCAGGACATAAGAACTTCTCCAATAATCCGGATGATCACATAATCAATTATGCACGAACTTAAACCAGAAAACAGTGATCCAATCAACATGTAAACACATTAAACTAGCAAGATCGTAGATCATATGAATCAAATTAGCAAAATCAATCGAAAATGAAGATCCACATGATGATTATGCAAATAAGCTCAAAACAACAATGGATCTAGAATTCCAACCTACGAAGTGGAGAATTGCTTCGATTAATGTTGATTCAACTCCAATTGAGCAGATCCAAGCAAGAAATCCGGAATTCCTTCAAGATCCAAGTGATTGATTGTAGTAGAAATGAAGATCCACCAAAATTAAACAAGAATTGTCCAAATAAGCTCCTCTATACCAACTCCAAAATTCAGATGCAAACTTGCACAAAAATTGAAGGGAAAAATGGAGATGATGATGATGATGAATGAAGGTTTAGCTCTTAGAAATCAATGATTCCAATGGAGAATCAAAGAATTCAAGGTGAGAAGAGCTTTGGTAGAGGTTTTGGGAGTGAAAGTTGAGAGAAAATTGAGAGAGTGAGAGTGAATTCTGAAATGAGAGTGAAGTTATAAGGATTAGATGTGTGAGGTTTGCAGTAAATCAATTAAATACCCCTTAGGTTTTGATCCAAATGAGGTTTGGAGTGTGTTTTGTGAAAATTGGAATGGAATTAGGAATGTGAATTTGGAGGGAGTTTTAATTAATTTGAAAATTAACCAAAATTCAAAATGGTTTTAGATCCTTCCCTTGGTGTAAAATCAATTTCACATGTGATCAAAATGGACCCCAAAGTGGCTTTACTTGGAAATTCTCGTGCAGAGCAGAAATTTGCACTGGTTAATCGGTTAACCGTATGGTTAATCGATTAACACCCTTGAATATTTGAATTTGACCTGTCTTTGACTTGGTTAATCGGTTAACCAATTGGTTAATCGATTAACACCTTCAAAAATTTGAATTTGGCGCCTTTTAGAGGGAAACCTGCACAATGGTCTATTTTCCATCGTTTTGAGCTCAGTTAAGTTTTTGAAACTTGTTCTTGAATATTCCAACTGTGAGAATGCATGATATAGCCTGCATTATATCTCCTGCACTGAAAATAACCTACAAAACAAAATAAAATCGACCGCTCGATCGCTGGGCAAAATAAATGTCGGAACTGATGATGCTTGTTGTTTGGTCTCTTGCACTAAAAATGAAACCCGAGCCACATAAATGCCTTGATCCCATGCCTCAAGAACAGATGTTATGATATACAAAAATACAAAAATGCAAAGGAACAAAAGCCAGGTACAAGAAATGGTGGGTCAAATTTTGGGGTACAATAGCAGGTTTTACTAAAAAGAACCATCAATCACATTCCTAAGGCACATAAGGTAGTAATTTATAGATGGAAGAATAATTAAATTGATCTTGCAAATGGATAAGAGTGATGCGCTAAAAAACAAAGTTACGTACCATATTACATCCACTTGAGCGCCTCATTGTTGCAAAGGACAACGCTACCTGATTTTCTACGTCACCAGCCTGCCACATTACACCTTGTTCTCTATTCTTGTCTGTACCTGATTTCGATTTTGTACAAATTGGAAAAAAATGGAGGGAATATTTTTGTTTTATTTGGGTATGACTTCACGTTTACCCATAAGTCGATGATCCAAGACAATGCATAAAACCCTAGTTGAAGTGACTATAAAAGGAGCTATTGAAGAAATGAAAGAGTTCAACAATTTTTAGAAGGAACCAATAAGAGAAAAATCAACTTTGCAAGAAGACGTATCTTGGTGATTAACCTTTGCAAGAAGACGAAGAAGTTACTCTTAAGTTGTTATTTCTTTTTCACCATGTGCTTAAGAATGATTAGCTTAGGAACCAGAATTGTTGTATGTACTAAACTCACTATGAGCTAAACCTTTTTATGTTGAGCAATGAAAAGTTAGTGTATTGTATTATTTTATGTTAAATGATGTTTTGTTAATGCTTTGTTTTATCATGTGTTAAAATGTTATAAATTTTCTTTTTTGACTGATCAACTTAGAAAAAGATACAAGCTTGTTGTTGTGGTAGATCCAGGAACAAGTGGATTTCATGATAAAAATGATTGAAAATAGTATGATATAGATATTCACTAGATTATATACTTTAGAGATAAAAAAAGCTACAATCTTCGAGGAAATTCATAATAAACCCAGACATGCATTAAGGTTACAAGCAAAACTTAGAGATTTATCCCCACTGCTTTTATGTATATGCTTATAATGCTTTGAAGATACATATTTATATCAATTTATGACCTCTCATGGCACGACATAAAAAATCATGTACACATAAATGACAAATTATATTAATGGATCATTCTCCAGCATGCTCTCTATTATTGAACTCACTTACTTTCTTATCATTGTTCTTGACATTGTTGCTACTAAACTGAACATGTGAAAAACATAAACTATTTTTATCTTACTCATGCTCATTTACAATATATACTTCTTTAAAAAAATCATTATAAGTTACTTTCCACTCCCTGTGTGTTCGACACTTTTACTATTCTATCAGTTGCTACTTAAAACATACATGTATACTTGCATGTGACATCACACATTTTGAACCAACTGTTAGGCTCTTGTTGTGTATTACCAAGTCTTTTTTCTGGGGTTTAAGGGATTCTAATTGGCCTTGCTTGCATTTGGGTTGAACTTTCTCCCAGATCTTGGTGAGACTTGGATAAAGGTGTGCCGGGTGAGATTGGACCCATGATCTTGCTTGATTGAGGGATTCACGAACCCTGACCGACCCCGGACTTGCAAATTTGAATAAAAATATAAGAGTGTGCCTCGGCTGGATTCCCCTAGCATTTGACGTTGATGCCTCGGTTGACCAAGGCGTTCATGGACATAATCTTATTCAGAGGCTTCCATTGATGTTGTTATGAGGTGGCTCATAATCAATGTAATTGTTTGCTTGACATTGTCTCGGCATTCAGGGGATCCAATGACGCAGATATGAGATTTCGAATTCGTGAAACTTTGATTCCTTCATCGAAGATCTCTTCAAAGCTCATATTTGGGATTCCCACAAATGGAACCGAAAGTCTATTCCCACAGACGGCGCCACTATTTCATTGTGGAACCAGAAATGATGATGACACTACTACGAAAAAACACTTTCACCATGATTGGAAAAGGGTTACCATCACGCCTGACCAACCGTGGTGAAGTAGGGTGGGGTTGTAAGTTCACTGCTTTCAACCACAGGTGTACAACTATTGTGATAAACTATTTAGCGCTCTACTTGTCACAACTGTTGACTTAAACAACTGTTGTCATAAATATAGGGTTATGGATTCGATACTCAGCTGCAACCAAATTAAAGCACGTAAAAAATAACATTTCACCACAGTTATATTTTCCAACCGTGGTGGTATGTGTAAGAGTTTATTATTAAATATAATATTTCTTGCTTTTCCCTACCACTCATTAACCATATACAACCACTCAAATATATTTTCGAGATGATAATCAGAAAAATTAAATTATTCTTGAAATACAACTTAAATGGTCAAATGTTTTTTCTAATTACATGCATCTTATAATTCATGATTTCTTCATTAACCCATATAATTTGATTCAATCCCTAATTCTTTAAAGAAATGATGATGAATGGATGTCTTATAAGTCTTTCACACATATTTTTATTTCCTATTTTTTTTTCTAGTTTATTTATAAACATCAAATTGTGAGGGCAAGTTGCCTCAATCCTTATTTTAATAATGTCAAAAGTTATCTAGTTAGTACTTTGTATTTTGGACGGTATCATCAAGTTGCATATGCAATCGTAGTTCTCTCGTGCACAAGAATTTCTCAAAAACATGAGTCTATTCATATAGAAAAGCATTTTATGTGTTTTGTGTGGGTTTGATCATGTTGGAAGACTTAGATATGCATTATTTGTGTTTAGATATAGCAAGACATTTTAAAAATAGCATTTTTGGAAGTTTTAAGCATTTGAGTTGACTCAAAGCTCTACTTAGGTTGACTCATACAAAGTGATTTTTGAAGTTTTGCTCTCAGGAGTGCTCGCGTCGACCCTCGGATAAACTTATATTGTTAGCATTTCAATTTGTCAATTCTGAGCAGGTTTACATCGATGTATGGACCTATTCTGGTCGACGCATAGAGTCAATTTCTGCAAAATTTTGAAAGCGGGAATGCTCATGTCGACCCCCTTTTTTTTAAGTCGACCATTCACTCGTGTCACCTTTTTTTTTATGTGTTTGACTTTCAAATGGTTTTTATGTTTGTTACTTGGTCTTAGCTTCATTAATATATTCTTTTTGGCTCAGTTTTTAAACAAACAACAAGAAAAGTGAAATATTGACACTGATTTTTCTCTCATCATCTTCATCCTCTTTCTTGCATTTTCTCAACAACTACACATAATTATTTTTGTTGATCATTCTGCATCATTGAGGTGATAACGTCCAAACATAGGATATTGTATTGGGTTTGGGTTGAGAGATCAGTGGGTTTTTCTTGAATAAAACCGTTAGGGTTTTGTCCTCCAAGAATCTTGGGATTTTGGAAGTGTTTGCACAAATCATTTCTTCACAGATTCAGTCGAACGAATGTGATTGAATTACGGGTGGTTCTGTCAATCTAGTAGCAATAATCAGAGGATTGTGGAAGGAATATTTGGGTTCGAATTGTGTGTAATTGAAATTAGTCAGGATAAAGATTTGAAGATCGTTGGGTGGTTCAAACGTGTAGCTGGAATCAGAGGTTTATTCAACACATTCGAGGTACTTGATTCATCTTGAATCAAGGGGAGAAAATACATAGTTTCTGCATCAACAACTAGGCTTGAGTGTTTGATTACTATTTCTTCTCTTATTCAACACATTCTGGTATAGTGTAGTGTTGACAAATATTTTTGAAAGCTCATTACAATCCTTTTGATTGTAGTTGGAAAAGTTCTGCACTACCATTACTTGTAGAATTTCACTTGGAGCGTATCGCACACCAAGTGTTTGACAAATTGTTCAAACACAAACCTTTTGGGTTGTTTTCAATTTGAGTTTATTTTTAACAAGTTATTGGAAATTGCCCAACTTTGAGTGAATAAACTTGTATTGATTGGTGGTCAAAATTTTGATCCGGTTTTTTTCATCGAAGTCGATAATTCCATCTAGGCTTATTGCATATCCAATCTTTTCGGTAACGGTTCGTTTAGACAATCGTAGTTCCTCGGCCGCTTCTGCATAAAATTTTAAAAACTAAAGTTCATTTTAAACGCCGACTCAGTTTAGGAATTAGTGATATATTCAACCCCCCTTCTAGATCATTATCGTCATTTAACAAGTGGTATCAAGAGCATCGGGTTCATTCTGTGCTTCACATATAACTTCTTAGAATATGGCAAATGAACCAAAAGGGGCTTACAATAGAGCACCAGTTTTTAACAGTGAGAACTATAGTTACTGGAAAGATTGTACATGCGTGCATATCAATTCCATTGATAGGAAGGTATGGAACATTATATTAAACGGTCCCATGGAAATTACCATGACCGGTGAAAATAATGTTGTTGTGCCTAAGGCTAAAGCACAATGGAATGATGAAGATGAGAAAAAGTACAACTATGATTGGAAAGCTAAAAATATTCTTATATCCTCTTTGGGAGTTGATGAGTATTATAGAGTTTCACATCGTACGAATGCTAAAGCTATGTGGGACACATTACAAGTTACCCATGAGGGAACTAATAACGTCAAACTAGCTCGAATCAACACGTTGACTCAAGAGTTTGATCTCTTCCACATGGAGTAAGGCAAAATCATTGCCGAAATGCAAAAGAGATTTTCTCATTTAATCAATCGACTAAATTCACTTGGTAGACCAATCTCCAATAATGTTGCTACTAACAAAGTTTTAAGGTGTCTTACCAGGGAGTGGCAACCAAAGGTCACGACCATAAAGAAAGTCAATGACCTCATGACTTTGGACCTTACAACTCTATTTGGAAAGCTCCAAGAACATGAGCAAGTGCTCATTAGCCTTGATCAATTTGAGAAAAAGGAAAAGAATGAAAAAACCAAAAATACGGAAAAAAAAAGTCAATAGCTCTAAAGGCTTCTTGTTCAAAGTCCTCCGTAAAAGAGCTAAGTGATAAAGAATCGAGCGATGACGATGATGAAGAAACGAATGAGGATATGGGGTTGCTCGTGAAGCAATATAATCACTATGTAAAGAAAAATTGTATTCAACATTCCGAAAAAGAATCTCTTCAAATTTAGAAGACAACCAAGATCTTCAAAGAATGTAGGCAATAAGAGTAGTAAAGGAAAATGGTCTTGCTATAACTGTGGAAAAGTCGGGCACTATAAATCGGATTGCCCATTGATGAAGAAGGACAAAGGGAAGGAAATGAATCACACACAAAAGAAATAAGCCAAGCCTATAAGAGCTTATATTGCTTGGGAAAGCGATAGTGAGTCATTTGGGGATGATAGTTCAAGTGACGAAGAAGAGTTTGTTAACCTTTGCCTCTCTGCTCATCAAAAGAAGAAGAATAAAAAGATAAGACATGCTAAATATGATAACTCTAGTAAATTACCTCATTCTAAATTACAACATGTCTTTGATACCTTACACCATGAGGCTAAGGAAGTCTTTAAACATTTGACCTCTAACAAACAAATTTTTAGTCACTTAGAGAAAAAGATCTCTGATTCTGAAAGGCAATTAGAGGCTCTCGAAGCGTCTATGGTGGAAGCAAAATAGGTAAATTTTGAGGAAGAAAAGAGTAGATGATTAAATTGGGGTTGTGAGACTTGTCATATTTGAAAAAAAGAGGTTAGAACTCTGAAATCCAAACTTGACAAAGCTCTAGAACCAAAGCTCACTTTTTCTATTGATAGATCACACTTTATAAAAAGCATGATTAATCCCTATCAAAAAAATGTGTATGTGATCAAAGATCAAGTTAACAAAAGTGATACCAATATTAATCTCACTTGCTTGTATTGTTGCAAAAGGGGTCATACCATTGCTAAATGTCACTTTGGGAGGTTTTTGGTCCCTAAAGGCATTTATCAATGGTTTCCCAAATGCAACCAATATTTCACTCACAACCAATGACCCAATAAAAAATTGGGTACCTATTTCCCTTAATTGTTTGTGTAGGTACAAAGTATTGAGTCTATGGAGAGAAGATGGTTTCTTGATAGTGGATACTCAAGACATATGATGGGAGACATATCTGTATTCATTGACTTTGTGGCAAAGAAGAAGGGATTTGTAACCTAGGGAGACTACAATAAAGGGGGAATTCTTGGAAAAGGTAGTGTAGGTAATCCCTCATCTACTACTATCTCTTATGTGTTATTAGTTGAGGGCCTTAAACACAACCTTATAAGCATTAGTCAATTATGTGACAAGGGTTATAAAGTGTATTTTTCAAAAGATTGCTGCATAATTAAAAATAATGATAAAAAGTGGGATGTTTTTAAAGGCTTGAGGGTGAATAACGTGTATATGCTTGAATTGAGTAAGGTATCATTGAGTAGCGACAAATGTCATGTCACCATGAGTGAAGACCCATGGTTGTGGCATAGGCGGTTGATGCATGTCAATTTTGATTTGCTAAACAATATAGTCTCTAAAGACCTAGCAATTTGCTTACCCAAAATCAAGTTTTCAAAGGATCACTTATGTGATGCGTTCCAAATGGGGAAGCAAACAAGGATCACGTTCAAATCCAAAAACATTATTTCAACCATGAGACCCCTTGAACTCCTCCATACGGACCTCTTTGGACCATCTAGAATTAAGAGTTTGGGTGGTAACTACTATGTTTTTGTGATTGTAGATGATTACTCTAGATATTGTTGGACTATCTTCTTAGCTAGCAAGAACGATACCTTTTTCGCTTTTGAAAAATTTGTTAAGCTTTCTCAAAACAAGTTGAACACAAACATTATATAAATTCGAAGTGATCATGGAGGTAATTTTTAAAATCATCTATTTGAAGAATATTGTGGTATGCATGGAATTGATCATAATTTTTTTGCGTCATGTACCCCTCAACAAAATTGGCTTGTGGAACATAAATATCGAATTTTGGAAGAATTAGGAAGAACTATGATCAATGAAAGTAGCCTTCCCAAATATTTTTGTGCTGATGCCATTAGTACGGCTTGTTACGTTTTAAATAGGGTGCTCATCCGCCCTATTCTTAACAAAACTTTGTATGAGCTTTTGAAAGGGAGGAAGCCCAATGTATCTCACCTCCATGCATTTAGTTGTAAATGTTTTGTTTTGAACAATGGTAAGGAGAGCCTTGGAAAGTTTGACTCCAAGGCAGATGAAAGTATCTTTCTTGGATACTTTTATTCAAGTAAAGCATATAGGGTATATAATTAAAGGTTACTTATTATTGAGGAATTTGTTCATGTTACTTTTGATGAAACTTATCACAAAAATGTCAGAAAAGGTATTTCTTTTCATGGTGCAGGTGTTTCTTCAAAAGACATATTCAAAGACACTGAAAACGAATTGATCAACCTGAAGCAGTGAAAGTTGAGGAGGAAAAATATCACCTTCATAATGAGATTTAGGAGGATCATCTGACTAACACCGATGACCTTCCTCCAACTTGGAACTCCTCTAAAGACCATCCTATCAACAACATTCTCGGTGACATTTCAAAGGGAGTGACTACAAGATCCAAGCTAAGTAACTTTTGTTATCTCTTTGATTTTGTCTCTCAGATTGAGCCTAAAAACCCTAAAGAGACATTACTCGATGAACATTGGTTTTTATCAATGCAAGAGGAACTAAATCAGTTTAAAAGGAATAAGATTTGGGACTTTGTCCCTCCTCCGCGAGGCCATCAAGTAATTGGCCCCCAATGGATGTTTAGGAACAAGCTTGACGAAAATGGAGTAATAACAGGAAACAAAGTGCGCTTAGTGGAGCAAGGGTATAACCAAGAGGAGGGCATATACTATGAGGAGACTTATGCTCTGGTTTCCCGACTCAAGGCTATATGTCTTTTGCTTGCTTAAGCATGCGCTAATAATTTCAAGTTATTTCAAATGGATGTAAAAAGTGCTTTACTAAATGGATATAACAATGAAGAGGTTTATGTAGCCCAACCTCCTAGTTTTGACTCCCATGAGTATCCCAATCACGTTTACAAGCTTAAATGCACTCTGTACGGTCTCAAGCAAGCCCCTAGGGCTTGGTATGAACATCTTAGCAAATTTCTACTTGATCAAGGGTACTCAAGAGGGAAGGTTGACACAACCCTCTTCATTAAACGTCGAGGAAAACACTCAATTTTGGTACAAATTTATGTATATGGTATCATATTCGGATCTACTAACATTAATCTAGTCAAAAGGAGTTTTCTAAATTGATGCAGGGAGAGTTCGAGATGAGCATGATGGGGGAGCTAAATAATTTCCTCGGATTGCAAATCAAGCATCTCGAAGAAGGAAATTTCGTGAGCCAAACTAAATATTGCCTTAAGCTTCTCAAGCGTTTCAACATGGCCAACTCCAAAGCAATTGGCAGACTCATGCCTACTTGCGCAAACTTGAGTCGTGATGAGAATGGTACGGATGTGGAGGTAAACAAGTATAGGGGTATGATAGGTTCTCTCCTCTATCTTACCGTTGTAGCACCCAAAAATTTGTTATTTCTTTTTAATCTTAACTGGCTTATGTTTCTCTACATTTTGCATTTCCGCATATCATAGCATTGGCTCTTGAGACATGGGATCAAGGTATTTTGGTGGCTCAGGGTTCCCTTTTATTGAAAGAGTCTAAACAGCGAGTGTCAGAGGCTCCAACATATATTTTGCCCAGGAGACGGTGTACAAGCTATCTCAAGCATTCTCACAATCATAATATCCAAAGGCAAATTTTAGAGGCTTAACAAAGATTGAACAGGTGACATCGAGCAATTGTACAGGATTCCCTCTATTTGGCGCCAAAAGTGGCAAATTTTGAATAGGGTGACCGGTTACTTGATATGGAGTAACCGGTTACTTCAGGGAAATTTTGCCAAATATTTGAATTTTCAGCATGTGCAATTTTCCTAATCATTTTCAACCATTGATCTCACATGATCATCATTAGAAGGATCTAGAATTTTTTCAATTTTCACCATTTCCCTCTAAATTTCAAACACTCCATTCCTAATTCCACTCCTAATTTCCATTCCAAATGCTAATCCATATTCGAAACCACATTTTGATTCCAAACTTAGAGCTTATTTAAGTGAATTTGCTCCAAACCTCAGACAATTACCCTTCATTTTCAAATTTCACACTCATTCTTGAGATTTGCTCTCAATTTTCTCTCCACTTTTTCACTCCCAAACACCTACATTAAAGCTTTTTCACTTGAGTTCTTTGATTCTTCATTGGAATCACAGAATTCTAGAGCTGAACCTCCATCATTCATCTCCATTATCTTCAATTCACCACTCAATTTTTGTTTTGTTTTGGATATGAAGTTGGAAGTTAGATTGGAAGTGCTTTTTGTGGATTATTTTGCTTGATCTTCATTTCTACCTCAAGGAAGCTCTAGGATCTTGAAGAATCTATGAGTTTCTTGCTTGGATCTGCTAATTTTAAGTGAATCAACACTTACCAAAGCAAATCTCAGCTTTGAAGGTTGGTGAATTCTAGATCTAATTCTGTTTTGAGCTTATTTGAATAATCACATTGTAGATCCATGGTTTTTGCTGCTTTTTGATCCATTTTGATGATTTGGATCTTGGTGATTTGTGATTTCAGTGTTTGATTGTGTTTACATGATGTTTGATCACTGATGTTTGATGTTAATTTCGTGGTTAATTGATATCATGATGTTTTAATAGCTGATTTTCTGCTTCTGGTTCAGTGGTAACCGGTTACTCAATACAAATTTCATGTTTTCAGTTTCTTTTCAATAGAGTAATTGGTTACCTTATGTTGAGTAACCGGTTACCACTGAGGCAGAATGTGATTTTCTTGCACTTTCTTGCTTGTTTGGTATCCTTTTCACATGTAAACTTCATGGATTGATATAATGCATTTACCTGGATTGTTTTTGACATATTTCATCATTCTTGAATGTTTGATCTTGATTCTTCGACGCGTAACTTTTGGTTTCCATTTTGAATGTTCAACATGTTCAGGTGAGTTGTTTAATGAATGATCATTTCACTTGTTTGTTTATAGTATGTTGATTAATGATCATTGATGATTATGTTGATGAACATCCTGATGCATGATTGCATTTGTTTCCGTTTCCGCTTCGTTGCATGTTTGTTTGATTGGTTATCGTCCAATTTAATTTGAAAAGAACATATTGATTTTGATGATTCTTGTTGATGCATTGTTGTTGATCGATTATGTTTGATTGTTGAAGCATGTCATTGTTGCATGGTATCTACCCATGATTGGTGTTTGCATTTGATTAATTGCATTCTTACATGCTTGCTGCCCTACTTTCCACAGTTGTGGTTATTCTAAACTTGCATGATGTCTTTGCGTTACTTGCTTGTTGCCTGGGTTTTCACACCTGTTTTTATGCTGAAACATGTGTTGTTATATGCTATCTTGCTTGTGTGCTCGATTTTATTGTTGTCTTATGCAGGAGGCGTTGTTGTAGCTGTTGTTTTTGCCTTGTTTTCTTGTTTTTTCTTTGTCTTTGCATGCTCCCTTAAGATCCTTGTTCCAATTTAATTTCCGATTAAATTAGGAGTAAGGTAGACATTAGGAGTTCAATCCAAGCATGATAATAAGTAGGCTAGTCCCTTCTAACCTCAACCTTAGGTCCATCTCTTGCATGCTAACATTAGGATAGAATCTCCTTTCGCATCCCAACCTTAGGACCACTTTGCATGACAACGTAAGGGTCGAGTTTTCCCTTAGACCTTCTGTGCGTCTCTCTTCTCATCTCAAAACAAACTCTAAATCATTTAATAAATATGATGAATGTTGTACGCTACGACCCTTAAGCACATGGGAAATGATGAGTGAGGGGTCTCCTCTCGCTTGTCTAGAGTGTTTAGTGTACGTCCGGTTTGGGGGAGATATGCGACACATTCATTCCTATGTCATAGTCTTAATGCAACATGAAATGACAAAGTAAACTCAATTCACTTCACTAAAACTCACAAAAAAAATAAAACTTTTTATCCTTCGAGATTGTTCTTTAAATCATTTTCAGAAAAGAGTATGTTACTTTTTCCGTTCTACCGCAAACAGGCATCGATCCTAACTGCTGGAATGGGAACTTAACATCACTCATAAAAAAACACTTAACCAACCTGTGGTTTTCGTTTACCCGAACTATATTTGCTCTGATTTTTCATACCATATGAGGATACGTAGGCACAAGATGGTGATGTCTTGGCGAGCAACCTTCCCCCCATCACCCGTAGTTTTCTGAACTACATTGACTTTGACTTTCCTATTGCACGAGAGAATACATAGGCATAGGGCGGCGATGTCCTATCGAGTCTCTTTCTTTTCTTTTGTTCTCGTTTCCGTTTAGCAGTAGCTTATAGATAAACACACCCTTTGATTAGACAACAAACATGGATCTCGTTGAGTACAATGGACGTGAGGGGTGCTAATACCTTCCTCTTACGTAATCGACTCTGAAACCCAAGATTTGGTTGCGATGACCTTGTCTTTTCCCATTCTTCAAGTTTCCTTTGATCGTTTCCTTTACCTCTCTTTGGGATAAACAATGTTCGATGGCGACTCTTCTGTTTTTCTGTTGGTTTTTTTATCGCAGTTGCGCCAGCTGGTGACTCTACTGGAGACAATAGGGATTCGCTGTGCGAGCCAATTCTAGCGCTTGTTTCTTTTGTGTCTTTGGGTGTTTACGTTTATGCATTTACTTGCTTTATGTGCATTGCTTGTTGTATACTATTGCATTTGCGTTTTATTGTTATCATATTTTGTTGTTGTTGTTGTGTTGTTGGGTGGGTTGTTCCATTGATAAGCCTAATACCCAGGATAGAGTATACACACAGGATTAGTGTGAAGAGTAGCGGGAGCTTGTGTGGCGTTTGGGCACACAATAGCTCACACAAAATTCACGTCTAGACGAGGTTTTTCTTTGGAAATATTCTATCCTGCACGTGCAGTTGAGGGAGTATTGACTTAGAAAAACTAATGACTCTAGAGACCGTTCATTGGGAAGTCAGTTGAGACCTCCTTGATTGACCATGATGCCAAACTAGAAATGGTGAACGTATCATCGTCTCTCGACCTGAGAGTCCGTGATACTGATGACCTGCATAGGATGTCGGACCGTTCAAGATTATAACCCACATGTGAGAGGGAAGGGTTTTGTAGCAAACTTTGACTTTCAACCAACCCGATTTTCTGGTTTTCTCGTCCGAGCGGACTTTTGATCCTGAGTACTCCGGTTTTATACTATCTTAGTGTTCTGGTGTTCTGGGATTTCCTATTAGAGCAGAGCTTTGTGTAGTGCTCTAGATTGACTTCATTGTGTGGCAAAACATTAGAGTGTGCATGTATGTCATACTGATTGATACGACATACTTAATGATGTGTGTACAGGGTAAGTTGACTATAAGTTAACTTAGTTAAGATGAATGTCATACAGAACTTCATAACACTAGACGTATGACATCCAGCGGGCAAGGTTGTTTTTCTAGTATCTATAAACTAGGAAACAGAATAAGTGCTCAAGCTGGATATCAGGAGACTTTCTAGAAGCCCTAGGCAAACTAGAAAATCCCTGAATTAAGAGGCAAGTGTGCAGATCTTTGAGAATAGGTTTTGATATGGATAAAACCTAATTAATGCACCAAGGCCCAAAAGGACTGACAACTGCTATAAAGATCAGAAGATGCAATCCTGAATAGCAGCACTTCACAGAAGAAGAATATAGATTGCAGATTACAGAGTCCTTGTAAGTGAAGAAGGCTAGTCTTCACGTGTGAACTCTGTCTAGGAATACTTGTAACCCAAGCAATTGTTTGGTGGATGATTTGCATTGGATAGGTAGATTCTAGGTTGTGTCTCACTCGAAGCTTTGAAGAAAGAGTGTGTGAGTTCCTTGATCAAAGTTGTGAAGCAAGATCAAGGTGTATATGAAGTGTCTCTTCATATTGTCTTCTGTAATTGTTTAATATCACTGTTGTGTGATTGAGGGGGAGTGAGTGGGTATACTCAGGTCTAGAGTGTCTCTAGGTTGAAGTGTCATTGGGTAGAGATTAAGTGAGGAGTGTAAACTGGAGGTTTAAATCTGAATTGATTCTACTAATAGTGAATTTCCTCCCTGGCTTGGTAGTCCCCAGATGTAAGTGTTGTTGACACTGAACTGGGTAAACAATTGATGTGTTATTTACTGCTTTTATTATTGCTGAGTATTAGATGTTAAGTAACCGATGTCACAGTGGATGTTATAACCTTGGGAATAACATCCATCGTGTGCTTTCCAGAATTTTCAATTGGCATCAGAGCAGGCACCCTGCCTGTTTAAATCAGGGTGAGATCTAGGGAAAACAAATTCTGGTACTATGGATAAAGATATAGGCTTCACTAATAGACCTCTAATTCTGTATGGATCTAATTATGATTATTGGAAACCAAGGATGAATGGATTATTGAAATCTATAGACTATATGGCTTGGAGAGCTGTGAATTCAGGCTGGAAACATCCTGTGAAGACTGACAAGGATGGAGTAGATGTGTTGATTCCTGAAGAAGAATGGAACAAAGAGCAAGAGGCCTTAGCTCTTGGGAACTCTAAAGCATTGAATGCTCTCTTCAATGGTATAGACAAAAACATATTTAGACTAGTGCACCACTGTGAACTAGCAAAGGATGTTTGGGACACTCTCAGAACTACTCATGAAGGAACCTCGAATGTCAAAATGTCAAGACTTCAAATGCTGACCACCAAATTTGAAGGTCTGAGAATGAAGGAAGATGAGACTATTCATGAGTTTTACATGAATGTTCTTGAACTTGCAAACACCTCAGGAGCTCTGGGAGAAAAGATGACTGAAGAGAAACTTGTAAGAAAGATTCTAAGGTCACTACCTAAAAGGTTTGATATGAAAGTTACAGCCATTGAAGAAGCCCAAGACATATGCCACATGAAAGTGGATGAACTCATTGGTTCCCTTCAAACCTTTGAAATGGGAATGAGTGGTTAGGATATGGAGAAAAAGAACAAAAGCGTAGCTCTTGTCTCAAACACTGCTGATTCAGATGGTGAAAAGGAGGAGAATCTTTCTGAAGCAATTGGCTTTATTGGAAGACAGTTCAACAAACTGGTCAAAAAGATAGATGCTAGGTCTAAACCTTATACCAAAAGCATTCCTGTTGATAAAGAGAAATATGAAGATAAAGTCATCCAAAGCAGAGGAGTACAATGTCATGAGTGTGAAGGATATGGACATGTGAGAAGGGAATGTCCCACATACCTCAAAAAGAAGGGAAAAGGCTTATCAGTCACTTGGTCTGATGATGATTCTGATAGTGGATCAGAAGAGGAATCAAATAAACATGTCACTGCACTTAACAATGTGTGCATATCTAATGATGATTCAAGTGATGAAGAGTTGTCTTTTGAGGAGCTTGCAGCCTCATACAAAAAGCTTCACATTAGAAGCACATAACTGGTTCAGCAAGAAGAGCAACAGAAGAAAATCATCAAGGAGTTCGAAGCGAAAAAGAGAGAGCATCTAGCCACAATTGACACACTCAGAAGTGAAGTACATGAGTTGAAAAGTAAGAAGGATCAAATGGAAAAATACATAAGGATGCTAAATTCTAGGACTGACACCCTAGAGGAAATTCTACAGAGTGGACAAACCTCAGGAGATAGATCTGGACTAGGATATGCTGATAAACAAAATCCTGTGCTAAAACTCAAGAGATTACAACCTGAGGTCCAGAAGCCAAAGAGGATGTCACGACCAATGTTACAACATCCAACCAACAGAAACTGGAATCAAGTCAATAGTAGATTCCAAGGGTACAGGTGTTACCACTGTGGAAAACATGGTCATATCAAATCTGTGTGTTTCTTGCTGCATGGATTTCCTAGTCATCCTCATCAAGAACAGAGAGTTCATCAAGCAAGAGCAAAGAAGGGTGCTCATAATAGGAAAAGTTGGGTGATCAAGAATATGGCCTTAGCAGCTCACACTGATCTAAGGATGCCAACCCAAGAGAATTGGTACTTTGACAGTGGTTGTTCCAGACATATGACTGGAATTGAGGATCTCTTGACAAAATTCAACCCTCATACATCCAGTCATGTAACCTTTGGTGATGGAGCTAGAGGAAAAATCACAGGTGTTGGACAACTTGACAGTCTTAAAGCCCCAAAATTGAAGGATGTCTTGTTGGTTAAAGGACTGACAGTTAACCTAATAAGCATAAGTCAGTTATGTGATCAAGGCTTAAAAGTCCATTTTTCAAAGTATAAGTGTGTGGTTATCAATGAAGAAGGTGAGGAAGAAATGAGGGGATCCAGAGCAATGAACAATTGCTACCTATGGAAGCCCAGAAGTATCCTCAATAACCTGGAGAAAAAAGAAAGTAGGGAAAAAGTATTGCTGGTGAAGGACAGACAACAGAGAAGATCCAACACACCAGCAAGAAGATCTTCAAAGTACGCCACAGAAAGAAGGACAGGATGCAAGAAACCTCATGGAGGGAAGCAATCCAAGAAGGGATGCCCATACATTAGTCATCAGGGAAAGCTAGATAGGCTATACTAGAACCTAATGGAGTCCATGGATGCTACCCTGCCTAAAAGAAGCAATGTCACACCGGATGTCGTGACCTTGTTCTGTGACATCCAACGCACCATTCAAACAAGTCCTGGTGATTTCAAAGAAGGCATGCTCAGGGGTCACTCGTGTAAATGGAAAGGGATTGGGGCAATACCTGATGAGGATGCAATAAATAGGACTAAAATTGGCGCATGGAGTGTCAAGGCCCATAAAAGTGATTTACAAAAATTGAGGCCTTTAAGTAATGGTGAGTTATAACAATTAATGGGAATAGGGAATTATAATTTAAAATTCAATCATTTAGTGATTGGTAAAAACATTAAGTTCCCTCCTCATTTGCCATATCACCTAGTGAGCCTTTCCATATCAAACTCCTACACCACTTGATTCACTATCAAACTGTTCATCTTCCCTACAACCTCCAACAAACGGAAACCCCTGTTCACACAATCAACGTCCTGTACAATGTCTCAACATTCACCAAAATCCTCTCCCTCCAAGAACATACCCACCAACGAGTCTGAGATAGGAACTGAGTCAAGCAACCCTAACTCAGTGCTTGAAATAGCACCCCTACGCATGATGACTCCAAAAGGGGTTCTGGTAAAAAAATCCAAGGAGCCAACATGCAAGAAGGTCCAAAGACCTTGTCTCAGGTAAAACTCCTACTCCTGCAACTTCTGATGTTAATGATGATGGAGCCAAGAAAACGTACAACACCATTTCTGGCATGGTGGCTAGGGCTCTGAACATCCCCATTCCACCCAGCAATGAGGGGTCTGGCCCAACTGTGCATGATCAAAGTGATGTTATGCCTAATATTGGAACCTTGAAAGATCGTACATCAAAAGAGAAGAGCAAGGGAGTAGTCTCTGATGGTGGAGGTGATGATGTGCAAGGCACCAAGAATGCGGAGTTGGTGGACCTTGATGAATATTCTGATAATGATTTAATAGCAAACATCAATCTTGGCATAGCCAAAAGGCTCATGACAAATAAAGATAAAAAGGTGGATGAACAAGGTTCCCCCAAGAAAAAGGCAGTTGAACAGGTTGTTGAGCAAGACAACCTCACAAAGAAGAAGACAACTGAACATGACACTCCCTCAAGGAAGGCTAGAACTAAAAGAAGACCAGTTGGACCTCCCAAAGCTTGGAGCAAAGTAGTCACCAAGAAGAGAAGGGCTGAATCTGGTACTAAATCAAAGACTGAGTCTGATGTTGCTGAAGATGTCACTAACATCTAAAACAAGAAGAAATCCTCCAAGAGCAAACTGGATGAAAAGGTCCACGAAGTTCCAATTGACAACATTTCATTTCATTACCCCTCATGTGTTAATAGGTGGAAGTATGTTGTTCAGAAAAGGCTGGCAGTGGAAAGAGAGCTAGGACAGAATGCTCTTGAGAGTAAAGAAATCATGAAACTCATTAATGATGCAGGATTAATGAAAACAGTTAGTGAATTCTCTTCATGCTATGAGTTACTTGTCAATGAATTCATAGTTAATATCTTAGAGGAATGTGCTGACAGGAAATCTAAAGAGTTTGGCAAGGTGCATGTAAGAGGGGAGTGTGTTACTTTTACTCCAACAACAATCAATAAATATCTAGGAAGATCAGATAGAGCTCGTCCTGATGTAAATGTTTCAGAAAACAAAATATGCCAAGTGATAATAGGGAACCAGGTACAAAGATGGCCATCCAAAAGAAAGCTAGTTGTCAGCAAATTGAGTGTCAGATATGTTATGTTGCATAAGATTGAAGCAGCAAATTGGGTGCCCACAAACCATAAATCTACTGTGGCAATTGGTCTTGGAAAGATCATCTATGTTATTGGGACCAAGGCCAAATTTGATTTTGGAACATATGTTTTTGATCAAACTTTGAAGCATGCAAGAAGCTATAGCATCAAGGGCCCCATTGCATTCCCTTCACTCATCTGTGGTATTATTTTGAAACAGTATCCCAACATTCTCAAAAAGAGTGATGCTGCGAGCAAACGAGAAATCCCCTTGTCATTTCATCCCTAGATGTTTCTTGGAACTCATCAAAATGACAATGCTGAGTTCACTGATGAGGACAGGCAAAACGATGGTGCAGAAGAGAGTGATAACCAGGCAGCTGATTCAGAGAAAGAGAGAGAGAACAGTGATGAAGATGGATCCCCTGAGGTTGAGGAGACTAGTGATGGAGAATCTGACAAAGGTAGGTCCAGTTCTGCATCTGAAGAATAAGAATGACATGTGTTAGTAAAGTGTTGTGAAGCTCAAACTGATTGTTGTTGAGCTAGTTTTGTGAACTGGTGTGTTGATGTTTTTTGAGTTATTTTAGGTAGACCTATTTGACAGCAAGAATTGCACTGGTTGTGTGAAGCTCTCTATGAGCAGTTAGTTTAATGTGTACTTCAAAATTTGTTATGTTACACTTTTGATCTATGTTAATTCATTAGTTAGATATGAATTTATGGCTAAAAAGGGGGAGAATAATAGATAACAGCAACAGCAGGTACAACAGGTAATAGAGGACAGCAGGTGGAAGAACAAGGAGAACTAGCTTGAGAATATATGCCTTTGTGCATATGATATGAGACTTGCATGCTTGCAGGTGTAACTACAGGTGCAGCTGATGAAATGTGTGATGACAGTTGATAGTTCTGTTAGCAATAAAGTGATATGCATGTCTAGCCTGGATAGGAATGAATGTATGTTAGAACTAGGAGCAAACTTTATCTGTGTACAGAGTCTTGTGCAACTCTTCAGGGGGAGTAGCATAGGTATGTGTGACTTCAGAAGGGCATTCTGAATGTCTGGAAATCCACAAGATGAATGCTTGTATCTGTGACTGTAGGGTTTGTAGGTGAAGTGTTCAACTGATAAAGCCTGATCAGTTGAGGGGGAGAACACCAGAGTGTTCCTCAAATAGATGTGACATATGTAGTGGTAACTACCAGATGGTTAACAGAGAGAGGTGACTGTGAGGACTCAGAGAGGCTTGAGCTAGTATCTATCTTGCATGACAAGACACATCATAAGTCTTCTGCTGTGTGTAAACTCTGATATGTTAACAGGTTGTTTTAGCAAAAAATTTGCCAAAGGGGGAGTTTGTAAGTGCTCTAGATTGGTTGCATTGTGTGGCAAAACATTAGAGTGTGCATGTATGTCATACTGATTGATAGGACATACTTAATAATGTGTGTACAGGGTAAGTTAACTATAAGTTAACTAAGTTAAGCTGAATGTCATACAGAATGTCATAACACTGGACGTATGACATCCAGTGGGCAAGGTTGTTTTTCTGGTATCTATAAACTAGGAAATAAAATAAGTGCTTAAGCTGGATATCATGAGACTTTCTAGAAGCCCTAGGCGAACTAGAAAATCCCTGAATTAAGTGGCAAGTGTGCAAATCTTTGAGAATATGTTTTGATATGGATAAAACCTAATTAATGTACCAAGGCCCAAAAGGACTGGCAACTGCTATAAAGATCAGAAGATGCAATCCTGAATAGCAGAAGTTGACAGAAGAAGAATATAGATTGCAGATTGCAGAGTCCTTGTAAGTGAAGAAGGCTAGTCTTCACGTGTGAATTCTGTCTAGGAATACTTGTAATCCAAGCAATTGTCTGGTGGATGATTTGCATTGGATAGGTAGATTCTAGGCTGTGTCTCACTCGAAGCTTTGAAGAAAGAGTGTGTGAGTTCCTTGATTAAAGATGTGAAGCAAGATCAAGGTGTGTATTAAGTGTCTCTTCATATTGTCTTCTGTAATTGTTTAATATCACTGTTGTGTGATTGAGGGGGAGTGAGTGGGTATACTCAGGTCTAGAGTGTCTCTAGGTTGAAGTGTCATTGGGTAGAGATTAAGTGAGGAGTGTAAACTGGAGGTTTAACTCTGAATTGATTCTACTATTAGTGAATTTCCTCCCTAGCTTGGTAGCCCCCAGATGTAAGTGTTGTTGACACTGAACTGGGTAAACAATTGTTGTGTTATTTACTGCTTTTATTATTGCTGAGTATCAGTTGTTAAGTAACCGATGTCACAGTGGATGTTATAACGTTGGGAATAACATCCATCATGTGCTTGCCAGAATTTTCACTTTGGTTGTATTCAGTCAATGACACAACAACAAGTTTGAGCATTGGATACCTTGATCCCATGTTTGCATCTGCATAATCATACTGCATTTAATAATGCATGTCTGTGTGTTTTAAAGATTCTCGTCTCTCCTTATATTCTAGTACTAATCTTTTGTAGAGATGGAAGTAGACAGAAAGAGGATTGTTGTATATAAGTTTTCGGCACCTGAGTTAGGACCTTTACTTGGTCTATTTTCCATGGCTGAGTCTGGCGTCCTTGAAACCTTCAGGAAAAATTATGGGAGAATTCTGAATCTTGTCTGTAAGATCATGAGTTATGAGCATGGAGTTATTCATACCTTGTTACAGTTTTATGATTCACCGCTGCGATGTTTCATTTTCCTGGATTATGTATTGGTTCTGACTTTAGAGGAGTTTTCTTTCATCTTATGTGTTTCGGTCCAAGATAAAGTGCCATTATTTTATTCAGAGGAAGAACACAATCTCGAGAAGTTGGTCGCCGCTCTTTATTTAAGCGCCTCTGAGTTGGTTGATCATGTTGTCATCAGGAATGGAGTCTCCGATTTTACTTTATCTTTCTTAGTGGATAAAGCCCAGAAGTAAGTTGAAGAGGTTTGTTGGGTGATTTTCAGTGCTATCTTGGCTTTGTGCGTCTATGGCATTGTGTTGTTTCCTAACATACCAGACTTTGTTGATTTTGATGTCTTTCATATCTTTGCTTCCAGGAATCCTATACCTATTATCCTAGGAGATTTGTATCATTCAGTACATTATAAGAATGAGAAAAGAAGAGGAAATATGGTTTCTTGTTGTGTACCGCTTTTTCATAAGTGGTTTGTCAATCATCTTCCTCGCTCTGGAGCTTTTATGGATTCAAGGAATTCAGCTGAATGGTCCAAGAGGCTTATGGGTTTAACAAACAAGGATATCGCCTGGTTCACCCGAGATCTGCTTGGTTGTGAGCTCATCTTTAGTTGTGGTAGTTTCCCTAATGTGCCTTTGATGAGGAGGAAAGGCGGTATCAACTACAATCCTTCTCTCGCTGTCAGACAGTTTAGTTGTGCTTTGAGGGGACCTCCAGAGGAAGAGAAGTGCAGGAATCTCTATACTTCACTGATGTAGTTGATCCTTGTATTCTGGCCAGATTCATCGATGCGTGGGGTAAAATCCACAAGAGGGGGAAGTTTTCCTTAGGCAAGGGTGACTGTAGAGCTTGTGACCCTTACTTGGATTGGGTTCAGAAGAGAGTTGAAAGGGTACTATTGATGTTTCCTGTTGAAGAACCATTGTATCCCTTAGTCATTGAGTAGCCTACAACGATTGACATCCTGAGATATAACAATCTTTGGGCAGAGAAGGAAGAGCTGCACAAAGAGAATGAAAAGTTGAAACAAGAGATCAATCAGCTAAAGCACAATAAAGGTGAAGTTGTTTATTTGGCCAAGACGAAGCTAGAATCATTGACCAAGTTGGGGAAATAGCTAGCTGAGCAGATCAGGGTATAAGAGCGGATCGGTCAGGATCTAAAGAGCACCTACAATATTTTGAAGCACAAGATGGAGAATTTAGACAGAGCGTATATGGAGATATCCAAATTCAATGAGCAATGGAATGCTACTTTGATCGCCAACAAGAATAGGGAGGACTAGCTTTACACTCAGATTGATAAGCTGAAGGCGTAACTCAAGGTTAAGAAGAAGGAAGGACCAGCTTCGCACTCAGATTGATAAGCTGAGCACCAGCTTCGCACTCAGATTGATAAGCTTGAGTCGCACTCCACGAGACTTTATCAGCGCTTGAAGAGCTCAAGATCCGAGCAGATGTGAAGAAACCCAGGCTTGAAGATGCCTTTGGTGAAGATGCTTGGGAAGATTATTGTCATTGTCTCCGAGATGTGATACATAGAAGGGACATCCTCATCAAAGAGTTGGTTGTCAAACCAGACCACCTAGATACGAAGACGGTGCTTAAGGAGGCTCAGGCCTGGGGCAAAGAGCATGATTGCTGGGGAGGATTATCTTCTGATATGTCACAGTAGTTTGTTTGCTTTTGTATCTTGATCATCACCAGATATGTTGGATGAGATCAGTACCTTTTTGTATTCAGATCTTTCTCATTTGTTGTTATGTATTGTCTCAGCTTTGCTTGATATTTGAGAAGATTTTTATGGTGTTCTTGTCTGTCTCTGCTGTTCTTGTTTTTCGAAACTAGAATCAAGGGGGAGATCTCCCTATAAATACATAGACATGTTTGTATTTTGCGTCTTGCATTCTCATTTGCATTGCAGGTGTTCTCGGTGGCTTTTGTTCTTATCTCTACTTGGTTTTCTTCAGTAACAGGATTGAGGAGTTCAGTTTCCATAGATATCCAACTCGAGGGAATCAGCAAAAAATAGTGGATCAGGTTCAAGCTGAATTGCAGGAAGTCAGAGCTTGCACGGCCCAGTTTATGGAGTTGATGATGAAAAGCTGTTAATGCATTTTTTCTAAGATAGCCTGGCAGGAGCGTCTTTGGAATGGTATATGGGACTTTAGAGAACTCATATCCACAAATGTAAAGAATTGGCTGAGGCTTTCATTCGTCACTACCAGTATAATAGTGATCTGGCACCGAACATGGTACAATTGCAGAGTTTGTCATAGAAGGATACTGAGAGCTTCAAGGAGTACGCCCAAAGATGGAGGGATTTAGCAGCGAGGGTGCAACCTCCTATGATGGAAAGAGAACTGATCGATATATTCATGGCTTCACTGCCTGGTGTGTATTTTGAGAAGTTGATAGGCTGCATTTCTGTAGGATTTTCTGATCTGGTAATGGCTGGTGAAAGAGTCGAAAGTGGGATTAAGTCTTGGAAGATTCCAAATGGTGGTGGATCCTCTTCGGGAGGAGAAAAGAAACCATATTCAGCGAACCCTAAGAGGAGAGAAGGGGATGCAAATGCTATTTCTCACAAGGGGAAAGGTAGAGCGCGATCTCGTTATCATTAATAAGCTGCTACTGTAGCTATCCTGGTTGCACCTCAACAACGAGTTAATGCACCATGACCTTATGCTGCTAGACCCGGAATGGATGATAGGCAGTTTGAGACTCCTCCGATGTTGTACTCTCAGTTATTACAACATCTGTTACAGTTGCAACTGGTTCAGAAGAGGACTTTGGCTCCTCTTACTCGTACACCGCCTTCTGGTTACGATGCGAATGCCAGATGCAATTTTCATTCAGGCGCCCCGGGCCATAATATTGACAACTTCAAAGCTTTCAAGCACAAAGTTCAGGACTTGCTTGACTAAAAGGCTATCAACTTCACCAACGAGGGGCCTAATGTGAATCAAAACCCGATACTGAATCATGGGGTGGCGAGAGTCAATGCTATTATTGAGGGAGAAAAGTTGAATCTGATAACTGATGTTGAGGATTTGAAGACTCTGTTGAGTTTCGTGAAGGCTAGTTTGTTGAAGAAGGGAGTGTTCCCTAGATGTTCTACTGACTGCTCAGAATATGAAGCGTAGCCCGAGGGCTGTGATCTTTTGAAGAAGGGTATTCAGAGAATGATTGATGAGGGTTGTTTACAATTTGACAAGGTTGTAAGAGAAGACATTGAGGATAAGGTGAGTAATGATTGAGGCGAAGTTGCTACAATCTCTATTACATACCGGGCAATCAATATTTCAGCGCCTGCTAGGCCAACACCGGTTATCATTATTGTTCCTGGACTTGTGTTGTAAGAGAGCACTAAATCCATTCCATGGAACTATGGGGCAGAGGGCTTCTGTAATGGGCAGAGACAAGAATTGACAAGATCTTCATGCAGAAGTTCTTCAGTTGGGAATATAGTTGGTGTCGGTTGTATCATTAAAAGTGGCATGATCTTTTCCCCACCAGAAGTTAATACTGATAGGAATGACAAAGGGAAGGGTAAGGCCGTGATTGAGGAGAATGTCCAACAACACGTTGATAATGATATTTTTTCGAAAGACGCAGAGGAATTTATGAGACTCATTCAAAAAAGTGACTACAAGTTTGTGGATCACTTAAATCAAACTCCTTCAAAGATTTCCATTCTGTCATTATTGTTGTGTTTAGAGGCACATCATAACGCATTAATGAAAATTTTGAATTCAGCATATGTACCCCAGGAGATTTCTATTAATCAGTTTGAGGGGTTAGTGGCTCATGTGACCGGCGATAATGGCTTGGGTTTTACTGACCTGGATTTGACTCCTTCTTGGAGAAACCATAACCATGCTTTACTTATATCAGTGGAATGTAGAGGGTCCCTGCTGTCGCATGTCCTTGTTGATACAGGATCATCCCTCAATGTGTTGATGAAGAAGGCATTGATGAAACTAGATACTTAAGGTTTGATATGCACGCCAAGTGATTTGGTTGCGAGGGCTTTCGATGGATCTAAGAGATCAGTGTTTGGGGAGATCACCATGCCCATTCAAGTTGGACCGGAGATCTTTGATGCAACTTTTTACATTATGGATATCCAGCCGACATACAGTTGTTTGCTTGGCCGACCTTGGATACACGTTGCGGGAGCAATTACTTCAACATTGCGTTAGAAGCTGAAATATATGATGGAAGGTGTTGCGGTGAGAATCGTGATACCAAACTATTGATTAACTTGAATCTTAATTCATTAAATTCACAACCGGACTTTGATTTATCCAAAGGAAAGGTTAAAGAAAGAAAAACCCTTTGCGCGATGTAACAACAATGCTAAAAGATTCGTGGATCGGAGGTTGGTTATGCCTAAGGTAGGTATTTCACATCCTAAACATCTGTAGTACTCTACAGGAACCTTTTGTATGTTTGTATGCTATACTTGCTAAATGTTTGCTATGGTTTGGGATAGGGGTACAAGGTAAAGTTGTAGGTAAAGACCTAGGGATAGTTTCTAAATTTGCTCGCAAAGATATCGCATCCTCTGCCTATGTATCCTAACTAGGATAGAATCAGAGCAACCGTAGTTCACCCTACTAGGGATGAAGAACTCTTGATTATGATCAAGATTCAAAGGGGAACAAACATAATAATGCTTGTATAGAGTTTGGCAAAACTCTCTAATCTAAGTGGTACACTCAAAGGGATTGGCTTTACCAAAAGTCAAGAGGGGAGTAAGTAATCATGACAATGATTCTTACATAGAGTTAACAAACTCTATCTTAAAGTTCTAATTGAAGGATACTCCTAACAAGGGGTAGATATTTTAGACTTAAGCAAAGTCTAATGGATATGGGTTCCAACTTAACTAAGTTAGGGTTCAAAGTGACTTAGCAAAGTCAGAGAAAGGTAAAGGGCTAACCTATGACCCAAGGGTCAATATAGAGACTTTCCTTTGGAATAGGAAAAGATGAGGCAACTGGATGAGAACTAACAAGTTCCATCACTTAGGGAATAACTTAACAAAGCTAAAGCATAAATAAGCATTCATTCAAACACGATGAACATATGACAAAAAGAGGTAACATCCAAAAGATAGGCAAGCATGTGGCAATATCAAGCAAAGATTATAATCAAATCAAATGGTTACAATCATATAATGCACAAGGATATTGCAATATCATGATAGGGGTTCTTACAAGACCAAGCATATAAGGTAAAAAAACAACTTGAAGCATCCTAACAAAGATGAAAGGGAACATGGTAATCCAAACAAGTATAAATGCAAGCAAGTAACAATTTGAGGCAAGCATGTCACGGAGGTCAAAATATGTCAAATCTAATAACATGAGATCAACAACCATACTTTGATTACAATCAAGTACAAGTATGCATATAAGAAGTGTTACAACAGTTGAAGTAAGAAGTTCAAAGTTTCATGGGGGGAGCATACAAGTTCATGGTTACAACCAAAACACAACAAGTCCTAACATATTATGGTTCTAACAAGACATTCAAATAGAGAGGGAAGTCATGGAGAATACACTTATGAGGTTACAAACATCAAGAGATAACAACATTCAATAGTATCAATCAATTAGATGCATCAAAAGAAAGGATCAAATATGATAAGACTTTGATTTTAAAAAAAACTCAAACATTTAATCAAGTTAACAAACATGTGTAAATCAAGTACAAAACAATCTCACCATATTAAATTAAGAAGTTTGAGAAAAATTCAGAAAAACACAAGGTAAAAACCCTAAAAGTACAATACTTTCAAGTGATATAAAGTATTTATAGGATGAATATCTTTGAATTCTCTTCTCACTATGTAAAGTAGACTGATGAGGAACATTTTTTAAAAAGAATGGACCAAAAATGTTGAAAAATCATGAAGTTATGAAATTTTCAAGTTTGTGGAGAAAACATAAAATACAAGTGATTAAAAAAGAAGAAATGCACTTGGTAGGTATTGAAACCACAACCTATGGGTCACCAACCTAAAACTTTGCTAAACTGGCTAGTATACGCGTGTGAAACTCATGGAGAGAGAGGGATATATGTCAAAACATGGAAAATGCCAAAAAAATAACAAAAGAGTTGATCTCCACATGGATCGAACTCAAGACAAGAGCAAGGCAAGATAAGCGAGCGCATAGGTCACGACCACTGGGGTGGTGATACATCCATTGTATCAAACCACCCTAGTGTAATATATGCCTCAAAACATAAATTCTGGGAAAAATCAAACATGGCAAAACAAGAGTAACATGGCCAAAATGTGAAGCTTCAAACTGAGTCAAAACTTCATCAATTTTAATAAAACAAAAGCCTATCCTGCCTGATTTTTAACAAGGAAGATGCTGCAATTGGTTTTCTCAAATTATGTGTGTAACTTAAAACCCGATAGTAAATGCAAGAGTATGGTTTGGAAAGCATTTTCACAGTGTGATTTCAAAGTAAGTAGGCTTGGATCAAAAAGATGATATGCACACATTCAAAACATGTTGTAGACAAAGTTTGAATAGAAAAATGCATCAAAGTTATGCTGAAATAGTAAATGGTATGGTGAGCTGGCAAAATGCATTTTTGAGTTTAAAGTATAAACAGAAAGTTACAGATCCAAACCAAACATAGTTTCAAGCATGACACACTCAAACACAGGATGAATTAGCACCCATGAACCTCTAACCTAAACTGTCAGTCAAAGATTTAAAGTTATGGTGTTGTCATGGCATTCTCAAAGCTGTTGCAGCAGACTCAAACATTACGATCTTATCCCATTTATAGACAAAATGAATGAACCAAAACCTGATCCTTGTGGTATATGTTCCATTACTGGTTCGTGACAGACATTCACTAACAATAAGATATGGCATGATACAAGCATAAACATAACAAGTTTCCACATACAAGACAATGGTCATGGTAGGCACATCTAAGACAGTTTCAGAATAGTAGGCACACACAAAACATGAATATATGCATATGATTTCAAGTTAAAATAGGAGTTGGTCTAGACTGAGTTCAAGCAGGAAATATCAAGCACATTGAGAGCAAGTGTCAAGCAGGAACTAACAAGATCATCAAATGCTAATGATCTATCACCAAAATTTAGACACCATGTCTAGACTAACACAGAACCAACAGTAATGTTCCAAAGTAGAGTAGTTCAACCTTCAAATGAAACACAATAGTTGTAAACCAAACTTCTCAATGTTCAAACATGACATGAGGAAAATTTTAAGAAAGTTTAAAAGGTTAACACATAATAGTTACAACATTGTGTGATGATTAATAGGATGTCTAGACATAATGATGAGCAAAGCAAAACAGATTCATGCATGAGCTGCATTTGCTTTCAAAACATATTTCAACCAAAGCAAACTAGGAATGTTCATGACAGTTCAAGATAGGAATAGTGATCACTAACCTCTTGTATACCTCCAAGAAAGCTTATACAATAGGGAATACCTTGAAATTGTTCCAGTTGATATCCAACCAATGCCTTGATGAAACCACAGTTTTCTTGCACTTGAAGCAAATGAAGGAACCTTGTGACAAATCTAAGAACAAGTTATGCAAAGGGTATTTTAGTTTTTGGACAGTTGGTACACCTTAAACCAAAGGTGTTTAGAGGGTTGAGGTGATTGGAATAGGCCTGAGCAAGGTTTTATCTGATTTTGTATGAGGAGTCAAACTTTGTTAGGTTGAAAGTTGACTTTTGAGAATATGAGGTATTGGATTGGTTTAAGAGCTTGAACACCTTTCACACATCATTTATGGATTGTCCATATGGTTTTTAATGAGTTTTAGTGTATGGAAAGGGTTTTAGCAAGCAAAGTACTCAAGACAGATTTTGAGTAGTTTTGGTGAACTTGCTTGATTTTCAAGAAAAGTGGAAGGCAAGGCTTTTGGTGAGTTTTCTCTGGTTTTGGGAGATTTCTCTTATGTGTATTTTATCTAGAGAAGGCCTATATTTATATAGGAAGTGAGGGTCTTGGCAGATTTTGGAAGTGCTTTGTCTTTTGGAGGGAGAAAAAATGCAAATCTTCATGAATCTTGGATGCAGTAAGTTTTGAGTGCTCTTGATGCATTGTGATGCATAAAACAGGCTGTACACAAGCCATTGGAAGTGATTGAAGTGTGTCAATATACTAGGGGCCCTGCTGCTCCAGATTTTGTTCAAAACATTTCTCTTTCCTCTTGGGTTTTCTTTGAATTAAATAATGCAACTTGACTACCACCTTGCCATGCTCCTCAATTCTTCTGCATTTCCACTCATTACACACTCTAGATATCAGATCAAAGGCTAATTAATGGTTGAAAATCGGTTATATTGTTGGCAAGTTGATTTATGTCAGGTTTGAAATTATGCACTTCAAGTGTTTGGACCCCAACTTCCCTCCTTCGAGACTCCCAGCTCACAAATTCTATGGAGGAGTTCTTGTACTTTTTGGAAAGCCCTCATCATGCTCTACAACTTTCATGTTTTGGGTTTTTTCAAATTCCAAGTGGAACTAAGTCAAAAATACTCTTGAAGTTGGCTGAAAACATGACTTGGAAAGTGCCAAAATCACAAAATTTCACTAAGTCTTTTTCCCTTTTGCATTTTTTTTATCATAACTCCAAATCCATTCATTTTTTGAACATGGATCAATGTTTCACTTCTGTAGGACTCCTCAAGACCTTTCCAACAAGCTTTGAACCACTCCAACTGGATGTATGGTTAGGAAGTTATGGTCTTACCCCTTTCAAAACCCGAGTTTTCGATTACTCTTCAATCCTTGATCCAATGGTCATGAAACTTCATGAATAGATGTGATATAACATTAGGAAAATAATTGCCTTTAATTTTGGGTCAAAGTCTTGTTGGTCAATAAGTTGACTTTTCAGTCAAACGAACCGATCGATCGAAGAATTTCGGATCGACTGTTGGTGTTCTGGATCTCCTGAGGTCTTGAAACTTCTTGAGTGGACTTCAATAAGTCATATAAGCTTCATGGATTATGATTCCATCATTGGAGTACCATTTAAATAAAAATTCAAACCACAGTTGACTTTTTCTTATTAGAAACCCTAATCGGGGGTCATGGACTGCACTGTTCTTCTTCTTTGGGTGACAAACTCAAATGGGGTTCATGCTTGATCCATCATAGCATTCTTGATGATGTGGGAAGTTTCTTCATGGAGAGTCAATCCTAGACATTGACTGATCATTCCATAGAAACTCTGATTTTGGGCTGTATGGAACCCTAAATCACCTGTATCTTGACAAAGACAAACTTGAGATAGGTTAAGCTTAGATAAATAAATGATGATGCTCCTAGAATGATGATGAAGATCTAAGGGTCAAAATTCAGGGTATAACAGAAAGGAAAGTTGTTACAGTATGCGGTGAAGAGGATATCATGGTTAGCCATTTGTGATCCTTCAAGTATGTGGAAGTGGATGGGGAGATCCACAAAACACTTTGCCAGGTGTTTGAAACAGTTTAGATTCAGGAGAAGTCTCCTGTAGAAGCCAAAATCCCAGAGGTTCCCATGTCATCGCTCAAGGAATCCCGTGCTACCGTAGAATCCGGATCATTATAGAAGTGGTGCCAAGTTCTTAATGTTCTCGTCTAGCAGGATAAGTTCAGCCTGGGATACAAACCCTCCAGTTCTTCTCTAGACATTCCGAGATACAGGGGACCTGTTTAATTCACTAGTGGTGGTGTGATATTTGACAAGATTAATGCCATTAAATATTACGAAGGTGACAATAATTGTGATATGGATGCCTGGATTCGTCCATGTACTCTCAGCTAGAAGCTGTGCAACTGGACTACTGAAGAAGTCATTCATGTTACTACTGTAGAGTAATGTTTATTGTTTTGATTATGTTCAGTCCTACACTCTTCCCAAGGCGTAGTGGTTCAATCTGTGGGGCCCTCTTGTTGTTTTCAATTTATCATAAATAAAGGACGTTTTTCGCATTCAAATATTGTGATCCTTATTTTTCTTGTTTTTTGTTTTTGCATTTATTAAACAAAAAATGGAAATGTGTTTTGTTTGTTGCATCGCATAATAAACATAAACATCATCATGCAGGTCCTTTCTATCAGAAGCCATCGATTCAGATTCATTTATGGCTTCGTATGACTTTGATAATCCCATTTATCAAGCTGAAGAAGAGACTGATGAAGACCGTGAACTACTCGAAGAGTTAGCCAGACTTCTCAAGCAGGAGGAAAGGGTCATTGTACCTCATCAGGAGGATATTGAAGTTATCAATCTGGGTACCGAACACGACAAGAAATAGGTTAGATTTGGGGCTACATTGGAAGACAATATCAAGAGAAGATTGGTTGAAATGCTCCGTGAGTATAAGGATATCTTCGCTTGGTCTTACCAAGACATGCCTGGGCTGGATATAGATATTGTGGTACACCGGTTGCCTCTCTGAGAAGAATGTACGCCAGTCAAGAAGAAGTTGAGACAGACGAGGCCTGACATGGAAGTCAAGATCAAGGAAGAGGTTCAGAAGTAGTTGAATTTTGGTTTTCTTGCTGTCACGAATTACCCTCTGTGGGTCGCTAATATTGTTCCTGTACCTAAAAAAGATGGAAAGGTCAGGATGTGTGTTGACTACAGAGATCTGAATAGAGCGAGCCCGAAATACGATTTCCTTCTCCCTCACATCGATGTGTTGGTTGATAACACTGCTCAATATTCTGTGTTTTCCTTCATGGATGGTTTCTCTAGATATAACCAAATCAAGATGGCCCTAGAGGATATGAAGAAAACTACTTTCATTACACCACGGGGAACTTTTTTCTATAAGGTGATGCCCTTTGGATTAAAGAATGTCGAGGCAACCTATCAGCGGGCAATGGTGACTCTCTTTCATGATATGATTCATCATGAGATCGAGGTATATGTTGATGACATGATTGCGAAGTCACAGACGGAGGAAAAACATTTGGTCATTCTTTTGAGGTTGTTCGAAAGGTTAAGGAAGTTCAAGCTGAGGTTGAATCCTAACAAGTGCACCTTCGGGGTGAGACCTGGAAATCTATCGGGGTTCATTGTCAGTAAAAGGGGTATTGAGGTAGATCCTACCAAAATAAAAGCTATACAAGAAATGCTTGAGCCGAGAACGAAAAAAGAGGTTTGTGGTTTCCTGGGGATATTGAACTACATTGCAAGGTTCATATCTCATCTTACAGCCACTTGTGAACCAATATTCAAATTTTTAAGAAAAGATCAAACGGTCAGGTCAAATGAAAATTGCCAGAAGGTATTTGAAAGAATAAAAGAGTATCTGCAGGAACCTCCAATACTCATGCCTCCAATTGCAGGGAGACCTCTAATCATGTATCTCACGGTTCTTGAGAATTCAATGGAATGTATGCTCAGTCAACAGGACGAGTCAGGTAGAAAAGAGCACGCCATCTATTACCTGATTAAAAAATTCACTGATTTTGAGTCGAGATACTCAACGCTGGAAAAAAAACATGTTGTGCACTCGCTTCGGCTGCTAAGCGTTTGAGATAGTATATGTTAAACCACACAACCCTGTTGATTTCGAAGATGGATCCTATCGAGTAAGTCTTTAAGAAAAAAGCACTCTCCGGAAGGATTGCCCGATGGCAAATGGTTTTAACAGAGTATGATATTCAGTATGTTTCCTAGAAATCCATTAAGGGAAGTGTTTTGTAAGAATATCTGGCTAAATAGCCGATTAAAGATTATCAGCCGATGAAGTTTGATTTTCCAGATGAAGACGTCATGTTTTTGAAGATGAAAGACTGTGATGAGCCTTTACCTGACGAGGGTCCTGAGATTGGGTCTCACTGGAAACTGGTTTTCAATGGAGCTGTTAATTCATATGGTAATGGAATTGGTGCAATCATCACAACTCCTCACGGTTCTCACACACCGTTCACTGCCGATTGACATTTGCCTGCATCAATAATGAAGCCGAGTATGAAGCGTGCATTATGGGTTTAGAAGAGGCCATTGATCTGCGGATCAAGAAACTAGATTTATACGGCGATTGAGCGCTAGTCGTCAATCAAATCAAAGGAGAGTAGGAAACTCTTCAGGACAACCTGGTGCCTTATAAGAATTATGCAAGGAGATTGTTGACTTTCTTTGATAAAGTTGAGTTCCATCATGTGCCTAGGGCTAAATATCAGATGGCAGACGCCCTGGCCATGCTCTCATCGATGTATAAAGTGAATTTTGGGAATGAAGCTCCAGCTATCACCATCATGCGTCATGATAGACCTGCTTTTTTGTTTGCAATTGAGAAGGTATCAGATGGAAAGCCTTGGTATTTTAATATCAAGCATTTTCTAAAGACTCAAAAGTACCCATCTGGGGCGTCCAGCAAAGATAAGAAGACTCTAAGGAGGTTAGCCAGTAATTTCTATCTGAACAAGGATGAGGTGCTATACAGGAGAAACTTTGACATGGTCTTGCTGCGCTGTGTTGACGAACATGAAGCAAACATGTTGATGGAGGAAGCCCATGAGGGTTCTTTTGGTACTCATTTCGGTCGACATGCCATGCCTAGAAAACTTTTGAAAGCTGGATATTATTGGATGACTATGGAATCCGATTGCTTTAAATATGCCAGAAAATGCAATAAGTTCCAGATTTATGCTGATAAGGTGCATGTTCCACCGACCCCTCTGAATGTGTTAACATCTCCTTGGCCCTTTGCTATGTAGGGCACTGATATGATTGTAAAGATTGAGTTGACTGCTTCCAATGGTCATCGCTTCATTCTGGTTGCCATTGATTACTTCACGAAATGGGTAGAAGCAGCATCCTTTGCCAATGTCATGAAACAGGTGGTCACCCGATTCATAAAGAAGGACATCATTTGTCATTATGGAGTTCTCGAGAGAATCATTACTGATAATGGTTCAAATTTGAATAACAAGATGATGAAGGAATTGTGCCAGAGTTTCAAGATTGAGCATCACAACTCTTCTCCATATCATTTGAAGATAAATGGCGTTGTTGAGGCAGCTAACAAGAATGTCAAGAAGATTTTGCAGAAGATGGTTGTAACCTATAAGGATTGGCACGAGATGTTGCCCTTTGCCCTTCACGGTTATCGTACTTCGGTGTGTACGTCAACTGGGCAACTCCTGTCTCACTAGTGTATGGTACGTAGGCAGTCCTACCATTAGAAGGTAAGATTCCTTCTTGTCGCTTCCGCGAAAATAAGGTGCCAGCAAAATAGAAGAGTCGCCACCTTTCGTTATTTATCCCTTAGAGCGGGAAAGGAAACGATCGGAAAAACCTGACGAATAGGTATAAGACAAGGTCGTCACAACCGTTGTCTGGGTTCGGGAGTCGGTTACGCAAGGGGAAGGTATTAGCACCCCTCACGTCCATCGTACTCGATGGGATCCACGCTTGTTGTGTTTACTGGACGAGTTGGTTTATCTATCTACCTATCAAGGCTGGCTAAAAAAAGAAAAGAAAATGACTCGGCAAAGCGTCGCACTTTATGCATACGTATTCTCATCAGAGAATGAGAAATCAGAGTTAATGTAGTTCGGCTAACTACAGGGTTACGGGAAGGTGGCTCGCCAATACGTCAGTATTGTGCCTACGTACTCTCAACAGGTATGAGAGATCAGAGCTTACGTAGTTCGGGATAATACGGATTACGGGAACTCAGATTCATCTGTTTTATCGAGTAGGGTTAACAAATAGTTCCAGCAGTTAGGGACAAAGCCTGTTTGCGGTAGAACTAAGAGTTAACGACACTCTTTTCTTCAGAAAAGCTTCCTTTGAATTATGGGCCCACGGGGCAAAAAGGTTTGAAGTGTGTTTTCTGTCTTTTACGGAAGAAGTGTTTTTTATTGTGTTTGCAATTTCAATCGCACTAAAGACTATGACCTGAGAGTGAATGCGTCGTATGTCACCCAAAGGGTGCCATACTAAACATCCAGACTATTGAAAAGAAGCTCTCCAACAATCCTTTCTCAGATAGCTTAAGGCTCGTAACGTACGAAAAAAATCATTCATGATTACTGTATTTTAAGCTGTTTTGAGATGAGAAGAGAGAGGCTCAACTAAGGGGAGACTATCAATTCCTACTGTTGTCATGCCAAGGATTCATCCTATAGTTGAGGTTTGAAACAGGGAACTCCTAGAAGTTATCATGCATAGGTTTCAACCTAAAGTTCTAATCATCACTTCCTTATCCAAGGAAGTGAGAGTCCTAAGGGATCATGTCAATGATAAACAGAAACAGATAAAGCCTCAGCTTAAACAGTAAACAGTAAACGACTGTAAAATGCATGCAATGCAAGTGAGGGAGGAAATGTGTGTGGGGCATCAGCCTCCACAAGCTCATCTCAACCTCAAGCTAGATATGAATAACTGCAATCATACAGAAGAAATAACATGTTATCAAGCAAGATATAATAACTGCAATCATACAGAAGGAGATAACAAGCTATCAAGCAAAATATCAGTGACTGCAATCATACAGAGGAAATGAAATGCTATCAATAAAACACAAACCACATGGCCAAGGGAGCTGGGCTCTACCGAGTACCCGCAAGCAAAGCCATACAGTAAAAATACAAGCAGAGGGAGCAACTCAACCTCTAGTGAAGTCATGCTCCTAGCTTACATTAGTCTAGATATGGACTTATTCTAATGCATCAAGCAAATCAAACAAGGCACAGCAATACAGAAAAGAAAACAGACAAGAAAGAAAGCAGATCAACCCCTCTTTCTTTCAATTCCAAGCTTCAGCTCTTCTGACAGCAACTCAGTCTTCAGACTTCAATCACCCTCCAAGGCTATCATCCTTAATGACAAGTATCAACTTGCTCCTCCAAGGTTTCAACCCTTCAAACATAAGTATCAACTTATTCTCTCTTCCTCAAGCTTCAGCTCTTCAGTCAATTCCACCTTCAGGCTTCACTCCTAACTGCAAGTATCAACTTGATTCCTTTAAGTTCTCAATGCCTCAATGCAAGTGTCAACTTATCCTTTATTCCTCAAGCCTCAGCTCTTCACTCAATCTCAATTGAACCTTCTTCATAAGTTTCAACTTGATCTTCAAGCTTCGGCTCTCTTTGCTTTACCAATATCAACTTGGCTTTCCTCTTCATCTACAAGCTTCAGCTCCTCAGGGTGGCCTTCAATCATATGGAAGTATCAACTTCATCCTTCAATCTTCTTCAAGCAAGGAACTCCATCCTCTGGCAAGGGAGAAAGATGCATCTATCAAGAGCAAAGTTGGGATGATTGGTAGCAGAGTGGAGACCAAAGGTCACCACTGGGCATCCTGTATTCAGAGAAAGGGACCCTCAAAGGTTCTACCAATTTGAAAAGAGCCACACATCCTACCAAAGGAGGGATGAGGCCTTTACAAAGGGACCTTACATCATAGGGAAGAAGGGAATTGATCAACTTATTCCATGTTTATGAAGGAAGAGAACTATCTAGAAGCTCTGCCTACAAAACCCTAATCTTAACCTAATCAGGACTACACCACAAGAAGGGAAGATCTTCAAATCCAAGCCTCTTCAAGCAATCCAATGCATCTTCAACTTGTCTTCATCATCACCCAAGAACAAGCAAAGCAACAACCCTAATCTAAGGGAACTAAAGATGTTAATCTAGTTGAGTTAGTGCCTTAGAATCATCTAAAACTAGCACCTAAACTAAAATCAATCAAAAATAGCAAACTATCTTATAAATTTCTACAAAAATTCCTAAGGGATCCTAACTCAATTAAGAACACCTCATACAAAAACCAGGGACTAAATCATCTATTAAGTCCTAAAACCAATGTCTAAACCATAAGGTATCAACTATAAACCCTAAAAATGGAGCTTCTAAAGGTTTCAACCTAAACTACCACCTATGCTCATCACAAAAATGTGAGAAAATTCTATAGGGAGCATGCATGTCTATGCTAACTACTCACAAAAAATCAGGATCAAAATCATCATCACATGATCACACAAAATTCCACAACATCAAGTATCAAACGTAACTATTTTAATATCAATTAAAATGAGAAAATTCCCATAAAATCAGAAAATGCATGAAACAAAAATATTTTTTCTCCAAAATATACTATACTCAGCCATGAATATAATGCAAAAAGAATGGGGTTAATTGGATCATTTTTCAATTTTATATGATTTAATCAAGAATCATGAATAAAAATGAAAAAATAAAGAAAATCCAATTAAAATAGACAAATGCACGGTGCAAGTAGTAACCAGAATCAGTTCATATAATGGATTGGGCCATGGGGGGGTGCTGATATCAATCTTTTCACTAAGTCCAGAACCACAAATAAATGAAACGCTGCGTTCCATTAACTCAGATCCTTCACAAATTGAAATTAAAATGTGGCCGTTGGATGAGGGTCTTAGTCCAAGTCAAACCTTGATCTGATGGCTATCAAGTCATCTTCACCAATTCAAACCTCTGAAACTCGCGCGCAGCTCCGGCCACCACCGGTGGTGCTCCGGTCACCATTCCACAACCCTAGTTCAACATAGAGTCCACCATAGGCCACGATCCCTTAATGAAACATGTCCCAAATTCCCTCACGAATTCATTCATGCCCTTAATTCTCTCTGAAACCTCAAGATTCACAAGAACCAATCCTCAACCGAAAATGGTAACACACCTATTTTGTCTCTAATTCTCAAATTAATGGTCTGAAATCATTCCTACACCGTTCTACAATGCATCTAACACCCTAATTCATATTGATTCTACCTAATTTAAGTTGGAAGAAGAACTTTACATACCTGTCAAATCATGATGAACAGATGCACTAAATCTTCAAATCAAGCTCTCTAACCTTCCAGACACGATTAATGGATCATTCCCTTGCTTCTATATGCACAAGAACTGGCTAAAAACTCCTGAAACTTGAAACCCGATGGTGAGTTGCAGGTGGAAGAATCTGAGATCAAGAACACCAATCAGCCACGAATTCCTCTTGATTATGATCTGGAATCAATCCTTAGCATCCATGGAAGAAGTTGCAATCAAGAAAATGGATGGAAAGTGAAGAAATTGGTGAAACCGAATTCAGTTGCAAGCTATGCAATTTCAATCTCAATCTTTTCTATCTCCTTTAATCAACACCAACCTTTGCTTTGGATCACCTCTACTCAATATATAGAACATGTATGAGTGATCTAGAACCCTCTAGATCCTTCTAATGAGAGTTTCAATCTCTCATGTCATGAGATTTTCAATCACATGTCATGGTATGCATAACTCTGCAAACAGCTTGAAACCAACCCCATTCTCTTCCAATTTCTCCCCTAGTGATATTTTGAAAGTGTTTGGCTTGCAAGGGATCTTGCTCATGCCTTGAATTTGAGTTTTGCAAATGTTACTTATCATCTAAGTAACTACTTTTCAAAGCAAGTCCACAAATTAGACCTCAAATCAAAAATGTGGCTAAACCAATGTTCTTAAAATGTTTTTTAGAGTCAAAATGATATATTACATGCCTTGGTTTGGAGGTGTAGATCAAAAATATCAATTTCCAACTTTGGTTTATTTAACTTATACCCTTATTTTAGGTCATTTTTGCAACTTTGAGCTACAAGCAATTTCAACAACTCATTACCTCTTTACTAGCCTTAAAACATCATTTTGAACAAGTTTGATGTTGAATATTTTCCCATTTGAAGCTTGGAAATAGGAGTTATGGCCTTATGGTTGAAATGACCTATAATCTCCAAATGACCAAAATGCCCTTGACTTGTCAAAGCCATAACTTGAGTTCTGTAAATCCTATCAAGGACTTCTAGTACTCTCTAGAAATCTAAGAGAATAAGGAACAACATTCATGTTGACCAGGAGTTCATAGGAATCATCCTTCTTGGGCAAAGGTTTCATGCAAGTTGAGTAACTTTCAAGCCCCAAATTCACATACCTCAGATGACATGTAACTTGTCAAAGTCATAACTTGAGTTCTATAAATCCTATCAAGGACTTCTAGTACTCAAATTAAATCTAAGATCAAGCTCTACAACATTCATGTTGGGGGCAAGATGAGATGACAATCACATCTTGAGCTAAACTGCCTTGAAGATAGGGGTCAAACTAGGGGATTTTACACTGTCAAGCCTTAGAAACCCTAGCTTGAAACTTCTCAAACTCTCCAATCATGATGAGTTGACCTTGGAATCATCCTTATAACATCTCAATGCATCAATCCATGATCACATGGCTCTTGCATTAGGTCTCAACCCTCTCCAAATCATCAGTTGACCTAGGGTTGACCCAGTCAAACCCTAATTGCATCAATCATGCCTGAGTCTTCTTAATCTTGCACACTGACCTATCTAGGCCTCATGATGGCTTTCAAGACATCTCATAAGTTCTATCAAGGCTTCAAGTCCACATTCCTGGCTTCAGAATCATCTGAGGAGCTCCCACAACTCTCAAGTTAGGAGGCACACACTCTTGGTTTCAACCACTCTCTCTGAGGATCTTTTAACTTCTCTGACAAGGATATCAACCCTTGAACACTTGAATAAGCTTCTTAGCTAGCTTCCAGGTCTTGTGTAGCTCTTGATTGGTAGTCATACCTATTGATCTCCTGCACACATGTCAATGAAATGCAAATGATAATGCTAATGTGAATGAAATGAAACATAAGCTAGGTAAAGAAATGTTGGGCAAATTTTGGGGTGCAACAGCTGCCCCTATTCAAACGGCTTGGACCTGACTGGGTGAGAAGCGAACGACTCTCAACCAATCAAGGTAAAAGACGGTTGAATACTAACAAACCCGGAAATTTTCCAACTGCACAAGTACACGGTACTCTGATGGGAACAAATCTTCGGAAACTGAAATAATAGCTGCACGGCAACTAGCTGGGGAATTGGTCACACGGTAACTAGCGATACATGGTCGATCATGACGTCAGGCATCAGGATTCCTCGGGATTTATCAGGTCACCAATCAAGTTAATCATGCCATCGGGCATTCAAAGAAATTTTTAAGCGTCAGCCGAACTTCATCAGTAAGTCGGGAATAGAATTCTCAGTCAATCATGAACCAATTGGGGATACTCAAACTTCTGCCGTCAGGCACTCCGCATCAGCTGGGAGAACTGCTTTGTTAATACGATTGGACTTCAATCATCAAGTCTTCAAGGGAAGTTTCAACTTCGCTATTCGGAAACCTGCTGGGGATGACACATCTCCGCTGGGGATTCTGGAGAACTATCAAGTACTTTGCTTCGGGAATCCAAAAATCATTCTAGATGAATCAACTCTGCTGAGGACATCAAGAATCATCTTGAACAAATAACTCCGCCGGAGACTTCAAGAATCATCCTGAACCAATAACTCTGCTGGAAATTTCAGGAATCATCCTGAGCAAACACTCTGCCGGGGACTCTAAGCGTCAACTTGAGCAACCCTCTCTGGAGACTTTACTGGGGATTTTAAGAATCATCTTAAACGAGCGCCTTCGCTGGAGAATTCAAGAATCGTCTTGGGCAGACGACTTTGCTGGGGAGGATTCAAGAATCATCTTGAGCAAGCGACTCTGCGGAGGAACACCAATCTCAATTGGACGCTGCTTGGGGAAACGAACTTCAGTCGACTGCTGCAGGGGAACGAAGCTCTACGAGAACCTGGACCTGCTGAGGAAAGCGATGTCAATCGCAGAAACAAACTGCACGGCATTCGCAGCCAACCCTTCCTGGAGGTAACGACTCCGGCGGGGAAATACAGCATTAGCTATTCAACACTCTACTGGGGAAAACCAATCATGGCCCGAACTGCTTTCCAAGGACTCGGCTCCCTTGGGGATCTGCAAACTCGGCTGGGGGAGAAGGGATCGTCCTGCTTACAGGGGAGAGTACAACTCTGCGGGGAATTTCAATTCTGTTGAAGACCTCAGTCTGGAACTATCGATTACTGCACACTTCAGTATGTGACTCAGCTAGGGAGATGACGACCCTTCGGGATGTATCTGATTGGGGAGAGAATCTTCTCTGCCTTGGGAGACATATCAATGCCTACGATCTCACGTTCAGACTCTGCAGGGAGAGGTTGCTGAACTTTGCTGGAGAAGAAGGAATCATCCTGCTTGGGGACGCATATGGCGTACTACCTGGTACATGCTACACCTGCACCAACATAAACAAACAGACAAGATACCCTTCTCAAAGGGACCTATCAAGGTTATCATCTTGTGACAATGTTCGAGTAATTCATTGTTTCAACAATCAGTGGCCTAGGCCAGTAAGTATATGTATGCGCATTTTGTCAAAAACATCGGCGTTCTTTTTCGCAAACAAAACAGGTAAATGCTAAACAAACAAACAGAATTGCTGAATAGTATACATTTTATTGATAATGAACCCCTGAATGGGCAAAAATGTTTTACAACGGATGCAGGCCCTTGGAATGAGGAAGCTGCGCAAATATAAAAACATAAATATACATCAGTATATACACAAATGTCGGCAACGAGGCGTAGACGAACACCATGAGTTGATCCCTCTATGACCCACTCGACTTCGATACATCTCCGACGCTTCAGCTTCAGAAGAGATTGATTCAGATAAACGGCCCTCAGGTCTTCCAAACCACTAAACAATTAAAGTCCCCACGCGGAACGCGGTCATTTGCTTTTCAAATCCCTAACTTTTGCCTGAATCGCCCTTCCGGGTTTTCGATTCGTCGGGATACCCTTTTTTGCCAAAGTCGCCCTTCCAGGTTTTCGACTTTGCGGGTGTACGTTCTTTTCTTTTATATCCCTAATTTTTGCCCGAACCTTTTTCCTTTTTTATGGTTCGCCGGGATGCCCCATTTTTGCCTGGATATTCTTTTTCTTTCTAGCGGGTCGTTTTTTAAGCAAAGTATTTTTTAACTGCGTCTGCGTTCACCGGGGATGCAAAATCTTCTCCATCCATCGTGGATAACAACAAGGCTCCTCCCGAGAAGACCTTGCTGACGACGTACGGACCTTCGTAATTGGGAGTCCACTTGCCCCGGTGATCGGAGTATGGAGGAAGAATCTTCTTCAGGACGAGATCACCCGTCTGAAAGCCTCTAGGACGCACCTTCTTGTCATACGCTTTCTTCATTCGGCTTTGGTACAGAAGACCATATGCAATCGATGCTAACCTCTTCTCGTCCATCAGGCTGAGTTGGTTTAGTCGGTTCTTAATCCATTCTGCCTCATCGAGTTTCACATCAACCAAAACTCGTAAAGAAGGGATCTCCACTTCTAACGGTAGGACAGCTTCCATACCGTACACCAAGGAGAAAGGAGTCGCCCCGGTTGACGTACGCACCGCGGTACGATAACCGTGCAGTGCAAATGGCAGCATCTCGTGCCAATCCTTGTAGGTCACAACCATCGTCTAAACAATCTTCTTGATGTTCTTATTGACCGCTTCAACGGCGCCATTCATCTTCGGCCGGTAAGGAGATGAGTTGTGGTGTTCAATCTTGAAACTCTGGCACAACTCCTTCATTATCTTGTTATTCAAATTTGAACCATTATCGGTAGTGATCCGCTCGGGAATTCCCTAACGACAGATGATGTCCCTCTTTATGAATTTAGCCACTACCTGCTTGGTCACATTAGCGTATGAGGCTGCCTCCACCCACTTGGTGAAGTAGTCGATAGCTACTAGAATGAAGCGATGACCGTTAGATGCAGTGGGCTCGATCTTGCCTATCATGTCGATGCCCCACATGGAGAACAGCCACGGGGAGGACATGACATTCAACGGGCACGGCGGCACATGGATCTTATCGGCATAAATCTGGCATTTATGACATCTCTTTGCGAATTTAAAGCAATCCGACTCCATCGTCAGCCAGTAGTATCCTGCTCTCAGGATCTTTCTCGTCATAGCATGCCCGCCGGCGTGCGTACCAAATGTGCCTTCGTGGACTTCTTCCATGAGCATACTCGCTTCTTTCTCATCTACACATCTGAGTAGCACGAGATCGTGGTTTCTTTTATACAAAACTCCATCAGGATTTAGATAAATATTTCCAGACAGCCTCCTCAGAGTCTTCTAATCCTGGGTTGACGCTCCCTCAGGATACTCCTTAGTCATAAGGAAGGTCTGAATGTCATGGAACCATGGCTTGCCGTCGGGGGCTTCCTCGATTGCGAAGACGAATGCAGGTCTATCAAGACGAGAAAGGACAATCCTTGGGGCTTCATTCCAAAAATTGACTTTATACATCGAAGCCAACGTGGCTAAGGCATCAGCCATCTGATTCTCGGCCCTGGGCACATGATGGAGTTCCACTCGATCAAAGAACGGAAGCAGCCTTCTGGCATAATTCATGTACGGCACCAAATTCGATTGACGAGTCTCCCACTCCCCTTTAATCTGGTTAATCACAAGTGCCGAGTCACCATATACATCTAGGTTCTTGATTCTCAAATCAATTTCTTCTTCTAGACCCATGATGCATGCTTCGTACTCCGCTTCGTTATTGGTGACCGGAAACGTCAGTCTCGCAGTGAACGGGATGTGGGATCCGTGGGGAGTCGTGATGATCGCCCCAATGCCACTTCCATAAGAATTAACCTCCCCATCAAATATCAATTTCCATTGGGATTTCCTATCTGGACCCTCGTCGGGCAACGGTTCATCGCAATCTTTCGCTTTAAGAAACATGATATCCTCATCAGGGAATTCAAATTTCATAGGCTATTAATCCTCGATCGGCTGTTCGGCAAGGTATTCAGACAATACGCTTCCCTTGATGGCCTTCTGGGAAACATACTGAATGTCATATTCCGTCAACACCATTTGCCATCTGGCAATCCTGCCCGAAAGCGCTTGCTTCTCGAAGACGTACTTGATCAGATCCATCTTCGAAATTAGCATGGTGGTGTGATTGAGCATGTACTGTCGTAAACGTTTGGCAGCCCAGGCTAATGCACAACACGTCTTCTCCAGCATCGAGTAACGAGATTCACAGTCTGTGAACTTTTTACTCAAGTAGTAAATGGCGTGCTCCTTTCTGCCCGTCTCGTCGTGCTGACCGAGAACACACCCCATACTATTCTCAAGAACTGTCAAGTACATGATTAATGGCCATCCGGCCACTGGGGGTATCAAGATCGGAGGTTCCTGCAGGTACTGTTTTATCTTATCGAATGCCTTCTGGCAATCCTCGTTCCAGATAATCGCCTGATCTTTCTTTAGCAGTTTGAACATCGGTTCACACGTGGCCGTGAGCTGAGAAATAAACATTGCAATGTAGTTTATTCGGCCCAGGAAACTACGAACTTCTTTTTCTGTTTTTGGCGCTGGCATTTCTTGTATGGCTTTTATCTTCGCAGGATCAACCTCGATGCCTCTTTCACTCACGATAAACCCCAGTAACTTTCCGGACCGTACTCCGAACGTACACTTGTTAGGATTCAATCTCAACCTGAACTTCCTAAGCCTCTCAAAAAGCTTCAGCAAATTGACCAGATGTCCCTCCTCCGTTTGGGACTTCGCAATCATGTCATCAACATAGACTTCAATCTCATGATGAATCATGTCATGAAACAAAGAGACCATTGCTCGTTGGCAAGTGGCCCCTGCGTTCTTCAGACCGAAAGGCATTACCTTGTAGCAAAATGTTCCCCAAGGTGTAATAAACGTAGTTTTCTCCATGTCCTCCGGCGCCATCTTGATCTGATTGTAACCGGAGAAGCCATCCATGAACGAAAATACGGAGAACTGAGCTGTATTGTCGACCAACACATCAATATGAGGCAGCGGGAAATCATCTTTAGGGCTCGCCCTATTCAAATCCCGATAATCGACGCACATTCGTACCTTACCGTCCTTCTTCGGTACAGGCACTATGTTGGCGACCCACAGAGGGTAAGTAGTGACCGCTAAGAAGCCAGCATCAAGCTGCTTCTGCACTTCTTCTTTGATATTAATGGCCATATCTGGTCGCGTCCTTCTAAGCTTCTGCTTAACGGGAGGACAATCTTCTCGCAGCGGCAAGTGGTGGACCACGATGTCAGTATCAAGTCCGGGCATATCTTCGTATGACCAAGCAAAGACATCACTATACTCCCTCAGCATCTCGACCAATCTTCGCTTGACATCACTCTGCAAAGCAGCCCCTATCCTGACGTTCCTGACAAGTTCTTCAGAACCCAGATTCACGATCTCAATTTCTTCCTCATGAGGCAGAATAACTTTCTCTTCTTGTTTCAACAAGCGGGCCAACTCTTCGGGAAGGTCTTCTTCTTCATCAATCTCTTCTTCGGCTTGATAGATCGGGCAATCAAAGTCGAAGCGAGTCGTAGAAGGTCCAGATTCGATGTCATCTGCTATGTGGATCCTGCAATAATAAGGGTTAAGCTTAAGACAAGGATATGCAGGTTAGCACAAACCTCATTGCCATTTTATTGTTTTTCAAAACAAATATAAAACAGGAATAACAGAGATCACAATATTTGAATACTAAGAAAAACGCCTTTTGATTTATTGATAAAATGCATGTACATAATCAAACGAGGCCCTGACAATAAAACCGCTATGCTCCGGGTAGGACATAGGGTTGTACAATGATTGGAAAAAGTAAATCATTATTCTTTGCCTGCCACTTGGATGATATCCCTGACGGACCAGTTGTTGAGGCTCTCTCCTGGCTTGCTTGGCTGGATCCAAGAGTCTAAGTCACAGTCGCTATCTCTGCTGTCTTCAGACACCGCGTTGACGCTTTCAAATATCACCCCGCCGCTGGTAAACTGGATCGGCCCTTTACCTCGCGACGCACTGCTAGAAGAGGAGGCTTCAGCCGCGGGAGAATATCCTAACCCAAACTTGTCTTGCTTGTTAGGTATCTCCAAAATTCTCCCCCAGCCTGGGGTAGATCCGGCTTGAACAACGGCCCAGGCTTCCTTGAAGGAAGAGAGAGTCATCTCTGGCTTCTCAGTGACTACAGGCGCCACGTCCTTGACTTTAACAGCTTCGAACGCTTGGCATAGAGTTTCTTGGATTTCCCCATCCATCTCAACATACTTGAAAGACGACAAATGGCTCACCATTATGTCTTCCTCCGACAGCATACTTGAGTTTCTGGTGCAACGTGGAGGTCACGGCACCCGCCGAATGGATCCATGGCCAACCCAAGAGACAGCTGTAGGCAGGCATGATGTCCATAATGTAAAAGACCGCGTCGAACGTTTCCGGCCCAACTTGGATCGGCAACGTCACCTCCCCGAAAACATGGCGTTTGGTTCCATCGAACGCTTTCATGACCAGATCACTAGGTGTGCAAATCACTCCACGAGTATCTAACTTCATTAATGCCTTCTTCAGAAGAACATTGAGGGATGACCCCATGTCCACCAACACATGGGACATAATCGTTCCCCTACACTCTATCGAGATGTGCAGGGCGCTATTGTGGTTCCTCCCCTTCGGCGTCAGCTCTAGGTCAGTGAACCCCAACCCATTTCCAGCATTCACGTGGGCTACGACCTCTTCCAACTGGTTTACCGATATTTCCTGCGGTACATATGCGGCGTTCAACACCTTCAGCAGCGCTGTCGCACCCCAAATTTTGACCCCTTATATCCTCTTCATATCATATGCATTTATTTATCTCACTTTAACAAGTTCCAAGAGTGTATTTTGCCGAGACACAAATGAAACGGGGCTCCGCACTGGTAAAATCAGAGGTTCGAGGTTTGGGCAACCATCGTTTTGGGATGAATCATTCATGAAATAAGATCAAGAGTATCATATTGGGCCATGTGTGAGTTCAATTTGAAGTGATCACCCACAGATGGAGTGCAGCGCAGTTCAGGGTACTCGATTAGGGTTTTCGAGCAGGAAAAGTCAACCATAGTTTGACTTTGGATTTAAAGGAAGATTCAATGATGCAACTTTGGTCCAACAAGTTTATAAGGCTTAGTGAAGTCCCCTCAAAGAGTTTCAAAGTCTTGGAAGCTCCGAAACATGAACAGACAGTTCGGTAATCGCCGATCGATCGTACGGTTGACCGCAAAGTCAACCCCCTCAAGTTTTAGGAATTGGACTTCAAGTGGTGAAGCAAAGTTGTTCCTTATGTCATAGGGGACCTACATATCAATTTTCATGATCATCGGATCAAAGACGTGAGAGTAATTGGAAAAACGGGAAATTAGGGTTTCGAAAGGGGCTAAACCCTAACTCCCTAACCGCACACCCGATTGAAGTGGTTCAAAGCTCGTCGGAAAGCTCTTAGTAAGTCCTACAAAAGTCCTATACTAGGTCACACTCAGAAAATGCATGGAATTGAAGTTATCATCAAAATCGATTCTTAGTACAAAACACTTAGTGAAATTTTGAAAATCTGGCTGCACTAAAACTTGTTTTTGCTGACTTTGAGGGACTTTTCAACCAAGATTCACATAGATTTGGAACTTTTGGCAAACATGAATGTTGTAGAGCTACATAAGGGCTTTCCAAAATGTACAAGAACTCCCCAAGAGGAGTTAGGAGCTGAGAGTTATGAAGTGTGAAAGATGGGCCTGTGCACTAGTGTGTTAACTTGCTTAAACCCAACATAAACTTGGTTCCCAACCATACACTTCATCTCCAACCATGGATGGACATCTGATATGATAAGTTTAGAGGTTGGAATAGGCAAATTCAGAAAGGAATCTAAACAAGTACAAGATCTTGAGCAAAATCCATTACTTTAATAGAAGAAAGTACAAAAGGTACAACAAGAGAGAGAAGGTTGGGGGGCTGCAACATGAAGGTATGTCCTTTCTCACTATAAGGTCACTTCCTACAACTCATATAAGCTGATTTTTCTTGCATTGAGCCTTGCAATTGGTGTGAGGAGGGCTGCCACAAAGATCTTGCAAGATTTCTCAAAGAAACATCATGAAAATCTCTCCAACATTGGAAGTTACCAAGTTGCCCTCACCCTCATTCCTCCTATAAATAGGGGCATTCTCACCATCTTCAAACCACACCAGAACTACTCACAAGAACCAAGCTTCATAGTTCTCTTTCCCATTCTCTCTTTGTTTGAAAGTGAAGAAAGCTTAAAAACGCCGAAAACCGGCATTTTACAATTTTCATGCCATTTTCATTTCTAGCCTTATCAACACTCCCACAACCATCCACACATCTTCTAAATTACATATAGAAGGTGTGTAATCCCTTGAACCACCAAAAATCCCGGAAAATCAAAAAGTCAACCCTCGTCCCACCATACTTTGACCGAAAGCCACAAAAAACACAAAAAAGAGTTCCAAACATTTTCTTGAGGTTTTGATCACTCATACACCTCACATACCATATATCTCAGCTGTCCAAACTCATAGCAATCATTGGAAAAGCATATTTTGACATTTAGCATCAATAGTGCATTGTTACTTAAAATTGAAGAAAGGACCAAAGCCAAAAGGTGAAGTGCAAATCTCTGGTTTTCTCACTTATTCCAACCTGCTCAAAAGTGTCATCAAGAGGTAAGTGATTAATCCCTATTAACCTTTGCACCTTTTTTCATAAAATTGCATTTTTGAGTATTTTGGTTAAATGAGTATTATGTACCTTTCATGATGTTTTGTGTTCAATTGAATATGGTCTCCATATATGTGGATTTGTTTTACTTTTTTTTGGTATATTGGCTTTGGTAACTGATCACACTAAAATTCACCGTATTTCTGACTCCGATTTCGCACGCATTCTTAGCTTTTATTGTTGTTTTGCTTTGTTATTGCTTTGTTTTCTTATGTTTTCAGGTTTTTATAATAATCGGAGCTTGAATCGGGAAAAGGAGCGAAAAAGGAGTGAAAACGGACGAAAACCTAGAAATTCAGCATTTTGCACTTACGGCACCCACCGTGGCGGGCGCCATGGGGTTAGCCATGACGTGGCCACGTCTCAAGACCACTCCTCAACCTCCAAGACCCACGATCCCCACTACATCATCCCCTGTAGGGACCGTGGCGGGCGCCATAGGCCTGTGGCGGGCGCCACAAGGCAAAAATCTACAACCTCCACTTTTTAGTGGAGGGGCGTCCCGGTCATTTCATGCTTTCAGTTTTTACTATAAATAGGACCTTAGATTTTCGTTTTTCTTCATCCAGAATTAGAATTCTCTAGGCATATATCAGTTATAAAGCAGTTGTCATTCCACATCGGGGTGCCTCTGCAATCGAGTGATCGAGTCTGTAATCTGTCTGTGGTTCGAGTTTTGGAGCACTCTGGAGGAAGTTAATCCTGCCGCCATTTTAATTCCAGTTAGTATTTTATTTTTCCGCATTGCTTTACTTTTATTTATTTTCTCGCACTTTACTTTGTTTATTTCCCGCACTCGCACATTTACGTTGTTTATTTCCCGCACTCGCACATTTACGTTGTTTATTTCCCGCACTCGCACATTTACGTTGTTTATTTCCCGCACTCGCACATTTACGTTGTTTACTTCCCGCACTCGCTTTAAATTACTTATATGAAAAACTATAAAAAGAATATTTACTTTATCATGTCTAACTAATCCCATAAAGGTTAGAATGTAAGGATCGTAATTAAACCAGTAATCAGTATAATTGTTCGTGGAAACACCTAAGGGCTATTTTATCTTTCAATTCAAGTAATTGTTTTTAACTATTTCAAAAACAGCCAAAAGCGCTTTGTATAGTTCATTAGGAGTTTTTAGATTAAAAAGAAAAGAGATTTTAAAACGATTTTCGGACGCGTTATGAGGTTTAGAGTCTGGTTCATAAGAACCTCTTTTTGCTAAGAAGTCCAGGTTAAAATACTTTTCAACTTTGTTAAGAAACTATATTTCTTAAAAATAGGTTTACTACTCTAACGCAGTACGCACCTTCTTATCCGTGACAATAGGAGGGGTTGATTAGAGAGTACAACTCGGTTCTGAATACGCGAAAGCGACAGTTCCTGTTAAATTAGTTCTTTTCAAAGGAGAAAACATTGCCCATAAGTAGTTCCATTAACAAGTACTGGATTATCATTGATTACGTGAATTACATTCGAGCCTGTCTTTTATTTATTATTTAAAATTATAATTTTATTTACCATTGCACCCTTACTAAAACCCTTAAAAATAGTTGCCTTAGATAAACACCATAACAACAGGTACGATAGATTGACACTTGGTCTCTGTGGATTCGATAATCTTTTATATTACTTTGACGTGATTCGTACACTTGCGAAAAACACGCATCAAGTTTTTGGCGCCGTTGCCGGGGACCAATATCGTCAAATTTCATTACCCTGTAGTTATACCGTTTAGACTAAGGTTGTTACCCACCGGTCAATGCGAAAGACTCGCAGTGCCGGAAGTTTAGTAGACCCTCTAGCTGAACCTGAACATTACGCTCGCGCACGTTTATTTTTCCATAGGAATAGGAGAGCTATGGCCGAAGATCAAAATCGAAGACCTCTTAAGGACTTCGCCCAACCATCAAACGAGGAACCTAGTTCCAGTATAGTAAACCCCGCTATCCCAGCCAATAATTTTGAACTTAAGCCATCCCTGCTGCAATTAGTGCAACAGAGACAATTCGCAGGTCTCGCTACTGATAACCCGAACCAACATTTAAAAAACTTTCTTCAATTAGCAGACACCTTTAAAACCAATGGAGCTTCTCCTGAGGCAATACGCTTAAGATTATTTCCCTTTTCCCTCAGAGATAAAGCTCTATCATGGTTAGATTCCCTTCCACCCAATTCAATAACAACTTGGGATGACCTTAGAAAAGTTTTCCTTGCTAGATATTTTCCCCCAAGTAAGACCGCTCTTCTTCGAAACCTAATAACTAGATTTACCCAACACCAAGGAGAGTCGTTGTTCGAAGCCTGGGAGAGATATAAAGAACTATTAAGAGCATGCCCACACCATGGCCTACAGAATTGGCTAATCATCCAAACCTTCTATAATGGACTTCTTTATAACACTAAAATGACCATCGACGCTGCCGCTGGTGGCGCACTGATGAACAAACCTTACCCTGAAGCTAGTGCCCTTATCGAGGATATGGCCCAAAACCATCAATCATGGGGAGTAGAACGAGCGACAGTGGAAAAGAAGGAAGCCCAAGGAGGAATACATGAGCTAAGCTCTATAGACATGATGCAGGCTAAAATGGACGCGTTGGCCCTTAGAGTCGAACATATGTGTACAACTCCGAATACTGTTGCCGCAGTTTCGCCGAATTGTGAGATATGTGGAACGCAAGGACACCAATCCGCCGAATGCAATCTGTTGAATGAAACCAACACTGAGCAAGTGAACTATACCCAAGGGAACCCATTTTCAAACACATATAACCCTGGATGGAGGAATCACCCAAACTTCTCCTACAAAAATAATAACCCTATCCAAAATACCGCACCTCCGAGACAACAAGGTTACCAAGCCCCTAGAACAAATCAACCTATGCAACCTGTACCACCTAGCCCGAGCTTTGAGGAAGTTGTAAAAGATTTTATCGTTGCTCAAAAACAACAAAACAAAGAGTTCATGAACCATAACGTCCATGTTAACGAACTAATTACCAAGTTAGGAACCAAGGTTGATCAAATTATTACTCATAATAAGATGCTTGAAACCCAGATCTCTCAGGTAGCGTTAAACCAAGCCCCACAGACTACACCTGGAGGACAGTTCCCTGGACAACCTCAACAAAACCCGAAAGGGCAAGCTAATGCCATTACTCTACGAAGTGGAACCGCTTATAAGGAACCTTTAAACCCTAGATTAAGTGAGCCCGAAACTTCTGAGAGGAATGAGGAAAAGGAACCAGAGAAGCCTGAAACCCCGGAAAGTCAAGAAAAAGGAGAAGAACCTAAAAATAAAACCTATGTACCGCCACCGCCATACAAACCACCAATACCTTACCCTCAAAGATTAAAGAAAACCCAAATCGATAATCAATATCAAAAATTCGTTAAGGTTATAGAAAAACTTCACGTAGAAATCCCCTTTACAGAAGCCATCACCCAAATACCTTCTTATGCTAAGTTTCTCAAAGACATACTTACAAATAAACGTAGACTCGAAGATCCGAAACCCGTGGAATGTAATTCTATTTCCGAAAATAGGTTAGCAAAGAAAGATAAAGATCCCGGAAATTTTTCCATTCCTTGTGTTTTGGGGAATCATGTCATCGAAAAAGCTTTTCTAGACTTAGGAGCTAGTGTGAGCTTAATGCCTTTAGCAGTTTGTGAGAGATTAAACTTAGGAGAATTACAACCTACTAAGATGTCACTTCAATTAGCCGATAGATCCGTTAAATACCCTATAGGCATACTTGAAGACGTCCCTGTTAGGATAGGTCAGCTGTTTATACCTACTGATTTTGTTGTCATGGACATTAAAGAAGATGACGACATACCAATCCTCCTAGGTAGACCGTTCTTATCGACTGCTGGAGCCGTAATAGATGTTAAAAAGGGAAAACTAACTTTTGAGGTAGGTGGCCAGAAGATAGAATTTATATTGTCAAAATTTCTTATGGCACCTGTGATAGGAGATTCTTGTTATGCCTTAGATATCATCGAAGAATGTATTAGGGAATTAGAACAAGAAGAAGAAACTGAATCTATGAAATTGCCATCAACCCTTATTTTGGAAGATGACAATTATAAAACACCCTACATTGATGATAACCTTCACGAATGTTTATCTCTTACCCCAGATCCTATGCCTTGCCCTATAAAACCGACCGTAAAACTTAAGGAACTGCCTAAAAACCTGAGATATGAATTTCTTGATGAAGATATGAACCGTCCAGTTATAGTCAGTGCTACCTTAAACCAAGAAGAAACCGATCAATTATTAGAAGTTTTACGTAGGTACCCCTCAGCCTTAGGATATAAGATCTCTGATCTAAAAGGAATAAGCCCATCCGTATGCATGCATCGGATTTTGCTTGAAGAAGATTCAAAACCTTCTAGAGAACACCAACGTAGAATAAATCCTATAATGAGTACTGTAGTTAAGACTGAAGTTCTTAAGTTACTAGAGGCAGGTATAATATATCAGATCTCGGACAGTAAATGGGTGAGTCCTGTGCATGTAGTACCTAAAAAGGGAGGCATCACAGTCGTGCAAAACGAGAAGGGCGAACCTGTAGCAAAAAGAACTGATGGAGGTTGGCGTATGTGCATAGATTATAGAAAATTAAATAAAGCAACTAGGAAGGACCATTTCCCATTACCATTCATAGACCAAATGTTGGAGCGCCTAGCCAGACACTCTTACTTTTGTTATTTAGATGGATATTCAGGATTCTTCCAAATACCTATTCACCCCGAAGATCAAGAAAAAACTACCTTTACATGCCCAGTTGGAACCTTTGCCTATAGAAGAATGCCTTTTGGACTTTGTAATGCTCCTGCAACTTTCCAACGCTGCATGATGTCTATCTTTGCTGATTATTTGGATGGAATCATGGAAGTATTTATGGACGATTTCTCAGTTTGTGGGTCAGATTTCAAAAATTGTCTTGTCAACCTTGAGAAAATCCTGGAGAGATGTGTGGAGGTAAACCTTGTGCTAAATTGGGAAAAATGTCATTTCATGGTCACCGAAGGGATTGTTTTAGGACATATAGTTTCCAAAAAAGGTATAGAGGTAGATAAAGCAAAAATAGAGGTCATAGAGAATCTAAAACCGCCGAAGACTATCAGGGAGATAAGAAGTTTTCTTGGACATGCCGGATTTTACCGACGTTTTATCAAGGATTTCTCCAAAATAACAAAGCCCTTAACTGGTCTTTTAATGAAAGATGCTGAGTTCATCTTCGATGAAAAATGTACTGAAGCATTTAATCTTCTGAAGCAAGCTCTGATTTCAGCACCTATAATGAAACCCCCTGATTGGTCGGAACCGTTTGAGATAATGTGTGACGCCAGTGATTATGCTGTTGGAGCCGTTCTAGGTCAGAGAAAAGATAAGAAGTTACATGTGATTTATTATGCCAGTAGAACCCTAGACGCTGCACAGCTCAACTACGCAACAACCGAAAAAGAGCTCCTAGCTGTAGTTTTTGCAATAGACAAATTTAGATCTTATCTAGTAGGAGCCAAGATTATAGTTTACACCGACCATGCTGCCATTCGTTACTTACTAAGCAAAAAGGATGCCAAGCCTAGGTTACTTCGATGGATACTATTATTACAAGAGTTTGATTTGGATATCCGTGACAAGAAAGGCATTGATAATGTGGTAGCTGATCACTTATCTAGGCTAGAATACCTGAAACCTGATCCAGTACCCATAAATGACGATTTTGCCTACGATAGACTGATAGCCCAACTAGAAACCATTGAAGATGATAACCCAGACCCTCATGAGCAATTTCATAAATCCTTAGCTATAAGCAATGTACCTTGGTATGCAGATTTTGTTAATTACCTAGCCGCTGACATCATACCCCCTGATCTAAACTACCACCAGAAGAAGAAGTTCTATAGTGATGTGAGAAACTTCTATTGGGACGATCCATTTCTTTTCAAGAGAGGTAAAGATGGCATTTTCCGCCGTTGTGTTCCAGAAGAAGAGGTAAATAATATAATTGAGCATTGTCACTCTGCACCCTATGGTGGACATGCAAGCACATCTAAGACCTACGCCAAGATTCTTCAAGCTGGCCTATTCTGGCCTACTATGTGGCGTGATGTCCATGCTTTCATTGTCAAGTGTGACAGATGCCAACGCACAGGAAATATTTCAAGACGTAATGAAATGCCGTTAAGAAATATCCAAGAAGTAGAACTCTTCGACGTATGGGGTATAGACTTTATGGGACCGTTCCCACCATCTTTTGGAAATCAGTACATATTAGTAGCTGTTGACTACGTGTCTAAATGGATTGAAGCTATCGCCGCACCCACAAACGACACCAGAGTAGTCATCAAATTATTCAAGAATTATATATTTCCCAGGTTTGGAACACCCCGTTTAGTCATAAGTGATGGAGGATCACACTTCATATCAAGAATATTTGATAAACTTTTAAGCAAGTATGGAGTTAAGCATAGAGTAGCAACACCATACCACCCACAGACCAATGGACAAGTGGAAGTATCTAATAGGGAGATAAAACAAATCCTCGAGAAGACTGTCTCTATATCTAGAAAAGATTGGTCGCAGAAACTTCAAGAAGCATTATGGGCCTATAGAACCGCTTTCAAAACTCCTATAGGAACAACCCCTTATCAACTGGTCTATGGAAAATCATGTCACTTACCATTTGAGTTGGAGCATAAGGCCTATTGGGCCATCAAAACTTTGAATTTGGATTACTTGACAGCTGGTGAGAAACGTATCCTTGATATCCACAAATTAGAAGAGCTCAGACAATCTGCCTACGAAAATGCCATCATATACAAAGAAAGAACAAAAGCTTGGCATGACAAAAGAATCATAAGAAGAGACTTCAAAATAGGCGATCCTGTTCTCCTGTTCGATTCTAGGTTACGACTATTTCCAGGTAAACTCCGTTCGAGATGGACTGGCCCTTTCGAAGTATCTAAGATCCTGAGATCCGGTGCTATTGAAATCAAGAACCAAACATGTAAACCGTTCATAGTCAATGGACAGAGGTTGAAGCCCTACGAAGGAGGTGACATTCCAACAACATACACCTGTCATACTCTGAGTGATCCACCATATCCTTCCAATGATGTTTAAATATCGGTCGTCGAGCTAATGACGTTAAACAAGCGCTGCATGGGAGGCAACCCATGGTTTTTCTTATTTTTGTACTTTTTTATTTTTACTTTATTTTAATTTGTTTATTTTATTATTATGTCAGGACTCACGATTGAATGTTTTATGTGCTTTCAGGACTTGTTTGCTAACCTTGTACAGAATGCAGAACCCTGATGACATGCACGTGGCCTTTAGAGATGATGCACAGAGAGAGCGTTACTATGTTCACATGAGACGCCCTATGGCTCCTACCAGGTTTCCAGACTACTCCTGATGCTATTCCAGAGACTCCGATGGGGTATTTTATGAGCAGAGAAGTGGAAAAGTTTTGGACTAAAATATCAGGCGGAGGGAGCCAAGATCCTTCTACCCAGTTTTCTCAGGTAATCCACAACCCTGCATTGAGGTACTTCCAGATGATTCTAGCACATTCTTTCCTAGGTTTTCCAGATACAGAGACACTGCTAAGTGAAGAGGAGATTTTCCTACTGTTTTGTGCGACTCAGTCTCGCCCTGTTGCTTGTGGCAACTTTCTACTGAAGGGCCTTGCTAGTGTTGCCAGATCATCAGTAGGAATCATCCATGTCGGTGGGATTGTTACACAGATTGCTACTGCATTGGGTTTGTCTCGCAAGCTATTGCACCTCAGGACCTTCTGCTGCTACACCACCCTGGATATTGATTTTTGTCTTGATAGAGGACTGATGAGGAGGGCTTCTTTTGAGCCCAACATGTTTAGATTGCTGATCGACGGTGAAGCGATACACTACTTTACATTACCAGATCCGCTGATGACCAGTGTCCATGATCCTGCCAATTGGAGTTATGCTCTAGAGGGTTATGGAGAGACTGTCGAAGAGCCGAAATCGCCTCCCGCCGCTGAGTACACTCCTACACCTCTTACTCCCCGAATCACTGTTATGTCTAACAATATGTCTCTGCAGCCACCTGACCTACAAACACAGATTTATGAGCTCCGCAAGGAGACTGCCCTGCTCAAGCAGGAAGTGGCAGACTTAGAGTTACAGATGCAGGTTTCTGATCTCACTCATGCCTCAGAGACCGATGCTCTACATCAGGCGATCGACGAGCTTCGGAGGGAGATAGCTGAGATTCGTGGATCAAGCCAGGATAAGAAACCTACCACATGACTCATTCCACCCTGACAGCACTACCCTAGTATTTAACTTCCTTTTATTTATCGCATTTCCAGACATATTTTACTTTATTGCAGCTTTTATATTTTCATGCACTTTGAATTCCTTATATATATATATATACATATTATGCACTAATTTTTATTTTTCTTTTTCTTTTTTGATTTTTAATTATTTTATTTTTGTCGTGCAAAGAAAAAAAATATATAAGACAAAAATATGCAAGTCAATGCCTTGAAAAGAAGAAGAAAACGCTATTCAGACCCCCCGGAAGACAAAGGTGCAAGGAAGGCCCAAAGGAGGATCCAAAACCACAAGGCCCAGGAATTGGCCTTGTGGCGGGCGCCATAGGCCCTGTGGCGGGCGCCACACCGTATCAACAAGCAAATACGGGATTCAATCCCCATTTCCACCATTTTCATCCCTTTCTTCACCAAAAACCCATTTTTCCAACCTTCCAAATCCTCCTTGAACCCCATTAAAGCTCCCCCATTTCCAAAATACCCTCCATCCATAAAACATATCCAACATCCATTTCCATTTTCATCCATCAAAAACCAAAAAAATCAAAACTTTATCATTCCCCTCATAAACCACTTTTCTACTATTTTCTCTACCTAAGGAGCTTTTCAACAATGGAGTTCAACGGATTTATTCTTCGTGATGGAAGACCGGGCGAAAGGCAACGGAAAATTATTCAGAGGCTTCAAAGTCGAGAAATCCTCTCGACTAGGTACGTCGACGATAACTGTCTGTATGCCCTGGGTATTTATCATAGTGTTTTTAATTTATTAGAATTTCTAGGCTTGCATAATATTTTCATTAATCAGGAACCTACCTATGAGAGGCTGACAACTGAGTTTTTGAGTTCTTTGATATACACTGTCAGTCCTGACACTGCTAGCACTGTCGGTACTGCTATTTTTAGACTGTTTGGAATTGAATATGAATTCAGTACCAATGAGCTAGCAGATTTGTTAGGAATCCCTCATAGGGAAGGTTCGATTTGTGAGGCACCTTTGGATGCTGAATGGTCGGCCGAAGTATTTACCTTCTGGCTAAGGCTTTCAAGTACTTCAATTAATTCTTTTGAAGGGATACTTGCGTCGACCATTCACAACCCGGCCATAAGAGTTTTTAGACTTCTTTTGGCATGTACTATTTTTGGCCGGGAAAGTCCAAACAAGGTTAATGCTCGTGAACTCCTATTTTTGCAAGGATGCCTCACTAGAACCCACATCAATCCGGTCCCGTTTATGCTTGCCCACATGACTTTATTTACTAATAAAACAGGACCGATTGTTTTTGGAGGGCTTGTTACGTCTATTGCTCGGGCTCTTGGCCTGAATGATGAGATAGCTACACTTGAACCACTACCTCCTCGCACAATTAATTTAAAATTTCTGAAAGACATGAAATTGTGCCGAACAAGGAGAGAAGGTGGTTATGAGTTGATGATTCATGGGGTAGCTATCCCATCTGTTGCTTTACCATGCAGTAGACGTACTGATGTACGTGATGAAAGGAACTGGACCTATGATCTTAATGCTCCACGTGTTTTGGGTCCACTTCCTCCTAATATTCCCGATGGGGAGGCACATGACACTGATGATGAGTATGATCGGAGAGAGCAGTCTCCCATCCCTCACGTGTCCCCCCATCGTCCTTCACAGTCACACACTGCACCATCTTCCTCTAACCCTGTTGCAGGTACTGCTCCTGGATTCTTTGTCACCGAGGAGATGTGGCGTGATATGACAGCTAGAGAAGAAAGGCGTGATGGCCTTCTCTCTACTATTTCACAGCAGCTGACGAACAATATGAGCTTCATGCAACAATCGCGATTGGTTTCGGATCGTGCTTATAGCAACGTTTGCCGTACCTTGAACGATATTTCATTAGAGCAGAACCGTCAGAGAGAGTTCAACAGCCGACACTACCAGCTTGTAGAGGCTACTCAGGGTTCCATCTTGGGTAACCTTCGAGAGGTCCGGAGTGCTCAGGCTGCTTTATCAGCACGACTCGACCGGAGGGACCAGCATCGTAGTAGATCCCGTCGTTCCAGACCATCACATCAGGACGGCGAAGGCACCAGTGCCCCTCCTCAGTAGTCTTTTTCCAGGTTACCCCCCTTATCTTATTTCGAAACATTGGGGACAATGTTCGATTTAAGTGTGGGAGGGGATTTTATTGCTTTCTGTTATTTCCCTTTTTAGTTAATTTCCTTTCAGTTATTTCCCTTTTCAGTAATTTATTTTTCTTAGATAATGCATGAGTCTGACGAGTCACCAATATAGTGTTTTTTTTAGTTCATCTTCATTTTTTCCCATTTCCTTAGCCTTACCAGAAATTTTTAAAAAAAAAAAAAAAAAAAGAAAACAATGTTGTTTCACATGTTTTTTGGGCTTTGAGACAGGTTTAGATTAGGATGTGGTGACCTAGGTCAACTTTTTGAAACATCAGAACCATTTTAGCACCATAGACCTCTTGAATATAGGAATCACTCCTAAACCCCACCACCATGGCCTTTACTATCATTCAAAAAATTGTCCTAAGTAGTTTATTTTAGCAGTCAGCTCCGGCCTAAGCATACTCTACGTAGGGGGCCGATGAATATAAGTGAATGATCCAGTGCTAATAAAAAAAAAAAAAAAAAAAAAAAAAAAAAAAAAGGCAAACTCTGGTATAGGTGACCCTCACAAAGTCATTTAAACCGAAAAAAGAGAAGAAAAAATTTTTGCCACAAAAAGAAAAAAATTGCAAGTCACCTATTGTTAGTTGGTTCAGAGGTATCTGGCACTGAACTTGGTAGGGCGGATTACGATCCGATCCCCCGCAGCTACATTTAGGCGAAATAAAAACAGGTTTACACATGCTTGTGTGCCAGAAACCTTATGTTATGGATCAGAATCACTAACCGGTCACTCTACTATGAAGCATGTACGGATAACGGGCTTAATGTGATTGCGCCTGAATGAAAAGGACACAAAAAGATGAGAAGATAGGCCTAGGTATCGTGGGATGACATGGAGTGGTTAATATAGGATTGAAGTTTGTGTTTGTGTTACTATGGTACCCTTGGTTCACTTAGTTAGTATCTGTCACTGCATCCTGACTTGAACTTAGAATCCCTTTAGCCCAAAGACAAGTGTTGACACCATATTTTCTTAAGCTTTAATGTTTGCTTGAGGACAAGCAAAGGTTTAAGTGTGGGAGAATTTGATCACACTAAAATTCACCGTATTTCTGACTCCGATTTCGCACGCATTCTTAGCTTTTATTGTTGTTTTGCTTTGTTATTGCTTTGTTTTCTTATGTTTTCAGGTTTTTATAATAATCGGAGCTTGAATCGGGAAAAGGAGCGAAAAAGGAGTGAAAACGGACGAAAACCTAGAAATTCAGCATTTTGCACTTACGGCACCCACCGTGGCGGGCGCCATGGGGTTAGCCATGACGTGGCCACGTCTCAAGACCACTCCTCAACCTCCAAGACCCACGATCCCCACTACATCATCCCCTGTAGGGACCGTGGCGGGCGCCATAGGCCTGTGGCGGGCGCCACAAGGCAAAAATCTACAACCTCCACTTTTTAGTGGAGGGGCGTCCCGGTCATTTCATGCTTTCAGTTTTTACTATAAATAGGACCTTAGATTTTCGTTTTTCTTCATCCAGAATTAGAATTCTCTAGGCATATATCAGTTATAAAGCAGTTGCCATTCCACATCGGGGTGCCTCTGCAATCGAGTGATCGAGTCTGTAATCTGTCTGTGGTTCGAGTTTTGGAGCACTCTGGAGGAAGTTAATCCTGCCGCCATTTTAATTCCAGTTAGTATTTTATTTTTCCGCATTGCTTTACTTTTATTTATTTTCTCGCACTTTACTTTGTTTATTTCCCGCACTCGCACATTTACGTTGTTTATTTCCCGCACTCGCACATTTACGTTGTTTATTTCCCGCACTCGCACATTTACGTTGTTTATTTCCCGCACTCGCACATTTACGTTGTTTACTTCCCGCACTCGCTTTAAATTACTTATATGAAAAACTATAAAAAGAATATTTACTTTATCATGTCTAACTAATCCCATAAAGGTTAGAATGTAAGGATCGTAATTAAACCAGTAATCAGTATAATTGTTCGTGGAAACACCTAAGGGCTATTTTATCTTTCAATTCAAGTAATTGTTTTTAACTATTTCAAAAACAGCCAAAAGCGCTTTGTATAGTTCATTAGGAGTTTTTAGATTAAAAAGAAAAGAGATTTTAAAACGATTTTCGGACGCGTTATGAGGTTTAGAGTCTGGTTCATAAGAACCTCTTTTTGCTAAGAAGTCCAGGTTAAAATACTTTTCAACTTTGTTAAGAAACTATATTTCTTAAAAATAGGTTTACTACTCTAACGCAGTACGCACCTTCTTATCCGTGACAATAGGAGGGGTTGATTAGAGAGTACAACTCGGTTCTGAATACGCGAAAGCGACAGTTCCTGTTAAATTAGTTCTTTTCAAAGGAGAAAACATTGCCCATAAGTAGTTCCATTAACAAGTACTGGATTATCATTGATTACGTGAATTACATTCGAGCCTGTCTTTTATTTATTATTTAAAATTATAATTTTATTTACCATTGCACCCTTACTAAAACCCTTAAAAATAGTTGCCTTAGATAAACACCATAACAACAGGTACGATAGATTGACACTTGGTCTCTGTGGATTCGATAATCTTTTATATTACTTTGACGTGATTCGTACACTTGCGAAAAACACGCATCAGTAACCTACTGTCAAGAGAAGACATTGGATTTAGTTTTCATTGTGTGTTTCTGTTGAAAACCTTAGTTTCTGATTTGGTTGCAAGCATTGTGGATTTAAGGCTTTGTTCCTGTTTGTGAAACTTGGTTCTGCCAAGAGTGATACCAACTGTTAGGCTTGATAGTTTGATGCTCATTTGAAGCTTTGAGACTCTTTTCATATCAGGCTGTTAACATTATCATGTGATCAAGAAAACCAAGCTGTTGTGGAACCTTAGTTCTTGCTGCTATGAGGCTAAACTGTCATGATTAGGTTTCTTTGTAAATCACAAACTGACCATAGGCACAACCAGAGAGAATGATTTTGTTATAATTGGAGTTTGTTTTCATTTTTGAGGTTGTTTTTTAAATTGGCCTAGTTCAGAGGTTTAGGACCTAGTGTTTTTTTGCAAAGAGTATTACATTGTTGTTGGATTAAAAAAACTGATACATCCTGAGCTTGTGTGGTTCGGTTTCAAACCTTTAGGGTGTTAGTTTGTGGTATTAAGTTCAATCCTTGAAGAAACAGTTGGTAACCTTTGATCTTAGTTAATACACATCAGTTTTAGTTTATCATGCTGTTATGAATGATTGTTATCACATGAAAGCTTATTGGCATCAAAGTCTGTTTTGGATTATGCATAGCAGCTAACACTCATATTTTGCATAGAGCTATACCAAGCTGAGTTCATCATCCCAACATGTTTCTATGAGAATTCTAAACATGTCTGTATGTTTACTTTACTGTTTTGTGCACAGAATCAAGATTTCACCTGCTGTTACCAAGTACATCAATACATCAAATCACTCAAATACCATTTTTCCATACCAATTCTTTTTTTGAACCAAAATAGCATTTGAACATCTCATAAATATCATTTGAAGTGTGTTAGCATAACTACTCTGGCCTCAAGGCAGCTACCTCAAAATTCATGTTTCAAAACCACTTTGCACATGTGCTATAAATGCTTGTTTACTTTAAAAACACCCTGTTTGATATGCATTGATCTTTTGTGTTAGAGCTGTAGGTTAGATAGCATGATTTGTTTAAAATTATTTTGGATGGTAAGTCTGCAGTATGGTTTATTTCAAGATGTGGCCTAAAGCAAACTTGGATCCTTGAACGTGTTTCATGTACATTCAGTTGTGTATTTTGGCTGTGGCTGTTGGTGTGTAAAGAACAAGTGCCTCATAAATCATTTCTGCACAAGAGGCACCTAGGCCTGCATTAGGCAGTCTGTTTGGATATATTGAAAGGAAGTTTTTTGACTGTTATGAGATTCTAGAAGTTAGTTTTGAATTCAGTTTGTGTTCCTCCTAACACTAGTTAGCACAGGCTCAGTATTACCAAAGCTGTTAGATTCTAAAGCTAGCATAGTTTTGTTTGTACTTGAAATCTTGAGTGTGTTGAGGTATAGGTTCATCCCATTTCTGTTGATACTGAATTTGTGCTATCATTCAATGCCATAGTTTTGAATTGTTATGCTATAAACCTGCTACCACATGCCAAATATGCAGAAGTTTGTTTTCAAAACAGTAGGCTTTGACCAGTTTCACATTAGTCATGATTGAATTCTTGGGCTGCTTGATTGGTCCTACTTGGAATGTTGTTCTCTGTGCTAGTTGATCCTGTAACTGGCAGATTCCATTGATTTCGTGTCCTTAAATGTGATGTGCAAATTCATTAAATGTTAAGCATCATTATCATGCTGAAGAATTTGTTTTGATTGATCACTGTGATGCTGTCATGTTTGCTCATATTGTTCATATGCATCATTGACCAAAACTAGTCATAGCCACTGGAACTTCATTTTTTGCATAGAGCATTAAAAGACCTGACTTTATCTTTCAAGCATATTCCAATGTGTATTTGAAACCTGCTTGCATGTTCACCTTGTATAGTTTGTGCATAAAACTCATACTCACTGTCCACCACATTGCCAATACATAAATGATGCATGAGATCCACTTCTGATCACTCCAAGTTAGCACTGATTTTAGATTGAGCACACACACACTTGATTTCATATGTTGGTAATATGTATGTGTTCAAATTAGTCAAGAAAGTTTCAACACCAAGATGCATCTCAATATGGCTCATATTTTGGAAACAACTTGCATTTCAGGAATCTGTTTTCACATTAACCTTCTGCTAGCTCCTTTTGAGTTTTAGAATCATTGAAGTCTTGGTTAATTGATGTATGCATACCTGATAATGTTCAAAGCCTGCTTAAAATTAATCTGCACTGAACCATGTTGCTTTGCCATGTTGTTACATTGTTGCCAAGAGGAATCATAGCAGTTGACATTCACTTTCTGCATAACACATTAAAGAACTGATTCTAGCATATGCACCTGTTTTAAAATGTATCAGTATATTAGGTGAATGCTTGCTGTTAGTTAGGTATGTACAGGATTAAATTCATTGCTTCATGCTTCAAAATCATCAAGACACTCATCATGCCTGTAAGCTGTTTGTAGAAATGCCTGATCATCATGTGAAGTCTGCATTGGGTTTATACTCATCATTCTCATTTGTGAATCTATTGCTATTTCTGTTTAGATTAACTTTGAAGAGGTTTAATTACAGTTGCTTTTCTTTGACTCATGGTTAAGACTTCTGCATGATATGTGTATCCATTGCTATAAAAAACTGTTGATCATGTCAAAATATGCAAGGGTGTTGGTTTTGTTCAATACTTTGTTTCTGCTGTCTGGATTTGTTGGTCCACTTAGAACTTTTATCAAACTTCTAATTAATCTGTTAGAGATCATCAAGATTTAACATCTTTGGCTTGACTGATTTAGTGTTAATCATGAATTACATCTTTCTTTGTGTGGATGAAAGGTCATTAGTCTTTGATTTTGATGCATTGGTTCTGTCAGTTACCTTTTTGTTGCATGATCATATCATGACTTGTTCATTTCTGTGGCTGTGGCATTGGTGTTCAGTATGTTCCATAAGTGTATATATTGCATTTGACTGTTGCTTGCTTGCATTTACATATCCTGCATTCAAATTTTAAAACATAGTTTTTTTCATGAACCAAAACAACAAGCTGAGTGAGGGCACTGTACTCACTGAGTTCATCTGAATGCCATGAATTCCATGCAATAAAACAGCTCCTTAGTATTTTACCTAGGTTTGACAACCTCTGATGCCCCTGAACTCAACCTTATGTGATGAGTACTGCACTGTTTTTGAATCTTTATTTTAACTTCATGCCAAGTCCACCTGAAAACAAGTTCTTGAGTTTAAAACAGTTTGGTGATTTAACTTTGTCATTGTAAGCTATTACTGTTAAGGCATTGTGTGTCTAGCATTTAATTTCTCACAGCATGACTAACCTTGTTCAAGTTTGATTCACTTTGTATGTGAGGTTTTTGGAGGTTATATCATGAATTCCCATCCTTCTTGCCAAAGCATTTTGTAAGCAATTCTTGTGCATACTCTACACTGGGTCAGGTTTTTACATCCCAAACACATTTCGAAACTCATGTGCATTTGCAATTGGATTTTAAAAGGGAGACTCAATTTCTAAAAAATAACACCACTACTGAATTCTTCAGTGAAAGATACTCAAGATTGAGTGAGGATTCACTAAATTCCATGGAGGTTTGGGTTAGTTTCAATCACTCAATTAATGGATATTTTGGTTATGCCTTGGAGTTGCCCAGAAAATTAATTGATTAGGCTATGTATATTTTTTCTTTCCATCCAATTAATGGATGTAACAGCCACCCCAGTGGCAGACCATTGCGCGCGTTATAACTTTCCACCAGCATGACAAGGGTTCGATCCGGGTGGAGGTCGAACCCTTTTGTTTTTTATTTGTCCAATTTCCATTAACGAACCATATTATTCATTCCTCTCGCTTCTCTATCACACGCGCGTGCGCGCCCCAGTGGTAAGATTGTGTGGCTGAAGGCATTAGGACGTGGGTTCAATCCCCACTGTTGCCCATTCTTTTATTGGTTTGTTTATTTTATTATCATGATATAATCAACTTTCAAACGTTCATAACTTATTTATTTTTTGTCAGATTTCATCCATTCTTTTTGCAAAATCTTTCTTACAACATCTAGTTTTGTTTAATAATTTAAAGTCTCATGATTGATTATCTCAACAATACTTGGGTATATTTGTCAATAAATTCCCTCTCAAGTCATTACCTTGTGTCTCGATTTAATTTACCCTTTATACCATGTTTATCTTGTAAGATTTATGGGTATGTACTTATGTTTGTTAGCATATTGAGATTCCGTCCTTTTGTTGGTTGTTACCATGAATGTTTATACCTCCTAAATTACGAGGCTAAACTAATTTAACTGTGTGATATTGTTATCTAGGCATAGTTGTTACTTTCAATTGTCAGTGGTTTATATGGTTGTTACCTTCATCATAACTTTCAATCCTTGCTAAAGCATGACTTCATCTTCGTTAAGATATGCCATTTGTAGCACTGCTTGTATTTATCAGTTGAAATCATTCATCTAACTTGAATTACTTGCTCATTATAATGTGCTTACCCCTCTTTGATTGTAATCTTTGTCTTCTATATTCCTCATACTTGAATAACTCTTTACCTCGGCCTTTGACTTTGAAAAGGCACCTTGAACTTTAGTTAAGATTAGAACCCATAAGCCATTAGACTTTGCCTAAGTCTAAAAGACCCGCCTTTACTAGGAGTGTCCCTCAACTAGAACCCTAGGATAGAGTTGTTAACTCTATGTAAGGATCATGGATATGATCACTTACTTCCCCCTTTGAGTGTTACAACATAGACATAGAGAGTTTTGTGAAACTCTACACAAACATTATTATGTTTGTTCCCCTTTGAACCTTGATCGCAATCAAGCGTTCTTCAACCCTAGTGAGGTGAACTACGATTGCTCTGATTCTATCCTAGTTAGGATACGTAGGCAGAGGACGCGATGTCTTTGCGAGCAAACTTAGAAACAATCTTAGGTCTTCATCTATCATAACCTTCACCTTTTTACCCAATACCCAAACCTTAGCAAATATTTAACAAACTTAGCATACAAACAAACAAAAGGTTCCTGTAGAGTACTACAGATGTTTAGGATGTGTGATACCTACCCTATGCATAACCAACCCCCGATCCCCGAATCTCTTAGCGTTGTTGTAACATCGCGCAAAAGGTTCTTTCTTTCTTTAGACCTTTCCTTTGGATAAATTAAAGTCCGGTTGTAAAAGAATTGAGGTTCAAGTTAATTCAATAGCTTGATATCCGATTTTCACCGCAACAGAAATGGCGACTTCACTGGGGACTCTTAAACTTTTGAGGGTTATCCCTATTTTGTTTAATTGTATGCTATATTTGTAAATATTTGCTTAACATGTATATTTGTCAATATATTTGTTTGTATGTTGGGCATTGGGTGCTTTGAGTGATGAGACGGTCCTATACCCGGACTTGAGTGAAATTATGATAGGATGGTGGTATATTCAAGAAGGCTTATAGGGAGTTGATTCCCGACCAAGCTAACTTGAGAAACCACCGCTCAGTGTAGGCCCTCTTGAAAGTTTTAGTATTGTTGATCGAGTATTCGTGAAAACAATGCTACTTTCAACGAAGGAGCCTATGACACTGTGGACTTTTAGAATACATTCTACCCCACTTTGGCCTTATTAGGACGTAGTGCGATGGCTATAAGGAAGTATTTCCGAAATAGTCGATACGCGATACTACACTCAGACAAGATTATCTTGAGAATATTATCGATTACCAAGTAATTTGGGAAGCCGATAATATCCGAAAGATGGGTCGATGACTCTGGGAACTTTGTAGAACCCGTTCGGCAGGTACAATCAATCCATAGCACAATCTTTGGGGATGGGTAGACCTTTGAACTCATGCTTGTCCTTAACCCTAAACCTGCGTTGTGTGCATATGCATCTTGTTTATGTATTCATATCATCATATCATCATATCATCATGTGGTTTCATGGAACTCAGACTTTGTTGTTTGTAAATATCAGAGGTCGTCATGAACATTGAAAGAAAGAAAACTTTGAAATACACTTACAAGGGTTTTAACCTAGATGATTTGAGAAGATTGAGCACCTTGGTGACAGATTCAGAGGGATTTCAAAGCCGGTACGGGAAGCTGTTGCTACTCTTGAAGATAAAAATGGATAGTGGACTTCTCTCTACCCTCCTCCAGTTTTATGACCCGCTCTACCATTGCTTCACATTTCCTGATTATCAGCTAGTACCCACACTAGAAGAGTATTCGCAGTTAATTGGGTTGCCTATCCTCGAAGAATCTCCTTTTCCGATTGTAGAGAAGGACCCCAAAGAGCAGGATATCGCCAAAGCTACACGTTTGGGAGTTGATGACATAAAAAAGAATCTGATTACAAAAGGGGGAGTCTTTGGGTTAAAAGCAGAATTCTTGGTTGAGAAAGCTCAATACTATGCAGATCATCTAAGCATGGATGCATTTGAGGCTATCCTTGCCTTACTCATCTATGGGATATTCTTGTTTCCAAGCTTTGAGAATTTTGTGGACCTCAATGCCATCAAAATTTTCTTAAAGAAGAACCCTGTGCCTACCTTGTTAGCAGACACGTACCATTCTGTTCATCTGAGGAACTTCCATAACGGAGGAATGATCACTTGTTGCGCTCCTTTATTGTACAAATGGTTCACTTCACATTTACCCAAAGCCAACGCTTTTTGGGATCCAAAGAAAGGATGGTGGTCACAAAAGATTATGGCTCTTACCCATTCTGATATTGATTGGTATAATCGTGATTATGATGGGATAATGATCATTGACAGTTGTGGGGAATTTAGCAACGTCCCTCTTCTCAGCATTAATGGAGGGATCAGCTACAATCCGATACTTGCCCGCCGACAATTGGGATACCCTCTAAAAGACAAACCCAAAAGTGTTCAAGTAGAAAGCATCTTCTTCAAAGAAGGGGAAGACAGTCAAGGATTAAAAGAGAAAATTCTAGAAGCTTGGAAGCGTCTGCATAAAAAAGGAAAGAAAGATCTTGGAAAACTCAACTGTATTTCTTTAGAACCTTACCTCCAATGGGTTCGGAAAAGAGCTGTCACACTAAAGATGCCGTATCCTAAACAAGAACCTATGGCCTTAAAAGAAGAACGCCCGTTGATCTTCATGTCTGAAGAAGAAAAGTTGAAAATTGCTTTGGTCAAAGCACAGCAAACTGAAGAAGCTTGGAAGCACAAGTATCAGATAGTCATTGAAGAAAATGCAGAGCTCCGGAGACAACTCCAGTCAAAAGATGAAGAAATCCTCTCTTGTAAGAAGAGGAAAGCACTAGAGGAGCCTTATGAGCCTCAGTCTAATCCATGGAAGATAATTGTGGACAGACTCGTCATTGAGAAGACTCAGTTGGAAAGAAAGATCGAGAAGCTCAACCTCAGGCTGTTAGGAGAACCTTGATAGATTGCGCCAATTTGTTTAGTTAAGACTTTTGTAAGAGGAAGTGATATTTTGTAATCTGTTTTGTTTATTAATGAAATGACGATTTCCGATGTTCAGAAATATCTGAGTTCCATGACAATCATGTGCATTTGCATTCATACTTCTTCTAATCATTCAAGGAAATTCAACTTTTTCTTTGCAGGCAACAACATGGTAAGAAGAGGCATGCTTCGAGTCCCGGATCTGAGGTTGGGCCGTCTTAAGAATGCTAACCAGACTTGTTCGAAATCCTGCTGCTTTCATAGCCAAATATGGGGACCTATTGCCATTAATAAGCGCTCCAATCAATGAGCCCATGTTGCAAGCTTTGTTGGAGTTCTATCATACAACTTACCACTGCTTTGTGTTTCCAGATTTTCAGTTACTCCCGACCCTCGAAGAATATAATGCTTACTTGAAGATCCCATGGGCTCTTACACTCCCTTATGGAAAACCAAAGAAGAAGGACTTAGCTAAAGCCCTGCATATCAAGCTGGAAGACTTACCACCAATGAGGGCGAAAGCAGGGTGGTATGGATTGGATGCCGGGCCTCTAATGGAAATGGCCGAGTATCACTATGAAAGTCGAAACCTGGGCATTTTTGAGGCAATTTTGGCACTACTAATATATGGACTGTATCTGTTCCCAAGCAATTACGACTTCATCAGCGAGGAAGCAATACGTCTCTTCATCCTCAAAAGTCCGGTCAACACAATACTGGCTGATACTTATGTGGTCATTCACCGTTTTGCCTTGTATGATTGTGGGCGATACTCATGCTGTCTTGCACTACTCGACCGATGGTTTACTTCTCATCTGCCAAGGACCCCTATCATTTGGAGGCTTCCTACCAAAAACGCTTGGGTTTCTAAACTTGTCACTCTCAGACACCATGATATCACCTGGTACGACACTAGCATCGGCGACCAAATCATGATTTCCAGTTACGGAGATTTTCCCAATGTGCCTCTCGTGGGGATAGAAGGAGTGATCACTTATAATCCTATCCTTGCTAGGCGGCAACACGGGTATCCTACCGGGCCAGAGCCTGAACCAGAACTGTTGAGGCCCCGCTTCTGTGAGACAGGTCGCAACCAAGAACTAGAAGCTAATGCCGAATACGCTCAAAGAGATCCACACCTTATGGGCCCAACTCCGATGGAGAATGCAAGTTGCCTAACCACCAGGGGGTACCTGCTATGGTCAAAGGAAATTGCTTTAATCATGTTCTACACTCACGACTACGAGATAACCATGGAACCTGAAGTCCCCACGACTAGGGAAGAACTGAAATACGCTTTGGTTAAAGCGCAAAGGGAAAATGAAGACCTGTGGGAGATTATCCGCCAGGATCAAGTTCATGCCGGGTTCCAAGAAGGAGAAGGGTCGTCTTGTTAGATTGGTTTTGTTTCATCATTTCCCTGCTTTCCCTAAAAAAGGATTGAAATCCTGTTTGTTGCGTTTACTTTCATTGTAAGAAAAGTCTTGCTTTTTAGCAAAGACCACTCTATTGTAATAGATTCCCAGCTATCAAATGAAAAAACGTTTTTTTTAAAAAAAAGCACGTCGTCACATGTTGGTCTAACTTTTAGTTTGTAAACGAAAATTTTGAGTTTCCTTGAATGGTTTATGCATCTGCATTCGCATGTCATCCTACATCAATCTTGCATTTGGGGTTCCGCAGCTCATCTTTTGTTCTTGTCCAGAGAGAGAGAGGAGATAAGGAGTCACGCTGAGTACCCACAGATACAACACACGGTCCCAAGCTCAAAAGAAGATGGCAGATAACGACCAAAGGTTTGATCGAATGGATAATGACATTGAAGGGATCAAAGGGGACGTCAACCAGATCATGGAAGCCCTCAATGTAATCAAAGCAAAAATGGATACACAACCTACAGTGATCTCCGAAGTTGCCACAGCAGCAGCCAATGTCACAATAGCTCCTGTTACTTCAACGGAGTTTCCCTATGGCATGTCCCGGGATTTTGTGCCACCTTTCAACAACATGCAGTCTTTAGGTCTTAATCCGTTGTTCGACTCAACAATCAGAAACCCCATTTTTACTCCAGCAGGTGGACCTACCACAGTACGACCAGTCTTCGCCAATCAACAGCCAATCTTTGATATACCCGATGGATCCGAAGCTGAGGATGAAAAACACGAGAAGTTAAGGGTAGAAATGGACATCATGGCCAAGAGGATGAGGGCCATTGAAGGAAATCATGTCTTTGGATCTGATGCCAAGGATCTATGTCTGGTATCTGGATTAGTGTTCCCTCAGAAATTTAAAATACCAGTCTTCGACAAATATGAAGGGACTACTTGTCCTAAAGAGCACTTAATCATGTACTGTAGGCGGATGGCTCCGCATATTGAAAATGATAAACTGTTAGTACACTGTTTCCAAGATAGTCTAAAAGGAGCTTCAGCCAAGTGGTATCTCGGTTTAGATCAAGCTAAGATTCACAGTTTCCAAGACCTCTCAGATGCTTTTATTCAACAGTACAAGTACAACATGGACCTAGCTCCAGACCGCCGTCAGCTTCTTAATATGACGCAGAAAAATACCGAAACCTTCAAAGAATATGCGCAAAGGTGGCGCGGAACTGCAGCACAAGTAGAGCCTCCTCTTACTGAGAAGGAGTTGGCAGATTGGTTTGTGGATACAGTTCGACCCGAATTCTATGAACGTTTGATCAGCAGCGTTACAACAAATTTCTCTGATATTGTGGCAGTAGGGGTTAAAGTAGAAGCGGGCTTGAAGAGCGGAAAAGTGACTACTTCAAATGTTACTTCAAGCGCCAACACGGCAAAGAAGCCAGTCAGCTCGTTCCACAAAAAGAAAGAGGGAGAAGTGAGCGCAATCACACATGGAAAGAAAGTACAAAGCTCTCGAAGTCTCCACCAACAGTACCAACCATCATATGTAGCGGCAGTAACCCCGGTTTTTCAGCCTTCTTCGCAGCATGGTCCCCAACCTGGGGCATTCAACAATCAACACCAGTATCAGCCTGGCGGTCAGCAACAGTATCGCACCAGTAATCAACAACAAAGCCAGCAGTCGCAGAGTCTACAACCTCAGAACAGGGCCCCGAGGGCAAATTATCCAGCAAATAGGCCAAAGATACATCCTATTCCAATGAGTTACACCGACCTGTTTCCCATGCTGGTAGAAAGAGGGTTGGTTAAAACAAGAAAATTGGGTGCTCCACCTAATCCACTCCCGTTCTATTATGATGCGAATGCTCGCTGCCCATTTCATGAGAATGCTCCAGGCCACAATCTCGAAGGTTGCTTCGCCCTTCAGCACCTAGTTCGTGAGCTTATCGAAAAGGGAACTCTATCCTTCGAAGATAATCCGCCCAATGTTAAAAGCAACCCTCTTCCCAATCATGGTGGAGTCAATGCCATTACTGAAGAAGGGGAGGGGTCAGAAGATAAGAAGGTTACCACCATTGGTGAGATCAAAGTGCCATTAGCAGACCTGCACAAACGCCTCGCTCAAGCATGGTTACTCAAGACATCTCACGAAGATTGCAGAGAATGTATGCTGAATCCTGAGGGTTGTGACGTGGTGAAAAAGGATATTCGAGCTATGATTGAACAAGGAATGATAGAAATCGCTAACCGAAAAAAGGAAGAAGATGTGGCAGTCATCGAGCCTGTGTTTAACATACCAGGAGAATCCAACAAAGGAGCTGGGTCCAGAGATGGTAACAGTAACAAAAACTACAAGAATATTCGGCCAGTATTTCGTGATGACGAACCCCCGAAATTCGGGAGAGGACAGACTAGGTTTGAGCCAAGGGGAGGTTTCCAGCCTCGCCCAAGAGCCGTGACACCAAAACAAGATTATTCATGGTGCGAAGGGATTTTCAAAGAAAAGAAACCAGTAAGTGTGGCCAACATCGCCGGTGGAAGCAAAATGACCCGGAGTGGTCGTATCTATCAACCTCGAACATACAACGAGGCTCCTCCACCAGCAGTTTCCGTTCAAAAGACGCCTGTTCCTCAGAAGCCTGTTCCGGAGACGACCACTGACAAAGAGCCTTTAGTTAAAAGAAAAGAAAGTCTCAAGAACGATGAAGAAGAATTCTTGAGAATCATTCGACGAAGCGATTATAGGGTGGTGGACCAATTAAATCAGACACCCTCCAAGATCTCGGTCATGGCTTTGCTTTTAAGTTCCCCAGCACATCGCCAGGCATTACTCAAAATCCTGACACAGGCCCACGTCACTAAAGATATTACAGTGGGGCAATTCGACTCCGTTGTAGCAAATATCACTGCCTGCAACACCTTGAGCTTTGATGATAATGACCTAACGACTGAGAAGCGCAAGCACAATCGTGCCTTGCATGTATCAGTCAAGTGTGAAGCGGACACAATGTCCCGAGTTCTTGTGGATACTGGGTCAGCACTCAATGTAATGCCTAAAAGAACTTTGGCCAAGCTGGCATATCAAGGCGCTACCATGAGACCAACCTCTCTTATAGTCAAGGCGTTCGACGGATCCAGGAGAACCGTGATAGGAGAAGTTGATCTCCCTGTTCTAATTGGACCACAAATCTTTGAAATCACCTTCCAGGTGATGGACATAAATCCGATTTATAGCTGCTTATTGGGGAGACCCTGGATTCATACAGCGGGCGCTGTCACTTCCACGCTCCACCAAAAAATGAAGTTTGTTGTAAATGACCAACTAGTCATTGTCCATGGAGAAGAGGACTTGATGGTAAGCAACTTGTCATCTTTCCGGTATATTGAGGCTGATGAAGACTCTCTCGAAACAGCTTTCCAAGCACTAGAAATAGCTCACGCTGTTCTAGTAGATGAATCAGACATAACCCAAAGGCCATTATTTACCTCTGCTCAAAGTATTAAGGCAGCACTGAAAGCCGGAGTCCCACTGGGTTGGGGAGAGGTCATCGAAGTCAATACTCGGGCTAAGAATGATCGACAGGGGTTGGGTTACAAACCAACTCCGGAAGGCGAGCCGGAAGAAAGCGCCATGAGGAAGAAGTCCTTAAACGAGATATTCACCAGCGGCGGTGTACAAGTTAATGCCATTATTTCTGAAAATGAGGACGGTAATCTGGATCATCTAATAATTAGGGGAGGAGGAGCATTGCGCAATTGGGAGGCTGTGGAAGTTCCCATCTTTTTACCTTTAGAGTAATTCATTCTGCCTGTTAGCTTTGTGTCTTTCTTTAAAAATTTCTCGGTCTTGCCCAAGACCTGTGAATTATTTTGTACTGGGCCACTTTGCAAAAATTGAAAATCATTAATGAAAAGTGTTTTTGTTAAAACTCTTGTTATTTATTTGCACATCACTTTCACTCTTTTTGGAAAAATGGCAATCTCTTTTGGAAAATAATAAAAACCACCCTTCATCTGCATGTTTGTGTGCGAGTGCCTAATTATTCCTAAATAAAACATGCAGAATACCCCCATCAACCACAGAATCCTATGATCATTCGGTTCCTTCTATTAGCGGTTCATTCGTCTTTCAAGCTGAAGAAGAGAACGAAGGAGAGTTAGAGGTCCCAGAAGAGCTAAAGAGAATAGCTGAGCACGAAGATGATTATATCCAGCCCCATAAGGAGCGGACGGAAGTCATCAACTTGGGGTCAGAAGAGGACAAAAGGGAAGTCAAGATCGGGGCGTCATTAAGGCCAGAAATCAAAGACAAGTTGATAATAATCCTCAGAGATTTTGTTGACATATTTGCTTGGTCCTACCAAGATATGCCAGGGTTAGATACTGACATTGTCATGCACAAGCTCCCCCTGAAACCAGAATGTCCTCCGATCAAACAAAAGCTCCGCAGGTCGAGACCAGATATGGCACTTAAAATCCGAGATGAGGTCAAAAAGCAAATAGATGCTGGTTTTCTAGCAGTATCCAAGTATCCAGAATGGGTGGCCAACATTGTACCGGTCCCAAAAAAGGATGGCAAGGTCAGGATGTGCGTTGACTACAGGGATCTAAATAAAGCAAGTCCAAAGGATGACTTCCCGTTACCACATATTGACACTTTGGTAGATAACACGGCAAGCTTTGCAGTGTTCTCATTCATGGATGGGTTTTCGGGCTATAACCAGATAAAAATGAATCCAGAAGACATGGAAAAAACGACTTTCATCACACCATGGGGCACCTATTGTTATAAGGTAATGCCTTTTGGTTTGAAGAACGCAGGGGCAACGTATCAAAGAGCTATGGTCACACTATTTCACGATATGATGCACAGGGAAATCGAAGTGTACGTGGATGATATGATTGCAAAATCCCAAAGTGAGGAAGACCACTTGGACCATCTACTGAAGCTATTTGAAAGACTCCGAAAGTATCAATTGAGACTAAATCCAGCCAAATGCACCTTCGGAGTTCGCTCAGGCAAGCTACTTGGTTTCATCGTTAGTCAGCGGGGAATTGAGGTAGACCCTGATAAGGTTAAAGCAATTCAGGAGATGCCTGCTCCTAAAACTGAGAAACAAGTCAGAGGTTTCCTCGGACGGTTGAATTACATCTCCAGGTTCATCTCCAATCTGACTCCTACATGCACACCGATCTTCAAGTTGTTACGAAAAGATCAAACAGTGGTATGGAATGAAAACTGCCAGACGGCGTTCGACAAAATCAAGCAGTATTTACAAGAACCTCCAGTGCTGATTCCCCCGGTACCTGGAAGGCCTTTGTTCATGTATATGACCGTTTTAGAAAGTTCGATGGGCTGTGTCTTGGGCCAGACTGATGAGTCAGGGAAGAAAGAACATGCAATCTATTATCTAAGCAAGAAGTTCACTGATTGTGAGAGTCGTTACTCTCCCCTGGAAAAAGCTTGTTGTGCGTTGGCATGGGCCGCTAAACGTCTGAGGCAGTACATGATTTGCCACACTACGATGCTGATTTCTAAAATGGACCCCATCAAGTACATCTTTGAGAAACCAGCTCAGACAGGAAGATTAGCCCGATGGCATATGCTCCTATCAGAATATGATATCCAGTACGTTGCTCAGAAATCCATCAAAGGGAGCATTTTGTCAGAACACCTTGCAGAGTATCCGATGGAGGATTATCAACCGCTCAAGTTCGACTTTCCCGATGAAGATGTGATGTATATTCAGCGCACGAAACCAGAGCCTGGTCCAGAGGAAGGCCCCGAGCCAGGGTCCCGTTGGGAGATGATGTTCGACGGAGCGTCAAACAAAAATGGACATGGCATCGGAGCTGTTCTGAAAAATCCAACTGGAGGGTACACTGCGGTCACAGCCCGACTCTGTTTCTCTTGTACAAACAACATAGCGGAATATGAAGCCTGCATCCTGGGGTTGGAGGCTGCCATTGATCTCCGTATCAAAATTTTGGAAGTAATTGGTGATTCTGCTTTAGTGATATACCAACTCAAAGAGGAATGGGAAACCAGGGATGAAAAATTGATTCCTTATAAGACCCACATCCTAGAGATGGCTGAGTATTTCGATGAAATTACCTTCAAGCACGTACCAAGGGCGGAAAATCACATTGCCGATGCATTGGCCATGATGGCATCCATGTGGAAAGTCCAGTTTGTTAACGAAGCACCTCTAATTCGCATCGAAAGGAGGACGGTACCCGCATACGTCATGGCAATGGACGAAGAATTTGGGGAGAAGCCGTGGTTTTATGATATCAAGAATTTCCTTCAAAATCAAGAATACCCCGCCGACGCATCCACAATTGACAAAAGAGCGATACGGAGGTTGTCATCTAAATTCTTCATCAGCAATGGCATCTTGTACAAAAGAAATCATGATATGGTCTTACTCCGATGTGTCGATGAAAGTGAGGCAAATCTCATAATGGCCGAAGTACACGAAGGGACCTTCGGCACCCATGCAAATGGCCACGCCATGGCTAAGAAAATATTAAGAGCGGGTTACTTCTGGTTAACTTTGGAGACGGATTGCATGCTCTTCGCTCGAAAGTGTCATAAATGTCAAGTTTATGCTGATAAAGTGCATGTCCCTCCACATCCTCTCAATGTGATGACGTCACCTTGGCCTTTTGCAATGTGGGGCATAGATATGATCGGGGCAATAGAGCCGAAAGCTTCTAATGGCCATCGCTTCATCCTTGTCGCAATCGATTATTTCACCAAATGGGTGGAAGCAGCATCATATGCAAATGTGACAAAACAAGTGGTCGCACGATTCATTAAAAAGGAAATTGTCTGCCGATATGGTGTCCCTAACCAGATCATCACTGACAACGGGTCGAATCTGAACAACAAAACAATGAAGGAACTCTGTGACGACTTTAAGATCAAACATCATAACTCGTCCCCTTACAGACCTAAGATGAATGGCGCAGTTGAAGCTGCAAACAAAAACATCAAAAAGATAATACAAAAAATGGTCGTAACTTATAAAGATTGGCACGAGATGTTACCATTTGCTTTGCACGGCTACCGGACATCAGTACGCACTTCGACAGGGGCAACTCCCTTTTCCCTAGTATACGGGATGGATGCAGTGCTACCCATTGAAGTCAAAATACCTTCCTTGAAGATCTTGACGGAAGCAGAGTTGGATGAAGACGAGTGGATAAAAGAAAGATTTGATTCGTTGAATCTCATCGACGAAAAGAGAATGACGGCCATGTGTCACAGTCAAATCTATCAACAAAGGATGGCCCGGGCATTCAATAAGAAAGTTCGTCCCAAAGAGTATAGAGAAGGGGAGCTGGTGCTTAGAAAAATCCTACCTACACAAAAAGACATGCGTGGCAAGTGGATGCCCAACTACGACGGCCCTTTCGTTGTAAAGACTGTTTTCTCCGGAGGATCTCTGATTCTCGAAACCATGGATGGCGAATCACTCAAGTATCCCATCAACTCGGACGCAGTAAGGAAATACTACGCCTGAAAATGGAATGCATAGAAAGAGGATTTCAATGCCTCGACAAGAAAAACCCAATATTTGAAAGATGTCGGACGCTGGGGTGGACTCCTGTGCAGAGTATTAGAAGAAAGGTCAAAACGTGTTGTTCTCGTCAGAAGCGGCAAAACAAGTGAACTAATAGTCGGAAGGACCAAATTATTATGGGATTCTGTAATCTTTTCTGTTGCCATTTTTCAAAACTTTTAAAATCCCCAAGGCTTTATCTTTTGTAAAGTTCTTGTCCATCAATAAAATCAGTTCTCTCTTTGGCCAAATCATTGTTATGATCTGCTATTTTTGTTATGCAATTTCACTTATTTGTTAATAAGATTTTTTTATTGAAAGCAAAGTGTTTTGAAAAACCTAAGTCCTGATTTAAAAAGAAAGAAGGAGAAAGCACAATTTGACAAAATGATTGAAAAGTTCCAAAGGTAATATGATGATATTACATAGTTCTTGAAGTTGCGGAAATCGTTGTTGTCTTTGACCGGGATAAATACGTCCGATAGAAATTCTGGCTAGTAAGGTAAGATTTCTTCCTTGCAAGATTATGGGGGACATTACTGAGGAGAAATCGTTATCTGTATCAAAGAAAGAAGTGTCACCTGATTTGAGGCGTTTTTGAAGCTCAGCGTGATAAGTTCCCTCTTTATCGGGTTTTCTTTTGTCCCTCCGGTTTGTTCTGTGTCTTGCATACAGCATCATGCTAGCATACGCATTTGTTTGCATTCCCACCATTGAGGTCCTTTGGTCGTTACCTTTATCTTTGTTTTGTTGTTACAAGTTCGTTTTAGAATTGACCACCCTGGGATTTCCTTATTTTTGTTCTGGGAGAGTAGTGGTGACTAGTAATGTTTGGTTTACACAAACAGGGGGTTATTACCAATTTTCACTTTCGATTGGGTTACCGCCAACAAACTGAGAAAGACTAGTGGTCACTAGCACGTATTCAGAACTAACTATGTTTGGTATAGTAGTTTGGTCTTCACCAACAATTTTCCAAACCCAGTCATCACTGATTCTATTATAAAGCCTTTTGATTCGGTTTTCACCAATCTGTGCTAAAAAATCTAGTGGTTACTAGTATTGCCTTCTAAAAACCAATGGTCATTGGTACTTGAGTTGGTCGTCACCAAGATTCCCTAAAAAGTCCAATAATTATTGGCATCGTCTGGAATCCAATAGTTATTGGTACCTGTTTGATTTGGTTATTACCAGTCTTTTTGAATCTAGTAGTTACTAGTATTACCTTCATATCCAATTGTTATTGTTGGCTTTTGATTTGGTTATTACCAATCTTTCTAAGTCTAGTGGTCACTAGCATTGCTTGGAAAATCTAGTTTTCACTAGCAGTATCCAGTACCAGCGGTTATTGGTATACCCCTGGATTTGGTCGTCACCAGTTAGCCTAAGTCCAATGATTATTGGCATCGCTTAAAGTAGATTGCTATCATCACTTTGGTCTGGTCGTTACCAAACTCTTTGAAAATCCAATGGTCATTGATCTCCTGGGACTCGGTCGTTACCAATTTCTCCATTTAAGTCTAGTGGTTACTAGCATTATCCAGAACCAATTGTTATTGGTATATCCTGATTTGGTCATCACCAGTCTCCTCTAAGTCCAGTAGTTACTGGCATTGCTTGAAAGCTAATTGTTACAAGTTGATCGTTACCAACTTCCCCAACCGAAGTCTCGTGTTTTACCAATATTGTTTGGAAATCCCCAATTGTAATTGGAACTTTGATTTGGTCGTCACCATATCCCCAGGAAGTCTAAGTGGTATTTAGCACTTCTTGGAAACCATTGTTGATTCGGCCGTTACCATCATCCCCAGTAAGTCTAGTGGAAACTAGCACTGTTTGAAGTTGTTTGTTGTTCTGGTCATCACCAGTCTCCCCAGTTGAAGCTTTTGATTTTCCAGTCGAGCCTCGGAGGTCCGGTGGATACTAGCATCCCTGGTGCATCTGGTCTTGTTTCTAATATTTTCCTGAAGATCCCATTTGAACTCTTCGTTATAGGAAATTTCTTATCTGGTTATCCCCAGTGAGGTTCGTGTCTCCGTTCCGTCTTTTCTCCGGTGAAGCTTCACTTCCCCAGTGGATTTTGTTCCCCAGCAAGTTTTCCCCAGTGGGTTCTTTCCCCAATGAATTTTGCGCTTCTTTTCTTTCGTATTCCCAGTGAAGAATTATGATCTTCCCCGGTGAACTTCCTCATCTGGTTATCCCCAGTGAAGTTCGTATCTCCTCTCCCCAATGAAGATGTGTCTTCCCTGGTGGAATTGGCGTTCCCTGCGTGAGAGATTTCCGTGAACAAGCATCATTAGTCAGGTTTGAACTATCTTGCTTAATTCGCTCGGAATCTTTCCCTGGTGTGTTGGATCCTCGTGAGTGGTTACTCGTCGTTTCGTCGTTTTTATTTTACTCATGCGTCCGCATCTGTCTTACATTCAAGCATCATATGACATCATTTAGATTCATGGCATAATCGCATTTGTCCTTTTGCATGTCATCGGATTTAAGGGACAAAATTTCTGGTTTGCTATATTTAAATACCTTTCACACGATTTCATGAGGATTGCCATCTCTCATTATCATCGAGTGAAAATATTTAAATAGGGGCATCTGTCGCACCCCAAATTTTGACCCCTTATATCCTCTTCATATCATATGCATTTATTTATCTCACTTTAACAAGTTCCAAGAGTGTATTTTGCCGAGACACAAATGAAACGGGGCTCCGCACTGGTAAAATCAGAGGTTCGAGGTTTGGGCAACCATCGTTTTGGGATGAATCATTCATGAAATAAGATCAAGAGTATCATATTGGGCCATGTGTGAGTTCAATTTGAAGTGATCACCCACAGATGGAGTGCAGCGCAGTTCAGGGTACTCGATTAGGGTTTTCGAGCAGGAAAAGTCAACCATAGTTTGACTTTGGATTTAAAGGAAGATTCAATGATGCAACTTTGGTCCAACAAGTTTATAAGGCTTAGTGAAGTCCCCTCAAAGAGTTTCAAAGTCTTGGAAGCTCCGAAACATGAACAGACAGTTCGGTAATCGCCGATCGATCGTACGGTTGACCGCAAAGTCAACCCCCTCAAGTTTTAGGAATTGGACTTCAAGTGGTGAAGCAAAGTTGTTCCTTATGTCATAGGGGACCTACATATCAATTTTCATGATCATCGGATCAAAGACGTGAGAGTAATTGGAAAAACGGGAAATTAGGGTTTCGAAAGGGGCTAAACCCTAACTCCCTAACCGCACACCCGATTGAAGTGGTTCAAAGCTCGTCGGAAAGCTCTTAGTAAGTCCTACAAAAGTCCTATACTAGGTCACACTCAGAAAATGCATGGAATTGAAGTTATCATCAAAATCGATTCTTAGTACAAAACACTTAGTGAAATTTTGAAAATCTGGCTGCACTAAAACTTGTTTTTGCTGACTTTGAGGGACTTTTCAACCAAGATTCACATAGATTTGGAACTTTTGGCAAACATGAATGTTGTAGAGCTACATAAGGGCTTTCCAAAATGTACAAGAACTCCCCAAGAGGAGTTAGGAGCTGAGAGTTATGAAGTGTGAAAGATGGGCCTGTGCACTAGTGTGTTAACTTGCTTAAACCCAACATAAACTTGGTTCCCAACCATACACTTCATCTCCAACCATGGATGGACATCTGATATGATAAGTTTAGAGGTTGGAATAGGCAAATTCAGAAAGGAATCTAAACAAGTACAAGATCTTGAGCAAAATCCATTACTTTAATAGAAGAAAGTACAAAAGGTACAACAAGAGAGAGAAGGTTGGGGGCTGCAACATGAAGGTATGTCCTTTCTCACTATAAGGTCACTTCCTACAACTCATATAAGCTGATTTTTCTTGCATTGAGCCTTGCAATTGGTGTGAGGAGGGCTGCCACAAAGATCTTGCAAGATTTCTCAAAGAAACATCATGAAAATCTCTCCAACATTGGAAGTTACCAAGTTGCCCTCACCCTCATTCCTCCTATAAATAGGGGCATTCTCACCATCTTCAAACCACACCAGAACTACTCACAAGAACCAAGCTTCATAGTTCTCTTTCCCATTCTCTCTTTGTTTGAAAGTGAAGAAAGCTTAAAAACGCCGAAAACCGGCATTTTACAATTTTCATGCCATTTTCATTTCTAGCCTTATCAACACTCCCACAACCATCCACACATCTTCTAAATTACATATAGAAGGTGTGTAATCCCTTGAACCACCAAAAATCCCGGAAAATCAAAAAGTCAACCCTCGTCCCACCATACTTTGACCGAAAGCCACAAAAAACACAAAAAAGAGTTCCAAACATTTTCTTGAGGTTTTGATCACTCATACACCTCACATACCATATATCTCAGCTGTCCAAACTCATAGCAATCATTGGAAAAGCATATTTTGACATTTAGCATCAATAGTGCATTGTTACTTAAAATTGAAGAAAGGACCAAAGCCAAAAGGTGAAGTGCAAATCTCTGGTTTTCTCACTTATTCCAACCTGCTCAAAAGTGTCATCAAGAGGTAAGTGATTAATCCCTATTAACCTTTGCACCTTTTTTCATAAAATTGCATTTTTGAGTATTTTGGTTAAATGAGTATTATGTACCTTTCATGATGTTTTGTGTTCAATTGAATATGGTCTCCATATATGTGGATTTGTTTTACTTTTTTTTGGTATATTGGCTTTGGTAACCTACTGTCAAGAGAAGACATTGGATTTAGTTTTCATTGTGTGTTTCTGTTGAAAACCTTAGTTTCTGATTTGGTTGCAAGCATTGTGGATTTAAGGCTTTGTTCCTGTTTGTGAAACTTGGTTCTGCCAAGAGTGATACCAACTGTTAGGCTTGATAGTTTGATGCTCATTTGAAGCTTTGAGACTCTTTTCATATCAGGCTGTTAACATTATCATGTGATCAAGAAAACCAAGCTGTTGTGGAACCTTAGTTCTTGCTGCTATGAGGCTAAACTGTCATGATTAGGTTTCTTTGTAAATCACAAACTGACCATAGGCACAACCAGAGAGAATGATTTTGTTATAATTGGAGTTTGTTTTCATTTTTGAGGTTGTTTTTTAAATTGGCCTAGTTCAGAGGTTTAGGACCTAGTGTTTTTTTGCAAAGAGTATTACATTGTTGTTGGATTAAAAAAACTGATACATCCTGAGCTTGTGTGGTTCGGTTTCAAACCTTTAGGGTGTTAGTTTGTGGTATTAAGTTCAATCCTTGAAGAAACAGTTGGTAACCTTTGATCTTAGTTAATACACATCAGTTTTAGTTTATCATGCTGTTATGAATGATTGTTATCACATGAAAGCTTATTGGCATCAAAGTCTGTTTTGGATTATGCATAGCAGCTAACACTCATATTTTGCATAGAGCTATACCAAGCTGAGTTCATCATCCCAACATGTTTCTATGAGCATTCTAAACATGTCTGTATGTTTACTTTACTGTTTTGTGCACAGAATCAAGATTTCACCTGCTGTTACCAAGTACATCAATACATCAAATCACTCAAATACCATTTTTCCATACCAATTCTTTTTTTGAACCAAAATAGCATTTGAACATCTCATAAATATCATTTGAAGTGTGTTAGCATAACTACTCTGGCCTCAAGGCAGCTACCTCAAAATTCATGTTTCAAAACCACTTTGCACATGTGCTATAAATGCTTGTTTACTTTAAAAACACCCTGTTTGATATGCATTGATCTTTTGTGTTAGAGCTGTAGGTTAGATAGCATGATTTGTTTAAAATTATTTTGGATGGTAAGTCTGCAGTATGGTTTATTTCAAGATGTGGCCTAAAGCAAACTTGGATCCTTGAACGTGTTTCATGTACATTCAGTTGTGTATTTTGGCTGTGGCTGTTGGTGTGTAAAGAACAAGTGCCTCATAAATCATTTCTGCACAAGAGGCACCTAGGCCTGCATTAGGCAGCCTGTTTGGATATATTGAAAGGAAGTTTTTTGACTGTTATGAGATTCTAGAAGTTAGTTTTGAATTCAGTTTGTGTTCCTCCTAACACTAGTTAGCACAGGCTCAGTATTACCAAAGCTGTTAGATTCTAAAGCTAGCATAGTTTTGTTTGTACTTGAAATCTTGAGTGTGTTGAGGTATAGGTTCATCCCATTTCTGTTGATACTGAATTTGTGCTATCATTCAATGCCATAGTTTTGAATTGTTATGCTATAAACCTGCTACCACATGCCAAATATGCAGAAGTTTGTTTTCAAAACAGTAGGCTTTGACCAGTTTCACATTAGTCATGATTGAATTCTTGGGCTGCTTGATTGGTCCTACTTGGAATGTTGTTCTCTGTGCTAGTTGATCCTGTAACTGGCAGATTCCATTGATTTCGTGTCCTTAAATGTGATGTGCAAATTCATTAAATGTTAAGCATCATTATCATGCTGAAGAATTTGTTTTGATTGATCACTGTGATGCTGTCATGTTTGCTCATATTGTTCATATGCATCATTGACCAAAACTAGTCATAGCCACTGAAACTTCATTTTTTGCATAGAGCATTAAAAGACCTGACTTTATCTTTCAAGCATATTCCAATGTGTATTTGAAACCTGCTTGCATGTTCACCTTGTATAGTTTGTGCATAAAACTCATACTCACTGTCCACCACATTGCCAATACATAAATGATGCATGAGATCCACTTCTGATCACTCCAAGTTAGCACTGATTTTAGATTGAGCACACACACACTTGATTTCATATGTTGGTAATATGTATGTGTTCAAATTAGTCAAGAAAGTTTCAACACCAAGATGCATCTCAATATGGCTCATATTTTGGAAACAACTTGCATTTCAGGAATCTGTTTTCACATTAACCTTCTGCTAGCTCCTTTTGAGTTTTAGAATCATTGAAGTCTTGGTTAATTGATGTATGCATACCTGATAATGTTCAAAGCCTGCTTAAAATTAATCTGCACTGAACCATGTTGCTTTGCCATGTTGTTACATTGTTGCCAAGAGGAATCATAGCAGTTGACATTCACTTTCTGCATAACACATTAAAGAACTGATTCTAGCATATGCACCTGTTTTAAAATGTATCAGTATATTAGGTGAATGCTTGCTGTTAGTTAGGTATGTACAGGATTAAATTCATTGCTTCATGCTTCAAAATCATCAAGACACTCATCATGCCTGTAAGCTGTTTGTAGAAATGCCTGATCATCATGTGAAGTCTGCATTGGGTTTATACTCATCATTCTCATTTGTGAATCTATTGCTATTTCTGTTTAGATTAACTTTGAAGAGGTTTAATTACAGTTGCTTTTCTTTGACTCATGGTTAAGACTTCTGCATGATATGTGTATCCATTGCTATAAAAAACTGTTGATCATGTCAAAATATGCAAGGGTGTTGGTTTTGTTCAATACTTTGTTTCTGCTGTCTGGATTTGTTGGTCCACTTAGAACTTTTATCAAACTTCTAATTAATCTGTTAGAGATCATCAAGATTTAACATCTTTGGCTTGACTGATTTAGTGTTAATCATGAATTACATCTTTCTTTGTGTGGATGAAAGGTCATTAGTCTTTGATTTTGATGCATTGGTTCTGTCAGTTACCTTTTTGTTGCATGATCATATCATGACTTGTTCATTTCTGTGGTTGTGGCATTGGTGTTCAGTATGTTCCATAAGTGTATATATTGCATTTGACTGTTGCTTGCTTGCATTTACATATCCTGCATTCAAATTTTAAAACACAGTTTTTTTCATGAACCAAAACAACAAGCTGAGTGAGGGCACTGTACTCACTGAGTTCATCTGAATGCCATGAATTCCATGCAATAAAACAGCTCCTTAGTATTTTACCTAGGTTTGACAACCTCTGATGCCCCTGAACTCAACCTTATGTGATGAGTACTGCACTGTTTTTGAATCTTTATTTTAACTTCATGCCAAGTCCACCTGAAAACAAGTTCTTGAGTTTAAAACAGTTTGGTGATTTAACTTTGTCATTTGTAAGCTATTACTGTTAAGGCATTGTGTGTCTAGCATTTAATTTCTCACAGCATGACTAACCTTGTTCAAGTTTGATTCACTTTGTATGTGAGGTTTTTGGAGGTTATATCATGAATTCCCATCCTTCTTGCCAAAGCATTTTGTAAGCAATTCTTGTGCATACTCTACACTGGGTCAGGTTTTTACATCCCAAACACATTTCGAAACTCATGTGCATTTGCAATTGGATTTTAAAAGGGAGACTCAATTTCTCAAAAATAACACCACTACTGAATTCTTCAGTGAAAGATACTCAAGATTGAGTGAGGATTCACTAAATTCCATGGAGGTTTGGGTTAGTTTCAATCACTCAATTAATGGATATTTTGGTTATGCCTTGGAGTTGCCCAGAAAATTAATTGATTAGGCTATGTATATTTTTTCTTTCCATCCAATTAATGGATGTAACAGCCACCCCAGTGGCAGACCATTGCGCGCGTTATAACTTTCCACCAGCATGACAAGGGTTCGATCCGGGTGGAGGTCGAACCCTTTTGTTTTTTATTTGTCCAATTTCCATTAACGAACCATATTATTCATTCCTCTCGCTTCTCTATCACACGCGCGTGCGCGCCCCAGTGGTAAGATTGTGTGGCTGAAGGCATTAGGACGTGGGTTCAATCCCCACTGTTGCCCATTCTTTTATTGGTTTGTTTATTTTATTATCATGATATAATCAACTTTCAAACGTTCATAACTTATTTATTTTTTGTCAGATTTCATCCATTCTTTTTGCAAAATCTTTCTTACAACATCTAGTTTTGTTTAATAATTTAAAGTCTCATGATTGATTATCTCAACAATACTTGGGTATATTTGTCAATAAATTCACTCTCAAGTCATTACCTTGTGTCTCAATTTAATTTACCCTTTATACCATGTTTATCTTGTAAGATTTATGGGTATGTACTTATGTTTGTTAGCATATTGAGATTCCGTCCTTTTGTTGGTTGTTACCATGAATGTTTATACCTCCTAAATTACGAGGCTAAACTAATTTAACTGTGTGATATTGTTATCTAGGCATAGTTGTTACTTTCAATTGTCAGTGGTTTATATGGTTGTTACCTTCATCATAACTTTCAATCCTTGCTAAAGCATGACTTCATCTTCGTTAAGATATGCCATTTGTAGCACTGCTTGTATTTATCAGTTGAAATCATTCATCTAACTTGAATTACTTGCTCATTATAATGTGCTTACCCCTCTTTGATTGTAATCTTTGTCTTCTATATTCCTCATACTTGAATAACTCTTTACCTCGGCCTTTGACTTTGAAAAGGCACCTTGAACTTTAGTTAAGATTAGAACCCATAAGCCATTAGACTTTGCCTAAGTCTAAAAGACCCGCCTTTACTAGGAGTGTCCCTCAACTAGAACCCTAGGATAGAGTTGTTAACTCTATGTAAGGATCATGGATATGATCACTTACTTCCCCCTTTGAGTGTTACAACATAGACATAGAGAGTTTTGTGAAACTCTACACAAACATTATTATGTTTGTTCCCCTTTGAACCTTGATCGCAATCAAGCGTTCTTCAACCCTAGTAAGGTGAACTACGATTGCTCTGATTCTATCCTAGTTAGGATACGTAGGCAGAGGACGCGATGTCTTTGCGAGCAAACTTAGAAACAATCTTAGGTCTTCATCTATCATAACCTTCACCTTTTTACCCAATACCCAAACCTTAGCAAATATTTAACAAACTTAGCATACAAACAAACAAAAGGTTCCTGTAGAGTACTACAGATGTTTAGGATGTGTGATACCTACCCTATGCATAACCAACCCCCGATCCCCGAATCTCTTAGCGTTGTTGTAACATCGCGCAAAAGGTTCTTTCTTTCTTTAGACCTTTCCTTTGGATAAATTAAAGTCCGGTTGTAAAAGAATTGAGGTTCAAGTTAATTCAATAGCTTGATATCCGATTTTCACCGCAACAAGCGCGTTGCGGTGTTCCTCAGAACACAGCAACAGATTCAGGATGGAAATCTTCGAGGGTGTCTGATGGAGATGATCAACGATCTTGTAGTCACTCTTTTTAATCAACCTCATGAATTCCTCGGTGTCTTTAACGAGTAAATCTTTTTCTACCCCGCAAGGGATCTCTTCAATGACTTTACTTTTACCTTTATCAGTTGCATCAGCTCTGTCCGCTTCCGCCACGACCTCAGGTGGTGCAAACACTCTCCCGCTGCGAGTAATTCCACTAACGCCCGCTAGGTTCTCCACAGACGACACAAACGGTTCTAGTTCGAACTTCTGTCTATTGTAGTAGACCTCTGCCCCATAGTGCCATGGGACAGCGTTAGTGCTTTCAAACGGTATCGGCCCAGCTTTGGTGATAGTAATCGTGGGCGGCCTGGGTGCAGAAATGGTGATCTTCTGGAGAGGGATGGTGATGGTGGCAACCTCATCACCTTGCTTCAGCATTACCTCTCTCGATCCGCTTTCGGCCCTCCGGCTAAACTGCAGGATTCCCTCAGTCATCAGACTTTGAATCCCCTCTATCAACTGTTCATATCCATCAGGACTTGTCGCACAGCCCATGCACAGTTCTCCACAACCTGGAAATAAACCTCTTTTCATCAGCTTAGCCTTAACGAAGCTAAGCGGTGTCTTCAGATCTCTGACGTCAGTCAACAAATCCAAACTCTCGTCTTCAATAATGGCGTTTATTCTACCTCCCCTATGATTCGGCATAGGGTTCTTCGTGACGTTTGGCACATTATCTGAGAAGTTGATGATCTTAGCGTCCACCATGTCCTGCACCTTATGCTTGAAGGCCTTGCAGTTCTCTATTGCGTGGCCTGGTGCCCCTGAGTGAAACTCGCAAGTCGCATTCGCATCATAACCTGGCAGAGGTGCCCCTGTCAAGGGAGACAAGGTCCTCTTCTGGATCAACTGTAGCTGGAGCAGAGTCTGCAATAGTTGAGCGTACGACATGGGCGGTGTCTCGAGGTGACGGCTCGACAGAGGTGCCCTGTTCTGATACTTTCGGTACCCTTGTTGATTCGGCTGCTGCTGCTGCTGCTGCGGCTGCTGCTGCTGTGGCTGTTGAATTGCCGAGATAGTTATGCTGGCCACGTGTTGGTGAGGGCCTTTACCCTTTTTTCGAGCGTTGGTCACGGCGCTCGTTTCTCCTTCTCGTCTTTTGCCACCATAAGGTTTCTTGCCTCCTCCTCCAGCTGAGGATGAATTGCCTTGAATTTTCCCCAGTTTGATCCCATTTTCGATGTGCTCACCCGTGATAATGAGATCTGAGAAGGTTCCAGACATACCGCTGACCAATTTCTCATAATAAACCCCTGGGAGGGTGGCTACAAACATTTGCACAAGATCGCGTTCAACCATCGGCGGCTGAACCCTGGCTGCCAACTCACGCCACCGCTGGGCGTATTCCTTAAACCCTTCGTTGCTCCTTTGCGACAGATTCTGCAGTTGGACTCAGTTCGGAGCCAAGTCACTGTTATATTGGTAGTGGTGCACGAATGCTTCAGCAAGGTCCTTCCACGTGCGCACACTGGTAGGTTCCAGACTCATGTACCATTCGAGGGAGGGTCCGGACAGACTGTCCTGAAAGAAGTGCATCAGCAACTTCTCGTCCTCAGAATGAGCCGACATTTTCCGGTAGTATGATCTCAGATGGACGCGAGGGCAAGTGGTGCCCTTGTACTTTTCAAAGTCAGGTACCTTGAACTTGGGAGGCACCTTGAAATCAGCAATCAATCCCAACTTGGACATATCAACGCCCAGGGTGTTCTGGTTCTCGATATTTCTCATCTTATCCTCGAGTGCCTTGAACCTTAGACGTGCTTCAGCAGTCAGCTCCCCTTCAGCACCTCTCTGAGAGAACACATCGTCTTGACGGTCTTCTAACCACGGCTGATGCCTAAGGAGATTTCCAACACCTGCACTGCCGTTGCCCAGCCCGACATTGACGTTAGCTTCAAAATTCCCATTACCGACGCCCGTCGTATTACCGTTGAGCCCCATGTTAGCTATCACATTGCCATTGGCACTGCGATTCCCCCCGGTCACGGGGACGCCATTCTGAGGAGTTTCAACTGGTGGAGGGGTAGGCACAGGCCCACCATGGAGTATGCAATTGCTATCAACCCTTGAAATCAGAGGCTGAACCAAGGTTCTGAGCTGATCCTGGCCATTGGCGACTGCTTGCATGAGCTCCATGAAGCGATCCATTCTTTTGCGGAGTTCCTGAACATCAGTTTGCACTTGCTCCATGATTCTGGTTTGATTTGCTCTGGTCGGATAGCGGTGGATAGGTCTCTGATCAATCCTGGAACAACCTGAAACAACCTGTCAACACAAAAGGGTTAGGAAAAAAACGACAAGGTGCTCGTTATGCAAATGCTTCATGCAAATGCAAACGTGTGTCTGTGTGTTAGGGAGATTTCCCCCGATCCTAGTGCCTGAGTGCCAGTGCTGATAATAAGAAGTCCGAGTCTAGTCATGGAAATAACATCTCATATATATGAAGAAAGCCCATTAAGGCAGTACACGACATCAGTGAGTACAAGATGAATCAATAGCATGACCTCGACCAACAAGCCTGGTGATGGTCAGCATACAACAACGATCAAAACAAAAGGAATACAAATAGTCAAGTTCGGCCACGGGCGCGAAAATCTTCTAACAACCCCTTCGCTTCTGGATGATCAGGCCGATTGAGCAACCCTTCGACGAGTAACTCCCTCTGCATAATGGTGTATTGAAGACCTTCGACCGAATCTTCCCATGCTCCTTCGCCGAAACAATATTCTAGCTTCCGCTTCTTGGATTCAAACGCCAGTTTGCGCTCCTTCAGGTTAGCAAGGGCTTTGTTGAGCTGGCCTTCGGCGGCATATCTGCGAGCGGTTTCTTTATCAAACCTCTTGTCACTAGCCCTCACCTGGGCTTTCAGCTTAGAGATCTGTTGCATCAGCTTATCCTCCCGCTCTTTCCTGTTGGCTAGGGAGGCCTTCCAGTGCTAGTTAAACTATGATATCCTCTGATACACTTCGTCCAAGTGCTGCTTCTTCGTGGCCAGTACATCGTTGACAGCTTTGAAGTCTCGACCCATGCGCTCACGCTCATCTATCTGCTTAGTCAAATTTGTCCCCAACTGGTTCACCAGCTCTGTTTGCCTCTTGAAGGAATGAACAGCTTCGTTTCTCTCGCTCCTGAGCTGAACCAATTCTTTCTCCAATTCTTCAGCCGCCTTTTTCAACTCATCTCTCTCAGCTAACACCCGATTATGCTGCTGAATAGGCACAGTGGTGGGATCTTCAATCACTGGAGGGCTTTCTGGCTTGGCAGGAGGAAACGACATCCCTATAGCATCTACTCTGTTCTGACCCAAGTCATATACGGAGTGTAGGCTTGGCTATTTCTTTTCCCCAGCAATGGTCTTCCCCTCTTGCTGATACCATTCCAAGCGTGCTAAAGCTTAGATAACATATCCCCCTCTAAAAGACCAGTGAGGTACAGAGATTCCTGCACCTCTTCATCCTTCGGCGGAGCTCTCAAAGCATAAGCAAACTGTCGGACCAGCAAAGACGGATTATAGTTTATACAGCCCTTCCTGCCTATCAAAGGCACGTTCGGAAACCCGCTGCAGCTGAAGATAATCTCAGTGCCCAACCTATCTCTGTCAAACCAGTCAATATCCTCCGCTGATAGACTCATCAAGCGCTCAGACCACTCAGTTGTGGCTGCAGACGAAGCAAAGGGACCCCTTTTGGGTAGATGACTATCAAGCCATCTATAAAGCAAGGGCACACAACACGAGACATTCTTACCCCTTCTGTTCTCGTTTTTGTAGTGGACGGAATGGTGGACATCTCCTATCAAGGTAGGGACTGGATTCCCTGAAGCAAAGATGTGGAAGGCGTCGAAGTCTACAAAATCGGGCATATTGGGGAACAGAATGATGCCATATATGCACAGGGCGAGAATGGTGTTGAACACGACCCAACATCCGTCTTTGGCGCACTGTTGAGCGTTTCCTACTAAGAACTGCAAGGAGAAACCGGGAACCTTGTTCCAACTAGACAAGACTAACTCGGAGGCATCCAGGTGAAGTGACGGAGCTAGACTAGCCAGATTAGGCTCAGCATCCGTATGAACAAAGGGAATCTGACTCTTGATAGGCACACCTAACAAATCAACATACTCCTCTAGCGTGGGTGCGAGAACAAAGTCCTGGAAAGTAAAGCATCTCAACGGAGGATCGTAGAACTGCAGCAGGGCGTGCAACCCATTCAACTCAAATGCAGAGGGTTTACGAACCAAACTGAGAAATTTTCCGTAAGACTTTCTGAACTCATCTCTCACAGAATCATCTTCTAAAGCAATAAAGCCAGTCAGCTAAACAACATCAGGAGTGGGGAGCTTGTAAGCCACGGTCTTCCTCAGAGAACCCATAACAATACAATAGGAGGCAAGAAATCCTGAATCGGGGGAAACGTTACCTGCAACACAGACACACGTTAATGAAATGCAAATGAGTATGCAAAGCAATGTAAAATGCAATCATGCAGCAGGAGATCAAGACAACTGCGCTGCGGAGATTCTGTATCAACAAAACCATGATGCTGCTTTGTCAAGAACGACCACTATATCTGACAAGAAGAAAACCCCGGTATTGGACCACAAATCTGCTTTGTCAAGAACACACACACATAGGACCATAAATCTGCTCTGTCAAGAACAACCATCTGATAATAAGGACCTCTGATACAGGGCCAAAATTCTGCTCTATCAAGAACAAACATCTGATAATAAGGACCTCTGATACAGGACCAGAACTTTGCTCTGTCAAGAACAAACATCTGATAATAAGGACCTCTGATACAGGACCAAAACTCTGCTCTGTCAAGAACAAACATCTGATAATAAGGACCTCTGATACAGGACCAAAACTCTGCTCTGTCAAGAACAAACATGCATCTGCAGATGAGATCCTCAGATCCCAATCATAAACCTGCTCTGTCAAGAACAACTACACATCTGCTGACGAGATCCTCTGATCCCAACAAAACTGATTCACTATCAAGAAGCCCAGGTAGTCTGAAGGTTAAGGTTTCCTGCAATAAACCCAACCCTGCTCATAGGTATGGACCTACACTGACTCAAGTTCGGCATCCTATGCGGTCATCAGCGTCACAGACATTCAAGAGGGGTGATACGATACCCAGAAGGTGTGGCATCACCAGCTCATGAAGCGGCCTCACTCGGCTGAATCCCAAATGATCGGTCCCCAGAGTCGACAATCCTCCAAACCAACAACCCATTCAACCCAAAGGGTTGAAAAAGAAGTCAACCGGGAGAACCTCGTCTGAGTGTGGATTTCATGAGACACTAGTGCCTGCCAAGCAAGCACGCGCCCACTAATTTCCACAACTAATGCTAAGTTCACTCAAGCCTGGGTCTGGCTTCTCACTCATCAGAATGCCTCTCCCACAACAGCACAGATAATCATATCATACTGAAAATAAAGTGCGGGAAATAAAGTGCGATAAATAAACACAACCCAACAAGTAATCATACAAGCGCTAGGATTGACTCTCGCAGGGGATGTCGGATCCCCAAACTGACTCGCATTCAGGACGTTGGATCCCAGGAAACTATCAAGTCCCCAGCAGAGTCGCCAGCTGTCGCTTCCGCGAAAATAAGGTGCCGGCAAAACAGAAGAGTCGCCACCTTTCGTTATTTATCCCTCAGAGCGGGAAAGGAAACGATCGGAAAAACCTGACGAATAGGTATAAGACAAGGTCGTCGCAACCGTTGTCTGGGTTCGGGAGTCGGTTACGCAAGGGGAAGGTATTAGCACCCCTCACGTCCATCGTACTCGATGGGATCCACGCTTGTTGTGTTTACTGGATGAGTTGGTTTATCTATCTACCTATCAAGGCTGGCTAAAAAAAGAAAAGAAAATGACTCGGCAAAGCGTCGCACTTTATGCCTACGTATTCTCATCAGAGAATGAGAAATCAGAGTCAACGTAGTTCGGCTAACTACAGGGTTACGGGAAGGTGGCTCGCCAATACGTCAGTATTGTGCCTACGTACTCTCAACAGGTATGAGAGATCAGAGCTTACGTAGTTCGGGATAATACGGATTACAGGAACTCAGATTCATCTGTTTTATCGAGTAGGGTTAACAAATAGTTCCAGCAGTTAGGGACAAAGCCTGTTTGCGGTAGAACTAGAAGTTAACGACACTCTTTTCTTCAGAAAAGCTTCCTTTGAATTATGGGCCCACGGGGCAAAAAGGTTTGAAGTGTGTTTTCTGTCTTTTACGGAAGAAGTGTTTTTTATTGTGTTTGCAATTTCAATCGCACTAAAGACTATGACCTGAGAGTGAATGCGTCGTATGTCACCTAAAGGGTGCCATACTAAACATCCAGGTTGTTGAAAAGAAGCTCTCCAACAATCCTTTCTCAGATAGCTTAAGGCTCGTAACGTACGAAAAAAATCATTCATGATTACTGTATTTTAAGCTGTTTTGAGATGAGAAGAGAGAGGCTCAACTAAGGGGAGACTATCAATTCCTACTGTTGTCATGCCAAGGATTCATCCTATAGTTGAGGTTTGAAACAGGGAACTCCTAGAAGTTATCATGCATAGGTTTCAACCTAAAGTTCTAATCATCACTTCCTTATCCAAGGAAGTGAGAGTCCTAAGGGATCATGTCAATGATAAACAGAAACAGATAAAGCCTCAGCTTAAACAGTAAACAGTAAACGACTGTAAAATGCATGCAATGCAAGTGAGGGAGGAAATGTGTGTGGGGCATCAGCCTCCACAAGCTCATCTCAACCTCAAGCCAGATATGAATAACTGCAATCATACAGAAGAAATAACATGCTATCAAGCAAGATATAATAACTGCAATCATACAGAAGGAGATAACAAGCTATCAAGCAAAATATCAGTGACTGCAATCATACAGAGGAAATGAAATGCTATCAAGAAAACACAAACCACATGGGCAAGGGAGCTGGGCTCTACCGAATACCCGCAAGTAAAGCCATACAGTAAAAATACAAGCAGAGGGAGCAACTCAACCTCTAGTGCAGTCATGCTCCTAGCTTACATCAGTCTAGATATGGACTTATTCTAATGCATCAAGTAAATCAAACAAGGCACAGCAATACAGAAAAGAAAACAGACAAGAAAGAAAGCAGATCAACCCCTCTTTCTTTCAATTCCAAGCTTTAGCTCTTCTGACAGCAACTCAGTCTTCAGAATTCAATCACCCTCCAAGGCTATCATCCTCAATGACAAGTATCAACTTGCTCCTCCAAGGTTTCAACCCTTCAAACATAAGTATCAACTTATTCTCTCTTCCTCAAGCTTTAGCTCTTCAGCCAATTCCACCTCCAGGCTTCACTCCTAACTGTAAGTATCAACTTGATTCCTTTAGGTTCTCAATGCCTCAATGCAAGTGTCAACTTATCCTTTATTCCTCAAGCCCCAGCTCTTCACTCAATCTCAATTGAACCTTCTTCATAAGTTTCAACTTGATCTTCAAGCTTCGGCTCTCTTTGCTTTACCAGTATCAACTTGGCTTTCCTCTTCATCTACAAGCTTCAGCTCCTCAGGGTGGCCTTCAATCATATGGAAGTATCAACTTTATCCTTCAATCTTCTTCAAGCAAGGAACTCCATCCTCTGGCAAGGGAGAAAGATGCATCTAGCAAGAGCAAAGTTGGGATGATTGGTAGCAGAGTGGAGACCAAAGGTCACCACTGGGCATCCTGTCATCAGAGAAAGGGACCCTTAAAGGTTCTACCAATTTGCAAAGAGCCACACATCCTACCAAAGGAGGGATTAGGCCTTTACAAAGGGAACTTACATCATAGGGAAGAATGGAATTGATCAACATATTGCATGTTTATGAAGGAAGATAACTATCTAGAAGCTCTGCCTACAAAACCCTAATCTTAACCTAATCAGGACTACACCACAAGAAGGGAAGATCTTCAAATCCAAGCCTCTTCAAGCAATCCAATGCATCTTCAACTTGTCTTCATCATCACCCAAGAACAAGCAAAGCAACAACCCTAATCTAAGGGAACTAAAGATGTTAATCTAGTTGAGTTAGTGCCTTAGAATCATCTAAAACTAGCAGCTAAACTAAAATCAATCAAAAATAGCAAACTATCTTATAAATTTCTACAAAAACTCCTAAGGGATCCTAATTCAATTAAGAACACCTCATACAAAAACCAGGGACTAAATCATCTATTAAGTCCTAAAATCAAAGTCTAAACCATAAGGTATCAACCATAAACCCTAAAAATTGAGCTTCTAAAGGTTTCAACCTAAACTACCACCTATGCTCATCACAAAAATGTGAGAAAATTCTATAGGGAGCATGCATGTCTATGCTAACTACTCACAAAAAATCAGGATCAAAATCATCATCACATGATCACACAAAATTCCACAACATCAAGTATCAAACATAACTATTTTAATATCAATTAAAATGATTCAATTCCCATAAAATCAGAAAATGCATGAAATAAAAATGTTTTTTCTCTAAAAATTACTAGACTCAGTCATGAATATAATGCAAAAAGAATGGGGTTAATTGGATCATTTTTCAATTTTATATGATTTAATCAAGAACCATGAATAAAAATGAAAAAATAAAGAAAATCCAATTAAAATAGACAAATGCATGGTGCAAGTAGTAACCAGAATCAGTTCATATAATGGATTGGGCCAAGGGGGGGGGGGGGGGGTGCTGATTGTTGCACCCTAAAATTTGACCAATCGGTTCCCGCTCCTGATTTACGTTTCGGCTCACTTTTGCATTCGCATTCGTATACCGCATGCATTACATTTTTAATCATACAGATGATGTCAGAATTACAGCCTGGTCTTCACCTATAGGACGTCTCAGACCGGTTCGGGTAATCGGAGGTTATTTTGGGGAAGTCACGCGCTTCCTGGGTGTTTTCGGCTTACGCAGTGATTTTTGAGAATTCTTGGTGTCCGGGTTTACTGTTTACTTCGATTTGGTCTCGCGCTCTTTTATGTTGGGTATCTGCCTTTGTCTGCATTTTGTGAGGATTTAATAGCCTTTTGTGGATTTTAAATAGGCTTTATAGATTTTTCAGAATTTAAATAGATTTTTTAATATTTTTAATAGCTTTAAATCATTTTTAGAATTTTATAGAGTTTTTAATAGGTTTTAATAGGTTTTTTTTATAGTTTTAATAGAATAATAGATTTTCTTTTAAATAGATAATAGGTTTTAATAGAAATTTAATAGGTTTTCTCTTTTATAGAAATTAATAGTTTTTTAAAAACCTTTTAGAATATTAATAGTTTTTTTTTTATATATATAGATTTTCTTTTATAGGATAATAAATGGTTTTAGATATGTTTTAATATAGGATTTAATAGTTTTTATTAAATAGTATAGATTTTTTTTTATGGATATTAACTAGTTTTTAGGTTTTATCAGAATATTAGATTAATTAGGTGATTCATTAGCATTTAATTGAGTCCATCAGCTTTAATTCGCATTAATCCATCATTAGCCTTTAATTCATTAGTCAGCATTTAATTAGTCAAGTTTTAATCTTTTTAATCAGTCATTAATTCATGTAATTGTCTTTTAGTCCAAATATGCAGTCCATTTATCCAGTTATTCGTTGGGGCAGTTAATTTTGGAGGCCCATAGTCTGAATCCATTGCCACGTGTCCTATAAATAGGCTACCCCCGCCACCTCACTCAGTCTCTCTCCTCACGCTGACACCTCACAGACCCCACTTCTCTGACACCTCACCCTGCCCCACTACCTCTCTTTGTCAGCTCTCCCTTCCACACGTCTCCCTCTCACCTTCCACCAGCCACGCGTCCACTCCAGACTGCGCCACCACCGTCAAGTCGTTGCATGCGTGCCACTTAGCTGTCTCCGGTCGAACTCACCGGAAAGCAGATCGCTGGCCATGCAAACATCCTAGAATTTCACCGGTGAAATCACACGGTGGTTCCTACGGCCGATCTCACCGGAAATCGTGTTTTCTCCAGAAACGTTCATCCAACGCATCTCCATTCACCGCAATTCGCCGGAAAATTCGTCAGGATCGTCATTTTTCCAGATTATTGAAGATCTCCAGATCTTAATCTTGCTCATCAGAAACCTCAAAGATTTCCAGAAATCCATCAGGCTTCAAGATCTTCAACGGTTCATCCACCTCCTTGCGAAGATCCTTGTAGAGACTCGAAATCCTTCAACGAACCTTCAATATTCTGCAGTTTTCCGGGAGATTACAAGAACGTTGCGTCAGAAAGTTCGAAGATCTTCAAGATCCTCATAGATCTTCGGTTTACACTTCCAGATTTTCCTCAAAATTCTTCAACGATCCCTTCAATATTCTTCAGATCTTTGTTCCAGAAAGTTCAGTGTTCTTCAGGGCTCCAGCAAGATCTTCGACGATCAAGATCTTTCTTCGAAGATCTTCAACGAACAAATCAACGGTCTTCAACTCTTTTCAACAAGCTCCAAAGAATTTCATCAGGATTCTCATCAAGATCTTTGCGCAAAGTCTTGAAATCGTCAAGTTGTCTTCAGTAAGCATCAAGAACTCCACGAGCTGTTCGTTTTCCACATCCAGGTGCGTTATCCTTCGATCCTTGTTTGCGTTTTTTCTGATTGTTGAAATGTATGGATTCATCTTAGTTTGAACTGGAATCTAGGTTGAGTATAGGATTGAAATGAAGTTTGGTTAGATTTAGGTCAGGTTTAGGTGCAGATTTTTGTGAGAGATTGAGTGGTTTGAGAGAACTCAGAGAACGGCGCAGCTAGAGTTTTGGCTTGATGAACAGTAGTCAGATTTGGAGAGGGAGAGTTGGTTTTGTTAGCTGATGTCTAGGTTAGGGTTAGAGTTGGGCTAGGCCCAGCACGTTATTACTAAAACCATCCCCGTTTTACTCGTTGCCCCCCCCCCTGGGCTGTGAAATGCTGAAAAATAATACATTGTGACTGGGCCTTCGCAGCAAGTGCTAATCGCACCCCCCCTCCTGGCCCAATTTTGAGAAACAACTAGGGCATTTTGCTAAATGCACCCCCCCTGTTTTATTTTCTTTTTCAATTTCTTTGTTTTATCCATGTTAGAAAATAATTCATAAAAAATAGTAGGATGATCCAATTAATTCCCTTCTTTTTTTTGTAAATTCATAATTCAATTTAGAATTTTATGGTACAAAAATATTAAATTGATCATGCATTTTCATTTTTATTTGCATTTTTGTATTTCAATTGGTATTGAGTAATTGATTTGTGACGTGTCTGCCTTGCTGATTTTATTTCTCTCGCTTGGTACTGAATTTTGCTTTTCTATTTTAGTATGTTATACTAGACTAATGCATGCTCCCCATAGATTTTTCATAGAATTTTTGGATGTTGTTTGCTTCCGTTTTAGGGTAGATGATTAGGGACCTCATAACTTGCTGGTTAACCCTTGACCAATAACATGTTAGGGATTGTTTAGTAGCCTTAGAAGTTGACTTAGGCTTTGAGATTTGATCTTGGGATCATAGATCCATGTAGGTTCCCCCTAGATTTTTGGTAGATTTTTATAGAGTGTTCTGTTATTTTTGCTTGAGCTTGAGAATAGGAGAAGTCTTGAGGGCTTCTGACTTTGAAGTTCAACTGTGGTTGAACTTTAGACATAGTTTCTTTTGGTTTGAGGGCCTGTGGTTTCTTCTTGAAGATGGAGGCTGGATGAAGACTTGATGGAGCTTTCAGGGATGTATGGATTGTAGACCTAGTCTAGGAGCTTGCTCTCTTTCTGTGAGGTTTGAGACCCTGAAGTTTGAGGGAAATTCATGGTACTTTCCTGAGGAAGGCACTATGGATGCCTTTCATTCTTTCTTCTCACCTCTTTCTTAAGTATCCAATGATGTTGGAGCCTTCATGTGAGTTTAGTTTCTCCTGAGGAGGAATGTAAACCGTTCACAGTTGTTGAGCCACATGGGATATGATTCCTAAGTGGAAGCCCCCTAGTATTTTCCAGAGGAAGGCACTATGGGTCTATTCACTTAGTTCCCTTAGTTCATGTAGGATTTCTCAAATATCCAATGATGTTGGAGCCTTCATGTGAGTTTAGTTTCTCCCGAGGAGGAACGTAAACCGATCATAGTTATTGAGCCACATGGGATATGATTCCTAAGTGGAAGCCCCTTAGTATTTTCCAGAGGAAGGCATTATGGGTCTGTTCACTTAGTTCCCTTAGTTCATGTAGGATTTCTCAAATATCCAATGATGTTGGAGCCTTCATGTGAGTTTAGTTTCTCCCGAGGAGGAACGTAAACCGATCACAGTTGTTGAGCCACATGGGATATGATTCCTAAGTGGAAGTCTCCTAGTACTTTCCTGAGGAAGGTACTATGGGTCTGTCTACTTAGCTCCCTTTCTTTGGTAAGCTTGTCTTGAAGCTTGAAGAATGGGATTGATTTCTCCCTTTAGGATGTTGCTTAGGGTTTTGCTTAGGATAGATTAGGGTTTTGTTTTAGGGTTGTTTAGGGTCCTGCTCAGGGTTAGTTTCTTGCTTTTGGATAGGAGTTTGCCAGGCTGGTTAGCCTTCTCTTTGTGTTGATTGGCTTGTGTGGTGTTGTGCTGCATTAGTCTTAGGGGTTCATCTAGATATTTCTGAGATAGGTGCATCTTAGAAATAGGATTTGTGTGCATAAGAAGTTGAGGTGGTTCTCCTTCTACTTGTTTGTTATTGAGTGGCTTTGCTTGTTGGTATTTGGTAGAGCTGAGCTCCCTTGCCTCTGTGGTTTGTGGCCTTTGTGCCTTGCTCGTTTGGTTGTTGCATTCATGCATATTTCCAGTATTTCTTTACTTTGCAGTGTTTCCTGTTTGCTGTTTAGTTCTGTTGCCATGATCCCTTAGGAGCTCTGACTTCTCCGCTGTGGAGGAGTTATGATAGACATTAGGTTGGTTAACCAGGCATGATAACATTAGGTAGATTCCCCTTTTCAACCATAGTTTAGGGTGTCTCTTTCCTTTCTCAAAACAACAGAAAAACACTTAATAAAGGATAAAACAGAAGTGAATTCATTTCTTCCGTCAAAAGACTTGAACAAACATCAAAACCTTTTGTCCTCCTGGACTGTGAAAACCCTTGGTTAAGGTGCATTTTCCCATAAAAAAACACTTGAACAGCATGTGTCGTGCGTAGCCCGAACTACGTTTGCTCTGATCTTCCATGCCGTGTGGAAGTACGTAGGCACAGGACGCGATGTCCTGGCGAGCAACCTTCCCCCCGTCTAGACATAGGTAGTCGAACTACGTTGACTCTGACTTTCCCATTGCACGAGGGAGTACGTAGGCCCAGAACAGCGTATGTTCTGTCAAGTCCTGTCCTTTTCTTTTCTTTTCAGACTGACCACTAGCGTAGATAGATAAACACACCTTTTTCCTTATAAACACTAAGCGTGGATCCCGTCGAATACGACGGACGTGAGGGGTGCTAATACCTTCCCCTTGCGTAACCGACTCCCGAACCCAGGTTTTGGTTGCGACGACCATACCTTTCCCGTTTTTTGCGAGGTTTACTTCGAGCGTTTCCTTTCCCTCCGTTGGGATAAATAACGCACGGTGGCGACTCATCCGTCATGCCGGCGCCGATTTTCGCAGTAGCGACAGCTGGCGACTCTGCTGGGGACTATGTAGCATCTAGGGACTTTTCCCATCCCTTATGCTGGGACCGTTTCCCATCCCCTACGCGAGTCAGTCCTAGCGCTTGGGTGTTTATCTGTTGGGTGTTGTGCATATGTGTTTTATTTTTCCGCATTTACTTTCAGCACTATATATTATTGTGATTATTGCTGTGGGAAAGGGAGGTTACTATGAGTGAGAAGCCGGACCTGGGCTTGAGTATGCACCTAGACATAGTTGTGGAGAGTAGTAGACGAACCTGTTTGCTGAGAAGACACAGTTCCCTACGAAATCTGCGCTCAGACGAGGTTCTCTCCGAGGCGCTCCTTTCCGATCCTGAGGATCTGAGGGGAGTCCAGACGTGAGGATTGTCGACTCTGGGGACCGATCAAATGGAAGTCAGCTAAGTGAGGCCTCTTCATGACTTGATGATGCCACTCCTTCTGGGAATCGTATCGTCACTCATGAAAGTCTGTGACGCTGATGACCGCATAGGATGTCGTACCTTTGTCCGTGTATTAGGTCCATACCTGTGAGAGGGATTGAGTTATTGCAGGAAAACTGGCCTTCAGAAACTAGGATTCAGTATTTATCAGATGGTTTTCTTAGCTCGTTAACAGGTGTGTTGTTTGGATCAGATGGATTTCTTGTCCGAGGTTGATACTATTATCAGATGGTTTTCTCATCAGAGACAGAGGTTCAGATGGATTTCTTACCAGGGTATTGGTATTTTGGGTGTCTGATGATAGTCAGTGTCATGAGGTTCTGGTGACTGTGGTGGTTTTCTGTTCTTGACATCACAGAGATGTTCCTCTTCAGGCTACAGCATGGCCTCTGTGTTCATTGATTGCATCATTTATCATACTGCATTGTTGCATTACCATTTGCATCCAACTAATGTGTGTGTATTGCAGGTACATATTTTCCCTCCCAGTTCCAGTGGTTGTTTCCTAGCAGACATGGAAGCCATGAAGAGAGTGTTACCCTACAGATTCCCGTCTCCAGATATCAGTCTGTTGTCAGAGTTAATTACTATTGCTGGGAAGAAGGTGATGGGAGATTTCAGGAAGACATATGGGAGGATCCTGACTTATGTTTACCAGCCCTCGGCTTATGAGATCAGCGATATTTACACCCTGTTGCAGTTTTATGATGCTGAGCTCAGGTGTTTCATATTTCCTGACTTTGTCTTGGCTCCTACCCTGGAGGAGTATTCTGCACTCTTGGATATACCGATTCGCGAGCAGATGTCTTTCTATCACATGGACGCTAAGCCTAATCTGGCTAAGCTTTCTGCTATTCTGTACTTAGGAGAGTTTGAGCTGACAGGGAAGATGATTAGGAAAGGAGATGTGTGGGGATTTCTGTTGGTTGTTTTGGTAGAGAAGGCTCGGGAGTATGCTAAGAAGGGTGGTTGGGTTGTTTTTGATGCCATCCTTGCTGTGTGTGTTTATGGCATTGTATTGTTTCCAAACCAACCTGATTTTGTTGACGCGGATGCTTTCTATATTCTGGCTGCAAAGAACCCAGTTCCTACCTTGCTGGGAGATATTCACCATTCCACCCACTACAAAAATGAAAAACGGCGAGGAAAGAATGTCTCTTGCTGTGTACCTCTACTGTACAGGTGGTTTACTAGTCATATGCCGAAGTCAGGGCCTTTCGTCACTTCTATTGATTCTTTAGGATGGCCTGAGCGCTTGATGGGGTTGACTTCTGAGAATGTGATGTGGGTTAATGAGGAGGTGTTAGGAGTTGAGGTCATATACAGATGCGAAGGATTCCCTAATGTTCCTTTGATAGGAAGGAGAGGGTGTGTCAATTACAACCCTTCCTTATTAATCAGGCAGTTTGGATATGCGCCTCAGGAAGCGCCGAAGCCCGAGGAGATACAGGAATCTCTGTATCTCACTGGGGCAATAGAGGAAGAGATGTTGATCAAGCTTAAGAAAGCATGGAAGAATCTGCATAAGAGAGGAAAGTCTTCATTTAGCAAAAGGAGTACTAGAGTTCTTGGTCCGTATGTGGAATGGATTCGTGAACGAGCTACGAATTTCCTTATGCCTTATCCTGCAGTTCAGCCATTGTATCCTTCTCCGGTGGAGGAGCCCACCACTATAGACATACAGGTATACAAGCAGCTGATGGCGGAGAAAGAAGAGTTAGAAAAGGCTAAAGAAGCTTTACAGAAAGAGAACGCCCAGCTTCGTCATGAAAAGATTGAAACAGGATATTATTCCAAGCAACAAGCTGAAACTTTGAAACATCTGAAGACTACTTTATTAGAGTTGACTGAAACCAAGAAGCGTCTGGAGTTAGATGTAGACTCAGTTAGTAGTGTATTGGCTACTAAGAAATAAGAGCTGGAAAGGGCCTACACGAAGTTAGCTAAGTTCAGAGAACATTGGGACCTCACTATGGCCAAACGCAAAGAGCGGGAAGAAGAGCTAAAGATACAGGTTGCTCAGTTGGCAGAACAGGTTAAAGTGAAGACTGAGGAGCTTGAAGAAGAAGCATGCCGTCGATACGAGGCCGAACGCAAACTGATTGATGCCATGAAGAATCTAGAAGATTGTCAGCGCAGAGCAGACACCAAGAGGCCCAAACCTGAGGATGGTGCCCAGGATAAGGCTTGGGAAGATTTTGTCAGAGACATCCAAGGAACGGTCAGGAAAAGGGATCAGTTGATAGAAGGCTTGATTTATCGACCGGATCACCCAGAGACAAAGAAGCTGTTCGAGAATTTCTGCGATCGTACCCGCACGTGACTTCTTTCTTGTATTCTATACATTGAGATCACCGCCAGACATGTTGGTTGGGACATAGTTGTGTAACGCCTCGACGAGACTGTTATTCCAATATATGAGGGTTTTTCTAAATATTGTCTTTATGGTTTCTCTTGTCTTGCTACCTTGACGCTGGGATGGGAGGGGAAATATCCCCAACGCACACATGCACGTTAGCATTTTTGCATTGTTGTTTGCATAAATCACATTGCATTACAGGTTTGTGATCCACGTTCCTTATCATTCTTCATCCATATCACCAGGTATTTTCAGGATTGCAGAAAAGCGGATCCACCGTTACTCTACCAGAACTAATCACAAGAAGATCATGGACAACGTACAGAGTGAAATGTAAGAAATGCGTGACAGGATGGCCATGCTCATGCAAACCATGGAGACCATCGCCAAAGGATAAGAGCAGCCGCAGACTCTGGTTCAACCGTTGGTCGCACAGGCTGAAAACAACGGGACAACGCATGGTGAAAATATTGCTGCTTCTCCCCGAATTGAGAATCATCAAAGTGTTGATGCTATTCCCGTAACCGGTTTGAATGCTGGAGAAACTGGTCCTGCAGGCGGAGGTGGGAACGCCGGTAATATGAATGCTAATGCAAATAATGTTGGAGTATTTGTGGGCAATGTCAACCAGGGTTTCAATGGGGGCGCTGAGAATGTCGGAATGAATGGTAATAATGGTAACCAGGGCTTCAATGGCGTGAACATGGGGTATGGCAACGTTGCTGGCACCAAGGCTGGGTTTGGTGACTATGGTTATGGTAATCTTGGATATGGGACTGGTGCGTACAACGCTCAGGAGATGGGCAATCTGAGGTACGACCCCAGGTACTTCCAAACGGGTCTGGGCCGTGATGCAGATTATGTTGGATACGATGCAGTACCTCGCTGGGAGGATCGTCAGGAGGATGCGTTCTCTGGTCAGAATGAGGGTTATGAAAGAGCTAGGGATGACAACCATCGGATGAGATTATTAGAAGAGAAAGTGAACGGATTAGCCAGCCAGAATGCTCTTGGGCTGGATATGTCAAATATGGGGCTGGTCCCAGGGCTGAGGGTCCCACTGAAATTCAAAGCGCCGTCATTTGATAAGTACAAAGGGGATACATGCCCTAGGGTGCATGTGCGCGCGTTTTACAGGCGTATGTACGCGTATTCTGAGGATGAAAAGATGCTAATGCACTTCTTCCAGGATAGCTTGTCAGGGCCATCGCTGGAGTGGTACATGAGCTTGGAACCTACTCAGATCAGGAGTTGGAAAGAGCTGGCAGAGGCTTTTGTTCGACATTATCAATATAATAGTGATCTCGCCCCTAACCGAGTCCAGATGCAGAGCATGTCTCAAAAGTCTAGCGAGAGCTTTAAGGAATACGCCCAGAGATGGCGAGATCTGGCTGCTAGGGTACACCCTCCGATGGTGGAGCGCGAAATGATGGATATGTTCATAGGAACTTTTTCTGGAATGTACTATGACCGGTTGCTCAATTTTTCGATGAGTACCTTCTCTGAGTTGATCTTGATGGGGGAGCGCATTGAAAACGGAGTGTAGATTGGTAAAATTCAAGCGGGTGAGTCCAGTTCCACAGGAGGTAATAAGAAGACGTTTGGTGGCAAAAGGCAGGGTGATACCAACGCTGTATACAATGCTCGACGGAGAAATAGAGGTCAGAACTGGCATCAGCAGTCGCAGGTTGCAAGTGTAACCATTTCAGGGCCTTCTCAGCAGCAGAGACAACAACCACAGCAGCAGGCTCAGCAGCAGCCAAATAATAATCAGCACAGATTTCAGAACCCGCGACCGAGGAGAGTATTCGAGGTACCGCCGGTATCATATGCAGAACTTCTTCAAGCTTTGTTGAAATTGCAGCTAGTCGAGAAGAGGACCTTAGCGCCACCAACCGGCCAGCCACCAGTCGGGTATGATATTAATGAGCATTGTGACTTCCATTCGGGTGCACCAGGGCACAATATTGAAAATTTCCTAGCTTTCAAGCATAAAGTACAGGATTTTCTTGATAATACGGCTATTAACTTCGGGAAGGAAGGTCCCAATATCACGCAACAGCCAATGCCCAAGCATGGTGGGGCTGGGGCCAATGCAATCCTGGCAGATGATGAGTTGGACTTGGTTTCGGAAGTGAGCAAGCTGAAAACCCCTTTGAGTTATGTAAAGCAGCGCTTATTGAAAGGAGGTGTCTATCCCGGATGCAGTGAAGAATGTGCTGACTGTTTGGTTCTACCTGGGGGTTGTGAGAAGTTGAAAAGGGGAGTTCAAGGTTTGATTGATGAAGGAATCCTGCAGTTTGATAGGTCTGTGGGGCGAGAGAGGTCTGTTGAGACAGAATCTGAAAAAAAGCGCAGTGAGGTTGCTACGATCACCATTCCGTTCAAATCAGTGACGATTTCGGCATCATCGAAAAGGCCGACCATTACTATTACCAAAGCTAAACCAATCCCTTATGAGAGCACAAAGGCAGTCCCGTGGAGCTACGGTGCTGAAGTGTATTGCAATGAGGAGAGGATTGACTTGAATGATCCGCCAGCAGGATCCGTAGATAACATAGTGGGAGCGGGTGGTATAACCCGGAGCGGGAGAATTTTCACTTCACCTGAGGTCGAGGCAGAGAGGCTCGCCAGGGGTAAGAATAAAGTTGTTGAGGGGGAATCTTCGGGGAGTAAGGAGAAAGAACCAACAAACAAAGATGTGGAAGAATTCATGAGATTGATTCGCAAAAGTGACTACAAGATCGTAGATCACCTGCAGCAAACCCCGTCAAAGATCTCCATATTATCGCTGTTGTTGTGTTCTGAGGCGCATAGAAATGCCCTGTTGAAGGTACTTGAGACATCCTTCGTGCCACAAGAGATTTCAGTCAATCAATTGGAGGGGGTTATGGCACATGTTAATGCTGGGCATGGTTTGGGATTCACGGATTTTGACCTGACGCCTAGAGGGCGTGATCACAATAATGCCTTGCACATCTCTATCGAATGCCGGGGCACTATTTTATCCCATGTGCTGGTGGACACTGGGTCCTCGTTGAATGTGTTACCAAAGAAAGCCCTGTTGAAATTGGATACCCGTGGGTTGTTGTGCACACCTAGTGATTTGGTGGTGAGGGCCTTTGACGGAACAAAGAGGTCGGTATTCGGGTCAGTAACGTTACCCATCCAGGTAGGTCCGGAGGCGTTTGATACAGTGTTTTACATCATGGACATCCAGTCTGCATATAGCTGTTTGATCAGGAGACCTTGGATTCATGCCGCTGGGGCAGTAACTTCTACACTCCATCAAAAGCTGAAGTATATGGTTGAGGGGAGTATTGTGACGGTGTGTGGCGAAGAGGATATCCTAGTCAGTCATTTGTCTTCCCTCAAATACGTGGAGGTAGATGGAGAGATTCATGAAACACTGTGTCAGGCGTTCGAAGGGGTGAAGGTTAAAGAAGAAGCTCCGGTAAAGAGTGAAGGGCAGGAGGTGGCTGTCTCCTCATATAAAGAAGCCAAGGCGTTGGTGCAAGCAGGAGAGACTTAGAAGTAGGGGCAGGTTCTGGACCTACCAGTGAAGCAAGATAGATATGGCTTGGGGTACCGCCCATCTCCCTCACAGAGTGCGCCTAAGTACAAGGGACCTGTGGTGTTCACGCCGGAGGGGGGGGGGGGGGTTAGCTTTGAAAGGATTAGTGCCGTGTTTGATACAGAGGAAGTGGATAGCGAATGCGACATGGACGCATGGATTCGACCCAGCACGCCGGGGCAAAGCCTATGCAATTGGTCCATCCAGGACGTCATCCAAGTCACCAAACAGTAATGCGTTGTTTTTCAATCATTGTATGATCACATGCCTTGCCCGAGGCATCGTTGACCTCGTCTTAGGGCCTAACTGTTTACCTGTATGTTTGCATGATCAATAAATGACGACGTTTTTACATTCAAATGTTGTGATCCTTTTCTTTCTGTTTTTATTTTTCAATAAAACGGCAGCGTGGTTATGTATTTCGCTTGTATATCATTTTGAAGCACTTAACCGTTTCCCTCGCAGGATTCACGAATTTTCAGATGACATCTACCAAAGACTTCCTATGACTCGTTTAGACTTCGAGCATCCGATCTTCCAAGCTGAGGAGGAGATTGTTGAGGATAGTGACTTACCAGAAGAGCTGAGTCGGTTGTTGAAGCAAGAGGAGAGGGTCATTCTTCCTCACCAGGAAGAGATTGATATAGTCAATTTAGGGTCTGAAGAATGCGTTAGGAATATCCGTATAGGGGCCGCGTTGCAGGTTGACATCAAGCAAGAGCTTATTGAGATGCTGCGCGAATACAGCGATATATTTGTTTGGTCCTACGAGGACATGTCGGGTTTGGATACCGATATGGTTGTTCATCGTCTGCCGTTGAGGGAAGATTGCCCGCCTGTGAAGCAGAAACTCAGAAGGACTCGTCCTGACATGGCTGTAAAGATAAAGGAGGAAGTGCCGAAGCAATGGGATGTTGGGTTCCTGGCTGTCACTACTTATCCCACTTGGGTCGCTAATATCGTGCCTGTGCCAAAGAAAGATGGCAAGGTTCGAATGTGTGTTGATTATAGGGATCTAAATAAAGCGAGCCCGAAAGATGATTTCCCGTTGCCGCATATTGATGTGTTAGTTGACAACACAGCTCGGTTTTCAGTATTCTCTTTCATGGATGAATTTTCAGGGTACAACCAGATCAAAATGGCTCCGGAGGATATGGAAAAAACGACCTTTATCACCCCGTGGGGAACCTTCTGTTATAAGGTGATGCCCTTTGGTTTGAAAAATGCTGGGGCAACGTACCAACGGGCCATGACAACGCTCTTTCACGACATGATGCACAAAGAGATTGAGGTGTATGTCGATGACATGATTGCCAAGTCTCAAACGGAGGAAGAACATCTGGTTAATCTGCTGAAGTTGTTCAAGAGGCTGAGGAAGTTCAGGCTGAGGCTGAACCCTAACAAGTGTACCTTCGGAGTGAGATCCGGGAAGCTACTGGGGTTCATTGTGAGCAAGAAAGGAATCAAGGTCGATCCGGAAAAAATAAAAGCAATACAAGAAATGCCAGCACCGAGAACAGAAAAAGAAGTCCGTGGATTCTTAGGGAGATTGAACTACATTGCTAGGTTCATCTCTCACCTAACGACCACGTGTGAACCTTTGTTCAAACTGTTAAAGAAAGATCAAGCGGTGGTCTGGAACGACAATTGCCAAAGGGAATTTGAAAAGATAAAAGAATACTTGCAGGAACCTCCGGTGTTGATACCCCCAGTAGCGGGACGACCACTGATTATGTATTTGACGGTTCTTGAGAACAGCATGGGTTGTGTTCTCGGTCAACATGACGAGACAGGAAGGAAAGAGCATGCAATTTACTACTTGAGTAAAAAGTTCACAGATTTTGAATCTCGATACTCTATGCTCGAAAAGACGTGTTGTGCATTGGCATGGGCTGCCAAACGTCTAAGACAGTACATGCTGAACCATACAACCATACTGATATCGAAGATGGATCCGATCAAGTATGTGTTTGAAAAGCAAGCGCTCTCTGGAAGGATTGCTAGATGGCAAATGGTATTGACAGAATACGATATCCAGTATGTTTCCCAGAAGGCCATTAAGGGAAGTGTTCTGTCCGAATATCTGGCCGAACAGCCGATTGAGGATTATCAGCCTATGAAGTTTGAGTTTCCTGATGAGGACATAATGTACTTGAAGGCTAAAGATTGTGATGAGTCGTTGCCTGGTGAGGGTCCTGAGCGGAGTTCCCAGTGGCAATTGATTTTTGATGGGGCTGTCAATTCGTACGTGTCGCTACTGCGAAAATCGGCGCCGGCTGAACAGAAGAGTCGCCACCGTGCGTTATTTATCCCAACGGAGGTAAAGGAAACGCTCAGAGTAAACCTACCGCAAAGACGGGAAAGGAATGGTCATCGCAACCAAATCCTGGATTCGGGAGTCGGTTACGCAAGGGGAAGGTATTAGCACCCCTCACGTCCGTCGTACTCGACGGGATCCACGCTTGCTTTCGGGTATGGATTGTTATTTCTATCTAAACTAGAGGTCAGGGGTTAAAAGAAAAGAAAATGACTCGGCAAAGTATCGCACTTTATGCCTACGTATTCCCGTCTGGAACGAGAAATCAGAGTCAACGTAGTTCGCCTACCTACTGGAAAGGAGGGGAAGGTTGCTCGCTAGGATATCGCATCCTATGCCTACGTACTTTCATACAGCATGAAAGATCAGAGCAAACGTAGTTCGGGCCACGTACGACACAAGTCTGTCTTGATTGTTTTTATTCCTTCTGAAAAAGGGTTTTTCTGATTAGCAGTCCAAGCGGACAAAAATGACGTTTTGATGAGTTCACATTCTTTTACGGAAGAAGTGTCTTTTATTGTGTTTGAAATCTTATTATGTTTTTCTGTTTGTTTTGAGAAAGAAGAGACAGGACTCTAACCTATGGTTGCAAAGGGAATCAAACTAACCTAATGTTATCATGCATGGGTTAAGACCTAATGTCTATCATGTTACTCTCTTACACAGAGAGAAACAGAGATCCTAAGGGAATAGACGGAAATAGAAACAAAAACATATATACAATAAAGCAGTAAAATGCATGGATGCAGCAATACAAGCGAGGCAAGGGAGTCCCACTCAACCTCGAACCTAGAAAACAATAGGCAAAAGTGAACAGAATTCACTTTCAACCCAACAGGTTAAACAACAAATAATACAGTCAGGGAAAACCAAACAGTACATCAGAAATGAAACAGCTAAAAATAAACAGCCACAGCAGCTCTGCATCAACATTTGTCTTCAAGTCATCTCCAAACAGCTACAAGCTTCAAGCAAGCATCAATCTCCATCCCCACAGCCTTCAAGCAAGGTCTCTGATTATCAGTCTTTAGTCTGCAATGGCTTTTCTTCAAGTCTCAACCTCCAAGAGGAATATCAGTCAACAAGATAGAATGAATGTTAAACAGTCAATTGCCTACCAAGGGTGGCTCATCAACTGTTAACATTATACAGACAATTTTCTCTCAAAAGTTCTATCTTTCAAATAGATTCATTGATCCTTCCAAAGGAAGGAGGTGGATATTTGAAAGAGACTTTGAATCATAGAGAAAGGATGGAGGCAGACAAGGCCTTCCATGTTTGTGAATCAAGTTTTCTACTCTAGAGCTCTGCCTAGCTCCTAAACCCTATGCTCCTCAACAGCTGCCAGCAAAGGATACCCTTCATCAACTCTGGAAGTTGGACTTCAATCTCTTGATCTCCAATGGACTTCATCATCACAGGTCTTCAACTCTCCCAATCCCCAAGCAAACCCAATACCCCACACAGACAAATGAAATAACCCTAGAGAGGGCACACCACACAGTCAAACAAATATAAGCAGTACTGATAGCAGTAGGGGAATCCTAACAATCTCTAAGGGATCTATTAGCTACCCATAATCCCTACAGTCCCATACCACAAAGATTCAATCTACAACTCCTAAGGGAAATGACTTAATTCTCCTATGTTATCTCCTAAACCCTAGTTTTGATCATGCTAATCACACCTAAACAAATCATCTCAAATTAAGTTCTAAAATTATGAATTAAATTTTATACACAAGCTAAAGGTCTAAGCTAATCAACCTAAAAAGAATGGATCAAAAATATTAAAGCATCTAATCAAACCAAAATTAACAAATTCATGAATCAAACTAAACACTATTTACACCTATTTAAAAGAAAAATATACTAAAAATATTAAAACAAAATGAAATGCCATTTTTAATATTTGATATTTTTCTTAACAAAATTATGAACAATATACAAAAACAACCAATTAAAAATGAGCAATTTCCAATTTGTTATGAATTTTCAAATAATTAAAAGAATTTGAAAGAAATTAATATGGAATTAATTAGTTAGGGGTGCATCTAGTAATTAAAAGCAGTTAAAAGAACAAAATGGGCCCAGACTGGGGGGCGCGAATAGCAAGCGCGTCTGGGCCCAATGCATTCAGAAAACTTCAACAAAAAATAAAAAAAACTAGAACGGTGCAGATAGCGAGATTTTCAGTTAAAATTGAATTGGGCCTTGCGTTTGGGGGTGGGGTTAGCAACAATATCATGAGCCCAGTCTGAGGGAATTAGTGAAACGGTGCGTTTCACCTTTTGAATCTCCCTCCGTTTTCCAATTGAATACTAGCCATAGGATTGGTCTCAGAGTCAAGGTCAAATGATCATCCAACAGCCCAGGGTTCGTCTTCAACCTTGGAACCCTAGGGTTTCTGAAATTTCACCTTCATGCATGAACTTTCCACTTCCCTGTTCTCCCTCAATTCTCCATGGATTCACACGATGTAAAGAGCAAAGTTGGTCCATTCCTTCCCCTCTACACAACCATGCCATTATCTTCTTCCAAAACTCAGTCAAGAAACAAACCCGATAGGTATAAAGCACTGATTCCACCATTTTTACCTGTGATCAAACTTGAGAATTCTTGCTAAATTCTATCCTAACATGATCTACACCTTATGCTGATCAACCTGAGCTATTCATTCAAGATTATAGTGCAATAAACTATGAGTTACAAACCCTAACAGTCTTGGTACACCTATGGCAAACCTCTTGAAACTTCCTCAAACTTTGTGAAATCCATCCTCTAACCTATCTTAACAGTTCTAACCTAACAAATCTCTATGATTCTAACTAAAACAAGCAAATCGAATGAGAAACCAACCAGGTGTAAATGGTGAAAACAGTTGTAGAACTCTCTTGATCCAATGCTTTCAATGCTCTGAACTTGATCAGTGAACTTGATTATGAGTTTTGTATGCAATAGATCTTGCTCCAAGTTCTTGAATCTTGCAATCACAAAATTCTTGCTCCTTGGATGATGAAGTTGTATGGCACGATTCCTCTTCAACTCAACCAAATTTTTATGTGAATTCTGATCTATGAAAGATGTTGATGATGATCAAATCAAGAAATGTGGAAATTGATAGAGATTTTATGGAGTTTGAGAGGGTTTTGCAAAATGGAAGATTGAAGTGTAACTTGGTATTATGAGCACAATGAATCACCAACCATGGCATGAAGCTATTCAATTCAATATATAGATGGAATTAGAAAGTCCTAGAACCTTGGAGAAACTTCCCATGCACACTTTCCCTTGGATTTGGATTATGTAACTTCCTTTGTAAGTAACCAAGCATATCTTTCAAATCTTTAACCAAACTCAAAAATCCACTTTTGCCAATGTTCTTAAAACATTTTTTCCAATCAAAATGACCTATAATTTCATCCCATTTGGCCAAATTATGAAAAATCTCAATTTTAGGTCATTTTTCATTCATTAAATTCACCAATTTTGAAACCTTGAGCTATGAGCCTTTCCAATCTTTCATGGTCACTCTTCTAAACTCAAAATGTAATTTGGAGCAAGTTTGATGTTGTGAAGTTTTCCATTTGAAGCTTCCTTGTATAAGTTTTGGGCATAGGCTTGAAATGACCTGTAATTCTCAGCTGACCAAAATACCCTTTGCTTGCCAAGACCATAAGTAGAGTTCCACAAATCATATGAAGGCATACCATACCATTATAGAAATATAAGACAATGAGGAACAACTCTTATGTTGACCAGAAATTCATTTGAAATCTCCTTGAGGGGTAAAAGTTGCTTGGAAGACAAGTAACTTTCACAGACAAAATTTCAGATACCTAAGATGACCTGTAACTTGCAAGGACCATAACTTGAATTCTATAAATCTCCTTGATCTCTTCCACCACTCAAATTAAAGGTCTTGAGATCCTCTACAAGTTTTATGTTGGCCAAGGATCCATTTGAAGCTTGCATTTTGACTTATCTTGCTTGGAAGTTTGCCCTAAATTAGGGGATTTTACACAGAAACCCTAATTTAGAAACTCCTCTTCTTCTTGATTTCTCTTGATTTCTTCTTAGCATAACACCATATCCTTCTCTAAATGCCAAATGATGAACCCTACATCTCTCAAATAGACCTCAATGCCTTTCAATCAATCAATTGACCTAGAGTTGACTTAGGGTTGACCCAGATGAAACCCTAGTTGACTGCCTTCAACTGCAACTCTTGTGATCATACCAATGACTTATTTCCTTCTACAAATGACTTTCTAAGTCCTCCATGATGTCTTCATACTCTCCATGCTCAATTCACAGCTCACAACTTCTTTGATGATCTTCAGATACCCTCAGATAGGAGATAGATGCACTGCTTGATCCATTGACTTCTTTAGCTTTCCCATTCTTTCTGATGACTTGAGTATGCTTGAATTTTGAATAATAACCTCTTGATAGGCTCATAGAGATGAGAATAATGCTTGGTCCCCTGTTGGATGACTTGCTATGCTATGCTATGCAGATGATTAGACTATGTACATGACTCTATATGCAAATGCCAATGCAATTGAAACATAAACCAAATGAATAAGGTTGAGCAAATTTTAGGGTGCAACAGCTGCCCCTATTCAAGCAACTCGGACCCGATTGGGTGAAGAGCGAACGACCTTCAAACATTCGAGGTACGAGATGGTTAAATACTAAGAACCCGGAAATTTGCCAACCGCAGAAATAAACTGCACCACTGCTTGGGGAACGACATCCATCAACTGAATCTAACTATTACAGCAACAAATTGATCCATTAGCGACCGTGCTGGGGATTATTTTCATCATCCTGAAAGAGATTCTATCATCGCAGGGATAGAACTTTGTTTGTCCATGTTAGGATGCTTGTTTCGTCAACATAAAGAAACCTCAACTAAAGCTTGTCCACGTTAGGACTCCATCTGTAGTCAACCCGGAAAATCTCGGCAACTTCGCTGGGGATAATTCGTCTGCGTTTCATCAGAAATAAATCGTCCATGTTAGGAATAAACTCTCCCACGTTAGGAATAACACCGTCCACGTTAGGACTAAGACTTCGTCTGGATCCGTCCATGTCAGGACTAAACTTTCTAGGTAATACATCGTCCACGTTAGGACTCACCCTTCCACGTTAGGAATAAACATCTTTCCACGTAAGGAATACAACTTATCTTGATTTGTCCACGTAAGGACTCCATCTTTCCACGTAAGGAATAACTCTCTCATCTTGATCTGTCCACGTCAGGACTACATCGTCCACGTTGGGACCCACCTTTCCACGTAAGGAATATATCGCTTTTCCACGTAAGGAATCAACTTCTTTCCACGTAAGGAATAAATTTCTTTCCACGTAAGGAATAAACTTCTTCTTTCCACGTAAGGAATACGTCTTCTTTCCACATAAGGAATCAATCTTTCCACGTAAGGAAACCATCTTTCCACGTAAGGAAACCATCTTTCCACGTAAGGAATGGCAATCTTTCCACGTAAGGAATCACCTGTCCCCGTAAGGAATACATCGTCCATGTTAGGAATAACCTGTCCACGTTAGGACCAAACTTCTTTCCACGTAAGGAAACCATCTTCTTTCCACGTAAGGAAACCCTCTTTCCACGTAATGAATAAACTTCATCTGGATTTGTCCACGTCAGGACTAAACTCTCCCACGTAAGAAATACATCTTCTTTTGATTTGTCCACGTAAGGACTCCAATCTTTCCACGTAAGGAATACAATCTTTCCACGTAAGGAATACATCTTTCCACGTAAGGAATACAACTCCGTCCATGTAAGGACCCACATTTCCACGTAAGGAATCCAATCTTTCCACGTAAGGAATCATCTCCTTCCACGTAAGGAACCGCAATCTTGATTTGTCCACGTCAGGACTCCCATCTCGTCTCGATTTGTCCACTTCAGGACTCACCTCTTGACTCGCTGAGGAAATAAAATTTTGTCCACGTCAGGACTCACGTACCTTCGACCCGCTGGGGAAATAAAACTCGTCCACGTCAGGACTCATGCTGCGTCAACACGAAGGAAGATAAATTTGTCCACGTTAGGACTTGCGCACCTTCGACTTGTTGGGGAAATGAAATTTGTCCACGTCAGGACTCACATCTCGACCTGCTGAAGGAATAAAACTTGTCCACGTCAGGACTCACGCTTCACTAACTCGAGGAGAGATAATCTTGTCCACGTCAGGACTTGCGTCTCTTATCATCCCGCAAAACTATAAACTTGTCCACGTCAGGACGCACCTTTCATCATTACGAATAAAGATATCTGCTGGAAACAAATGGTCCCCGTCAGGACACCGACACAGAGGGTAACCAACTTTGTCCACACCAGGACTTCACCTTTAATCAATACGGAGAACTCAAATATGTCCACGTTAGGACTAGCACATCTCATCAACCTGAGGAAATCAATCTGTCCACGTCAGGACTTCACATTCCATCAATTCTGAGTACTCGAACCCGTCCACGTTAGGACTAACACCTCTTGTCGGCCCGGGGAAATAAATTTGTCCACGTTAGGACCCCCACTTCTCTAGCACGAAGAAAACCCGTCAATAAAATTGTCCACGTCAGGACTCATTCCTCCATTGGTCCCAAACCACAAACTTCTTTGCACTGACGTTACAGCAACTTTGAGGCGGACTCTATTGGGGATATTTGGAAACCAAACTACCGGACGCCTGTTCTGATAACTGGCGGCAGCCTCTGAAATTCTGATTCACGCAACCCTTTTGATGACAAATAACTCTGCTTGGGGACAAGGAGATATTTTGCCTACTAATTCTGGCAGGAAAAACAAGAGAAATTTACGCAAATAACTCTGTTCGGAGAAAAAGAGAGCTTAACCAACCAACTCTGTGGGGAATAATGCCAAAACGGACACTTTCGTTGAATGTCTCACGTCGAGATCTTGAATGTTTGGTAATTCATTTGAGCAAGAGCTCCTTCAACCTGCAAGAGAGCGATACTTGAAACAAACGGTTAGCCAACCTGGTTTATGTTTCCAAAATGCATATGTTTGACAATGACGTAATGCTCCATTCGCCATGGAAATGCTACGCGTGTTTATTTGGTGGATGCAAGTATGATCCTATATGCCGATGCAAATGCAGACTCGAACTACTGGGATATAGGAAACCGCTTCAACAAAATAAATGTTGAAGACAATGCCGACTCCGCTGGGGATAGCCAGATGCTACAGAATTATTCCCGCAAAATAAATGCCGAAAGAGTGAAGTCAACCCTGCTAGAGAATATAACTCTGCCGGGGAATAGCAGATGTGCTCAATATGATTGGACTTCTGTTGGAGAGTGAACGGATATCACACGGTATTCTGACAAAATAAATGCCAGGGCGCAACCAACTCTGCCGGGGAGAGTCTTAATCTTCGGATTCCATTGGGAGGAATGAAAACACTTGCTGAAAAGAGAACTTCACTGGGGATGGGATGATTCTCTTGGGGAAAATCAACTGACTCCGCTGGGGGAGAGTAAATGACCCTGCGGGGAAAGGTAAACTGCCTGAATACAGCTCACCAATTGGAAATATTAATCTTCTGAGGCTAAACCACTCTGCTTGAGATAGAGGAATCCTTCTGGGGGACACCACACCGTCTGAATATAGCCTACAATCTTGGAACCGCCAAACTCTGTTGAGGATAAATGACTTTGCTGGAGCATGTCCTTTGGATAAGCCACGACTAGCTAGGGAATTTGATCCTTCTTCAGTAAGGAAAAGTGCTATCTCAGAAGCGCGACCTGCGTGGGGATAGAGTCTTTCGTTATGAGCTTCTGGTCCATACTGCACTCTTTTGATCGTCCTCTTTATGCGGCTATGAACCCTGCAGCACCACAAACAAGACAAGACAAGTCTACACAACCAAATCCATTCAGGTTAGTGTTAGTGACATTGTTTTCAGTTAATTCAAAGTTTTAGCAATTGTTGGCAAGGGCCAGTGACGTTATGCACATGCTAGTTTCATCAAACTTAGGCGTTTATCATGCACAAACCAGTAAAGAACCAGCATCAAATACTGAATAACATATTTTATTGATTAGGCCCCTAAATGGGCAGAGTTTTTGTACACGGGATGTAACTCCTGAAAAGAGGAAGCTACACACAATAAACATACAAGTATGCACAAGAAGCATAAATATATTGGCAAATTAAATTTGTACACATGTCGACAACGGGATGCAGACGAACACCACGAGCTGATCCTCCTATGACTCGCCCGACTCTAATGCTTTTCCGGTATCCACACTTCCGAAGAGATTGTATCTGATAATCGACCTCTCGAGTATATTCTCCCGCACCAATGCTCAATGCAGTATCACATTTGGACCGCAGTCATTTGCTTTTCAAATCCCTAACTTTTGCGTGAACCGCCCTTTACGGGTTTTCAGTTCACCGGGATACCCTTTTTTGCCGAAGCCACCCAGTGTAGGTTTTCAACTTCGCGGGTGTACATTTTTTCCATTTTATCCCTAACTTTTGCCCGAACCTTTCATTCTGTTTTTGGTTCGCCAGGATGCCCCATTTTTGCCTGGACTCTCTTTTTTTCTGTCCAGCGGGTCAATTTTAAGCAAAGTATTTTTTAACTGCGTCCGAATTCACAGGCGACGTAAAGTCTTCACCGTCCATGGTGGACAACAATAACGCTCCTCCTGAAAAGACTTTTCTGACAACGTATGGCCCTTCGTAGTTGGGGGTCCACTTGCCTCTGTGATCTGCCTGTGGCGGGAGAATCCTCTTCAGCACAAGGTCGCCTGTCTGAAAGCTCCGAGGATGTATCTTCTTATCATATGCTTTCTTCATTCGACTCTGGTACAAACGACCGTATGCTAGAGAAGCTAGCCTCTTCTCATCCATTAAGCTCAGCTGGTTCAACCTGTCTTTCACCCATTCTGCCTCATCTAGTTGGACATCTCGCAATACTCTCAGCGAAGGAATCTCAACTTCCAGTGGTAGCACTGCTTCCATTCCGTATACCAACGAGAACGGGGTTGCCCCGGTTGATGTGCGTACCGTCGTACGATAACCGTGCACAGCGAAGGGTAGCATCTCATGCCAATCCTTGTAGGTCACCACCATCTTTTGAACGATCTTCTTTATATTCTTATTGGCCGCTTCAACAGCGCCATTCATCTTGGGTCGGTAAGGGGAGGAGTTGTGATGTTCGATCTTGAAATTCTGACAGAGCTCCTTCATCATTTTGTTATTCAGGTTTGAACCGTTGTCAGTGATTATCCGCTCGGGGATTCCATATCTGCAAATGATATCTCTCTTGATGAACCTGGCCACCACCTGCTTAGTTACATTTGCATAAGACGCCGCTTCTACCCACTTGGTGAAATAATCGATTGCTACTAGAATGAACCGGTGCCCATTAGAAGCTGTCGGCTCGATCTTTCCAATCATATCGATTCCCCACATCGAGAATGGCCATGGCGATGACATCACATTCAGAGGACTCGGAGGCACATGGATCTTATCAGCATATATTTGGCACTTGTGGCATTTCCTCGCAAACTTGAAACAATCAGTTTCCATAGTCAGACAAAAATAACCTGCCCGCAGCAGCTTCCTCGTCATAGCATGCCCACCGGCATGTGTACCAAAGGTACCCTCATGTATTTCCTCCATGAGCAACTTTGCCTCTTTTTCATCCACACAACGCAACATCACCAAGTCGTGATTTCTTCTGTCTAAGACACCATCCAGATTCAAATAGAAATTACCCGCTAATCTCCTGAGAGTTTTCTGATCTTGACTGGATGCCCCAGCCGGATACTCCTTATTCTTCAGGAAATTAAGGATATCAAAATACCATGGTTTATCGTCAGATGCTTCGTCAATGGCAAACACGAAGGCTGGTCTGTCAAGTCGAGAGATAACAATGCTGGGAGCCTCGTTCCAGAAGTTGACTTTGTACATTGAAGACAAAGTGGCCAGGGCGTCAGCCATCTGATTCTCCGCTCGCGGTACATGATGCAATTCAACCTTGTCAAATAAAGGCAACAATATCCTCGCATAGTTCATGTATGGTATCAAATTGAGCTGACGTGTCTCCCATTCCCCTTTGATTTGATTCACCACCAGAGCTGAGTCTCCGTATACGTCTAGATTTTTGATTCGTAAATCAATGGCTTCTTCAAGCCCCATGATACAAGCTTCGTATTCGGCTTCATTATTGGTAACTGAAAAGGTCAATCGAGCAGTAAACGGGATGTGCGACCCGTGTGGAGTAGTGATGACTGCCCTTATTCCGCTACCGTAAGCATTTACAGCTCCGTCAAAAATCAACTTCCACTTGGAACCCAATTCTGGTCCTTCGTCTGGCAACGGCACTTCACGATCTTTCATCTTTAGGTACATGATATCCTCGTCAGGAAAATCAAACCTCATCGATTGGTAATCTTTAATAGGCTGCTCTGCCAGATACTCAGACAGTACACTCCCCTTTATAGCCTTCTGCGAGACATACTGGATGTCATATTCAGTCAAGACCATCTGCCAACGGGCAATTCTCCCTGACAATGCCTGCTTTTCGAATACATATTTGATAGGATCCATCTTCGAGATGAGCATGGTTGTATGATTCAGCATGTATTGCCTCAAACGCTTGGCGGCCCAGGCTAGCGCGCAACAAGTTTTCTCGAGCATCGAGTATCGAGATTCACATTCGGTAAATTTCTTACTCAAGTAGTAGATCGCATGCTCTTTTCTTCCTGTCTCGTCGTGTTGACCGAGAACACAACCCATGCTTCCCTCAAGAACTATCAAATACATAATCAAGGGTCTCCCTGCCACTGGAGGTATCAAAATAGGAGGCTCCTGCAAATACTGCTTTATTTTATCGAACGCCTTTTGACAATTTTTGTTCCACGTTACAGCTTGATCTTTTTTCAACAGCTTGAATAATGGTTCACACGTAGCAGTCAGGTGAGATATGAACCGAGCGATGTAGTTCAACCTCCCTAAAAACCCGCGCACCTCTTTTTCTGTTTTAGGCGTCGGCATCTCTTGTATTGCTTTTATTTTTGCAGGATCAACCTCTATTCCTCTTTCACTTACGATAAACCCCAGCAGTTTACCCGATCTCACCCCGAAGGTGCACTTGTTAGGGTTCAGTCTCAGCCTGAACTTCCTAAGCCTTTTGAATAACTTCAGCAGATTCACCAGATGCTCTTCCTCCGTCTGGGATTTGGCAATCATATCGTCCACATAAACTTCGATCTCTTTATGCATCATATCATGGAAAAGAGTCGTCATTGCACGCTGATACGTTGCCCCAGCATTCTTCAACCCAAAGGGCATCACTTTATAACAAAATGTTCCCCAAGGCGTTATGAAAGTAGTCTTCTCCATGTCTTCTGGCGCCATTTTAATCTGATTATAGCCTGAGAAGCCATCCATGAAGGAGAATACGGAGTATTGAGCAGTGTTGTCAACTAGCACATCGATATGAGGAAGCGGAAAATCGTCTTTCGGGCTTGCTTTGTTTAAATCACGGTAATCGACGCACATTCTCACTTTACCGTCTTTCTTTGGCACTGGTACAATGTTAGCGACCCATGAGGGATATTTTGTCACAGCTAGGAAACCAGCATCCCACTGTTTTTGAACCTCTTCCTTAATCTTCACTGCCATATCGGGTCTAGTTCTGCGAAGCTTCTGCTTGACCGGCGGGCATTCTTCTTTCAATGGTAGACGGTGCACAACCATATCGGTATCGAGCCCAGGCATATCTTCATATGACCAAGCGAACACATCACTATACTCTCTGAGCATTTCAACCAGTCTTCGCTTGATGTCGCTCTGCAGCGCGGCTCCTATACGAATGTTCTTTTCAACCCCTTCCGACCCCAAGTTAATGATTTCGATGACCTCCTCGTGAGGCAGAATGACTCTTTCTTCTTGCTTCACCAACCAAGACAATTCTTCGGGAACGTCACCATCTTCAACAATCTCTTCTTCGGCCTGAAATACCAGGTGCTCAAAGTCGGGACGAGTCATAGATGGTTCAAGGATGTCACCTGAAAATGTTATCCTGCAAAAGGAATGGTTAAATGCTTCAAAATGCGTATAAAGTGAATAACTACGTTGCCATTTTATTGAAAAATACAAAACAAGAAAAACAGAGATCGCAATATTTGCACATGAAAAAACGCATTTTATTTAATGATTAATGTCGCGGTGAAAATCGGATACCAAACTATTGATTAGTTTGAATCTTTAATTCATTTTGCAACCGAACTTTGATTTGTCCAAAGGAAGGGATAAAGATCGAAATTCCCACGATGCAATGCAAATGCAAGCTTAGATTGTTTTAGGTTCGGGGGTTGGTTAAACTTAGGGAAGGTACTAGCATCCTAAGTTTCTGTAGTACTCTACAGGAACCTCTTGTTTTATGTTTGTTTATTGCTATGTGTTTATCTGCTTAAGGGATTAAAGACCCTAGTGGTTTATTTCTAAGTATACTCGATAAGGCATCGCACCTTGTGCCTACATATCCTTACGGGAGTGGAATCAGAGTATGTTGTAGTTCACCCTAAAGGGTTAGAGGAGCTCTTTGACTGTGGTCAAAGTTCCTACGGGTTCAGGGTAGTTGATTGATTGGGTCTAGGAGAAGAGACGAGTCTTCATTTTAAGGGAGAGATAACCACCACAAATGTAAAAAGGGGGTCGTAGGAAATGGTCTTTGCATCATCTTAAGAAAAGGTCTTGCATACTCGGATGGTCGCCAAGTATGCCTTTGTCGTTCTTAAGGCAAAGTCCCTACATGTTTGATTGTATTGTTGTGGGGTGGAGATTATATCTCACTTAAGATGATTAACATCTATTCTCTGTTTGTGTTTAAAAAGTTGTATTGTTGATTATTTGTTTGTCTAAGTTGTAAAGATTAAAGACAAGGTCCTTCCTATGGGGTAGGATCTAAACTTAAGCGATCAACTTGAATGGGATCAAGGATCGCGGGGAGATGATGCAAATGACGTGCAACTACACACAATGTTGAATTATATGTAGGTTTTTCCTTTGGACGGAATGCGATGCATGGATATAAATAGGATAATGTAAATGAATTGCGATAATGTAAATTGCAGGAAGATAAACCATACATGAACGCATGACAGCGCTAGGTGAGTGTGTGCATTGTGAATAAAAGCAGACAAAGATAAATGATATACGCATGAAAGCGATGAGTGTATGTGAGTGTGTCGTGGGGTGGGCGTGCACGATTTATATCTTACGCGGTTGATTTTTTGGTAGGATTGATTTTAGTTGAATTAGGAGAAGCTGAATTGATTTTAATCGTTTGATTTGATTTTTAGTAAAAAGAATTGTATTTGATTATTTTGGGGCGGGACTACTTTTAGAGAAAAAAACTTAAATGAATGAATTGATTTTAAGAAGAAAGGTTGTATTCGTTTTAATAAAGATTATTTCTTGATTAATAAAATGATATTTAGATGTTAAAGATTATTATTATTTAATTTTTTTTTTCTAAATTTAGAAAAAAAAGGTTATGTGAATTTTTATTATGAGAAAGTTCTTATTGTTATTTATAAAATAGATTTACACATTATATAAAAAAGAGTTTCTAAAAAGTTATTACTTATTTGCAAAATAGATATATTACTATTTATTTAGAAAAGAATTTACAAAATGATTATCAGAAAAAGTAGATTATTTAGTTAATAGATAAAAGCATTATATAAAAAATGATTTACTAATTAAAAGATTAATTATGGATAAATGAAATATTTGGTTTATTTTAAAACTGATTAAAAGGTTTATTATTAGTTAAATTAAAACTAGGTTAATGGTTAAAGCAGAGGGTTAACGGGGTGATTAATGAGTGTTTGTGTGTGATAGTGGTGATTAACAGTACAGTCCAAAATTACAACAAACAATAATCAAACAAAGACAGAGAGAGAAAATGGAAAGCGAACACATGGGGGAGCCTCTCAATGATGGAACCCTAAACCTCTCAATCGATTCGCTCGATCCTCCCCTCTCATTCTATCTCCATTTCGATTTCCACTTCACAATCCATTGGTTCTTGTACCTGAAACGAGGAATAGAAGCGTTATTCGTTCAATAATTTTAATATGAGTAGAGGTTTTACCGAAGTTTGGCGGGTCAGTGAGGATTGGTGCGGTGAAGCGGTTGGGGCTTGCGATTTCTGCGGCGTTGGTGAAGTTCGCAGTGGCCGAGGGTGGTATCACCGCTTGAGATAAGTTTCTTCTCTCTGATTCTTGTGTTTTGAGGATTAGGTTTTTTTTTTTTTAGGGTTTGTGCTCCATCGATCCTTTTATAGGCTTCACGGGAAATTATCTGTGTTAAAACCGGATTAAAGCGTCTTGAATGCTTGCTTGGGCCTTCTATTTTAGTTTTGACAATTATTTGAAATCTTTCCTTTCCTGTCTGATTGCTATGATATTTGTTAATGAAAATCTCAATTTGGATCAATCACGTTTAATGCTCTTGTCTTGTCCAGGTTCATTATTCTGAGAATCTGCTAATTGTCTGAATCGAATATTCCCTCCAACCTGGTGTATCCCCTAATGGGCCTCTGATTTTGTGGATCGTTGTTGGCAGGTGTGGATAGCAGCGATCTTGGGCCACGGAAGATGAACAATCCAGAGTAACACCAACTCGACTTTTGACATCTGGTACGCTTTGCAAAGAGTTTCAGTTATTGCGTTGCAGCGAGCTTTAGTTGTTTCTGATACTACTTGGTGAAGGTTCCCATGAAAATGCTGATACTCTTCTGTGTTACACGATTCTTATCTGATTCCGAACACCTCTCATGATATTCCATCCAGGTATATGAACAAACTGAGTTATCTGTTCATGCTTGATAACCTCGAGTGCAATGTTGATATTGATGAAATTGATTTAACTGGTTCATTGCAGGTGAAAGGGACTTCGTAGCCTGAGCTGGGGTTTAGCCCCCCCCTTGCGAAGCCACACTCGAAGCGTATCCCGTCATGCTTGCCTTTTTAGTGAAGGTTAATTCTTAGTGCAACTCTAATCAACAAGCTTCCTTTGCTTATGGTTATGATTATTGAGATGATGGATCCTTTACTACTGTGGTAGGTTTGGAGGAACATCGGCGTGCATAAAGTCGTGGAGTTTATTGCTTGAGTGATGCCAATATATTCCTGAGGCATTCCTTTAATTCTTTGTCTTGGTCAGTTCATCGATGCTAGATAATTCAGGTAGTGTCCCTGTCTCAAGAGTTTCCATAAAGTTCTTCTTCTTTAACAACTAGAATCATCTTTTATTTGGATCTTTTGAACGTTGCTTATATTTGGTGCAGATTGATCACCCGCCATAGGATCTTTGATCAATATGCCTTTCATTTATGTGCAGACATTCTGGTGGCGACTCATATGTTTGGCTGTATGATTCTACAAAGTTGGTAGTTATGTGAGCGACCTTGACGACGTATGCGTAGATGAGCTTCTGAGAGCTGGTATGGCCTTGAGCATTCCCAAGGTTCAAGTATGCATCAGGGAAAGGAGGTTTGGTTTTAACAGCTTCCTTGTGATATTGCAGGGCTCTGTTGAAGTCGCCAGACTCTATGAACAAGCCAACAAGATTTGATCATGCAATGGCAAGGGTAGGTTGAATACGCAACGCCTCGAGGCAACAACTGTATGTTCTTGGACCAGCCCTTAATCTTTCATTAAATTACCCAAGTTGCTATGAGCATCAACCATTAAAGGGTTTATCAGACGAACTCGGGGGGAGAGTTCTTGTACCACTGGTTGTGTATCAGACTTGTGAAATGTTGATATAGAGCCTGCACCACTTAGATATGTGTCCAATATATTTCACATATTCTTACTAACTCTTGCCCTAGATCTATCTCCTTGTGTAGAAAAAAATGGAGCTGACTTGGGAGGCCTTGCTTTCAAAAATGACCCACAGGCGGGACAGATAACCCCCAGATAGAGCAGACTTTCTGCAACTTTCTCAATAGGACTGACTCTCTGCTCAACTGCCAAGCACAGATAGGTACGGTTCAATAAAACTTTGATGTTGTCTGTTGGTAAGAATTGCTGGTGTTTTCCAGATGAATCAAATAATTGGATATACATTGCTGCCAGTTTTTTTGTATTGCTTATATGGAAATGTTCTTTGTTGCAGGTTTCCAAATATCCACGAGTCCGTCGCAGCACTCCGTGCGTGTTACCGGTGACAGATAACGTTGATAGGGGAATATCCTCTGGGTAAGTCTCGGTCTGGTTTTGCTGTTATTGCTGAACAAAGTAGTCCCAGGCATAAGCTGCTGTTGGATTGCTTGTTCTCCATTCTTGTGTACTGAGATTTTCCCTTTGTGATTCGAATGTGTTGGGTTTGCCTTGAGAATCTTGACGTTTACGGTCTTTCAATTAACCTCTGCCTTGTCTTTCATGCTTGTTATCTTTGGCCGTTGGTTTTCTATCTTGAAGAAGCTCATCTTAATTCTATTTGAGTTGCCCTGCTTTGATAGTGACTTAATATGCTTTTATGTCACTAATTGGCTGTGTGTTTGTCTGATTTGTGCTGACAGGCTAACCATGGAGTTTATGCTTTTATGTCACTATGTCGGGACAGGAATGCAATATGGAAGTGGGAACTTCCCCCTCGTATTGTAATGCGATTGAAGATACCGGAGGCTAACGACCTCCGTTATGATAAAGTTGCAATAATTGCTGCTCGTGCGAAGAATGTTGTTGTTGGGTGTTTTGCAGGTCATACAGATATCTCCTCATCTGTACCTGATCAAGTTGATTCTAGAAGGATCCCGTCTTTGGTTTAGCAGACAGAGGCGGACCTTTTCAATATGCTTAGATGACGGAAGATTTGCTTGTATTTTATAAATTGATGTCTTGTTAGAGTAGCTGGTTCCGAACTGTGTAGAACTCGTAGAATAGCTTGTAACGGATAGGATTTGTAATGAATGCTCGAAACTGATGCTTCAATTTAGTTTAATGAAATAATTGTAATGTATGAAGGATCTTACGTCTTCTGAATTTGTTGGAGAAAATTGAAATGTAGTAATTGCGTTAATTTAACCTTCAGTTGTTTCAAAATTTATTCCTGGTGCGTACTTCAAAGTGCGAACAGGGTCCTTCCCACTCGTGAACGACAACACAGTCCCGCAAAGGGAAACATTATTGATTCTTCAATTTTCTTTTCATGAAGGGATTTAATTTTAAATCCGATAGGGTTCACTCTGTAAAGTCCACGAGTTTGAGCTTGCAAGCCCAACCTTAAGTAAGATGGCCTTGAATTTCGGGATGGTGGTTTTAGCGTGCTTGACCGTTTGCGATTTGTAGAGCGTATGGACCAATGGATCACGAGCCTTAAGTAACATTTTGAGCTATTTATCCTCTTCAAAATCTTGAACTCCTTTGAATCGTTGTAGGAACTTTGGACCTGCCTTTCGTTCACAAATTGAATTGGTCGACAAGCTCCTCATAAGCAAGAATCTCACAAAGCAAAATAAATAACATGGTTAAGCTAATTAATTAAGTGGATGATCGATTGTGAGAATGAATACCATCTCTGCTTGGTATTACTGCATCTGCACAAATCAGTTAGTCTCATAAATGTAAAATATTTTAAAATAAAGTCAAATAATAATATAAAAAGCGCAAAAAGAGGTGGCATCTTACGGTCAAAAATTAGGGTGCAACAATTAACACGCAATGTTCATAACAGCACAGCCCTAAGCAAATCATGATGCCCCGGGCAAGACACCAGATTGTTCAACAATTAATAAAACAAAGCATTACTGTTTAAGAGTCACAGGAACAATCTCCTGAATAGACCAGTTGCACAATCCCTGTCCTGGCACGCTCGGCTGAATCCAGGCGTCCATATCGCAATCGCTGTCTCCTTCGTCAGACTCTGAAGCAGCGTTGATGGTCTCATGACATACTCCACCAGCAGTGATGGTTATTGGCCCTCTGAAACGGGGTGCCCCCACAGCAGGTGTTGATGACGACGGTTGATACCCCAGCCCAAATTGGTCCATCTTCACGGGAATATCCAGCACTTTGCCCCAGCCCTTTGTCTCACCAGTCTCTACTAGAGCTTGAGCTTCCTTATATGACGAAACGGCTATCTCTGACGCTTTGCTCGGCCCGGGACCTTTGTCCTTGATGCGCAACCCTTCAAATGCCTGGCAGGGTGTTTCGTGAATTTCTCCGTCGACCTCCACATACTTAAATGACGACAGATGGCTGACCAGGATGTCCTCTTCCCCACATATGGTAACCACGCTGTCTCCTACCATATATTTCAACTTTTGATGCAAGGTAGACGTGACTGCCCCAGCCCCATGAATCCAGGGTCGTCCAAGAAGGCAGCTATATGCAGGCTGGATGTCCATGATATAAAATTCGGTTGCGAAAACCTCCGGCCCCACCTGTAGAGGCAATGTTATAGATCCAAAAACTGTTCTTCGCGTGCCATCAAACGCCCTAACCACCAAGTCACTGGGCGTGCACAAGATTCCTCTGACATCTAGCTTCATCATCGCTTTCTTGGGCAGCACGTTTAAAGACAATCCGGTGTCTACCAGTACATGAGACATTACTGATCCTCTACACTCCACAGAGATGTGCAACGCTATATTATGATCTCTCCCTTTCGGGGTCAAATCGAAGTCTGTAAAGCCCAAGCTGTGGCCTGCATTCACATGTGCCAACACCCCTTCCAGCTGATTCACGGAAACATCTTGGGGTACAAAGGAAGTATCCAGGACTTTCAACAGTGCATTTCTGTGAGCTTCAGAACACAGGAGCAGCGACAGTATAGATATTTTGGACGACGTCTGTTGCAGATGCTCAACAATCTTATAATCGCTTTTACGAATCAAGCGCATGAACTCCTCCACATCCTTCGATGCCGCTTCTTTTTCATTCCCCTGTACTGGGACATTCTCAACCATCTTTCCCTTTCCCTTCGCCAATCTTTCGGCCTCTACCTCCGGCGATATGAAGATCCTCCCACTCCTTGTCATACCTCCTGCACCGACGACATTGTCTACGGTCTCAGCTGGCTGCTTATTAACATCAATCTTTACTCCGTCACAATATACTTCCAACCCATATGACCATGGGACTGCTTTTGTGCTCTCGTACGGGATTGGTCCGGCCTTAGTGATAGTGATCGGTGGCTGCTGGGCCGGTGCCGTTATGGTGATTGTCTTTCGAGGAATTGTCACAGTAGCCACATCACTCTGATTATCTGCTAATGCCCCTGCAGGTTCTTCAATTGCTGCTCGGTCAAACTGCAATGTACCGACATCTATTAAAGCCTGAATACCTTTCTTTAAGTAATCACAACCCCCGGCTAGGGTCCAGCACTCTAAACAATACTCGTCACATCCAGGATAGACACCCCCTTGCAGTAATCGGCTCTTTATTTCACACAACGGTGTCTTTAAATCATCGACATTCATAATCAAATTCAAACCCTCCTCAGTCAGAATGGCGTTTGCCCCATGGTTGGGCATGGGCTTCTGCACTATATTCGGACCCGCCGTTCCAAAATTGATAGCCTTACTATCCAATAGATCCTGCACTACATGCTTGAATGCATGGCAACCCTCTACATCGTGGCCCGGGGCCCCAGAGTGGAATTCACAGTGCCTGCTTGCATCATATCCGTACGGAGGAGTGCCTGTTATCGGTGCTAGAGTTCTCTTCTCCACCAAGTTCAGCCCTAGTAACGTCTGTAAAAAATCGGCATACGTTGAAGGAGGCTTTTCAAACACTCTCCTTGGTTTACCCCCCTGGAATCTGCGTTGGGCAGGTTGTGCCCCCTGCTGTGGCTGTTGCTGTTGTTGTTGTTGAAATGGTTGTTGCTGAAACGGAATAGTAACGCTTGCCACCTGTTGCGGCTGATTATACTGGTTTCGACCTCTGCCCCGGCCTCGGCCTCGGCCTCCAAACACGACGCTTGCATCGCCCTGACGGCGTCCACCAAAAGCCTTTCTGTTACTGCCAGATGCAGTAGATTCCTCAGCATGGAATCTTCCCTGCTTAATGTTACTCTCAATCTTTTCTCCCATCAGAATTAGGTCTGAGAAACTGCCCAAAGATGTGTGAAACAACTTGTCATAAAACATGCCGGTGAATGTTCCAATGAACATGTCATTCATTTCCTTGTCCTCTAGAGGAGGATGGACCCTAGCAGCCATGTCGCGCCATCTTTGCGCATACTCTTTAAAGCTCTCACCCTTCTTCTGGGATAATCCTTGCAATTGGACCCGATTGGGTGCCAAGTCGTTGTTATACTTATAGTGAGCTACAAATGCCTCTGCCAGCTGCTTCCATGTCTTTATATGCGTTGGCTCCAATCCCATATACCACTAGAGGGACGGACCTGACAAGCTATCTTGAAAGAAATGCATTAGCATCCTCTCATCAGTTGAATACGCAGACATCCTTCTGTAATATGACCGCACGTGCACTTTTGGACAGGTGTCCCCTTTATACTTATCAAATGTAGGAGCTTTGAATTTGATTGGCACCCTCAAGCCAGGCACCAGACCCATTGTTGACATATCTAAGCCCACATCGCTTTGATTTACGACCCCCCTCATCTGCTCTTCTAGCATTCTGATCCTCTGGGAGTCATCCATAGGTCCTTCGAAACCTCCACCGGAGAAAGCGTCTTCTTACTGATCCTCCTGCCAATTACCATTCCCAGCTCCATACCCATCGTATCCATTGTTACGGCCAGCTCTAATCTGATTCATTATCGGGCCTCGCCCTCTGTTGTCGTATCCCGGAGCAACTCCAGCAGGTCCAAAAGCCATTAACCCAGCGCCATTTCCATTTCCGAATCCTCCGTAACCCTGATTAGTCACGCCAAAACCGTCCTGCCCGAAGCCTTGAGTATTGAAACCATATTTCCCAGCCTGGTCAAACCCTTGGTCATTGAACCCGAATCCAGCATTACTGAAGCCATTGCCTCCCATATTATCACCCAGGTTAACATCTCCAAGCCCAACGTTATGGACAGCAGTCTCGTTCCCAATTCCAACGTTACCGTTCCCAGCAGCAGTAGTGTTGTTGACATTAACAGCAGGTATGTTGACTACCGGAGGAGCCACTGGTGTGGGAGTACCATCCCCATGAACAGTGTCGACTCGCACAGACTGATGATCCTCATTCCCATGCCCAGCGTTCTTTGCCAACAGAGGCTGCACCATAGCTTGCAAATTCTCCTGACCTTTTGCAATAGTCTCCATTGTCTGCATAAAGAGCGCTAGCTTCTCGCGCATATCTTGCATCTCGTTCTGCATTTGATCCATGATTCTTCGGCAGTTGGTGCGAGTGGAGTATCGGTGTGGGCGCTGATCTTCAATCCTGAAAAGACCTGGTACAGAGCAGGAAATAAGATACTATCCAATGATCACCTGTAATGCAATATGAATATGAATGCAATGCAATGTGTCTGTGCATTTAGGGAATAGCATTCCCCGATTCTAGTGCGAATGTGCCAGTGCAGTGTCAGTGCTAGCAATACGGAGATCGGAGCTGAATCATAGAAAGCCTCATATATTGCAGAGAAATCCAATGAGCCAAGAATACAATATCACTGAGTACAATAAGAAGGCATGACCTTAACCAACAATCCTGGTGATGGTCAGCACTATGCAAATAAAGCATCAATACATGAAATGGTCAAATACACTCATAAGCCTGATACTCTTCTAGTAACTTCTTGGTCTCTAGATGACTTGGTCGGGTAAGCAGACCCTCGACAAGCTGGTTTCTTCTCTTGAGAACACGTCGCACGTCACCAGCGGTTTCTTCCCATGCCCCTTCTCGGAAGCGATCCTCTAGCTTCCGCTTCTGAGACACAGTTTCGTTCTTGCCTTCGATGGCCTTGTTCAATGCATTCTGGAGACTGTATCTGGTCATCACCTCTTCTTCATACTTCTTAATGCTAGCCTTCAACTGCTCCTCGAGGTCAGAAATTTGCTGCTTCAATTTATCTTCCCTCCTTTTATTGTTGGTTAGCGTAGCATTCCAAGTCTTGTTACAAGAAGAGATTTCCCGGTGTGCGGCGTCGAGCGCTTTCTTTTTGGACTCCAACATGTCATGGGAGCTTCTGAACTCTTGACCCAGACGTTCGCGCTTCCTTTTCTCCTTAGTCAACTCAGCCTCTAGTCTGTTTACTAGCTCGATGTGCTGTTGGAAAGCATGCACAACCTTGTTTTTCTCACTGCGTATCTGAGCTAATTCTTGCTCTAACCCTTCATTGATCTTCATCAAGGCTTCTTTTTCTTTCACAACTTGCTCGTAGGCCTCCCTAGTAACAGTAGTTGGTTCTTCCACCGGGATATGAACAGGGATTGGTGCATCTGGAAATGGCATCCGCAACTGTCTTGCTCTCTCCTGGATCCAAACTCTGTAGGGTGCATAAGCCTGACAATCATTCTTCCCTAACAGTGGCTTCCCTTTTCTATTAATACGCGTCCAGGAATGCTGTAGCTTGGCTAGTAACTCTCCCTTCAAATCACCGGTGAAGTACAGAGATTCCTGTACTTCTTCCTCCTTTGGTGGGTTCTTCAGCGCATATCCGAGCTGGCGAACAAACAGAGAAGGGTTGTAATTGATACACCTTTTTCTTCCTATCAACGGAACATTAGGGTACCCAGAAAAACTGAAAATAAGCTCAGACCCCAACAAGTCTCGATCGAACCACTCAATGTCTTCGGAAGATAGCCTCATCAGGCGCTCTGACCAGCTAGCTGTAGTTGCACTATCCACAAAAGGTCCCTTCAGGGGAAGATGACTCTTAAACCACATGTTCAACAGCAGCGCACAACAGTAAACAGACTTTCCTCTTCTATTTTCATTTTTGTAGTGCAATGAATGATAGAAGTCTCCGATCAACGTGGGCACCGGGTTGCCAGCAGCAAATAGATGGAAAGCGTCCAAGTCCACAAAGTTGGGTAAGTTAGGAAACAGCACTATTCCGTATATGCATAAAGCCAAGATAGCATTAAAGACCACCCAACATCCGTTCCTGGCGTACTCTTGAGCTTTGCCAACTAGAAAATCAAGGGAGAAACCTGGAACCCCAAGCCAAGAAGTCACTAACAGCTCAGCAGCGTTCATGTGCAAGGCCTTAGCTAAGTCCTCCAACTTGGGCTCAGCGGCAGAGTGAATAAAGGGAACCTTGTTCTGTACTGGTAGCTCAGTAAACTCCACATACTCTTCAATAGTAGGCCCTAGAATAAAGTCAGCAAACGTGAAACATCTCAATGCGGGGTCATAGAACTGCATTAGGGTGTACAGCCCATTCATCTCAACAGCAGTTGGCTTGCAGACTAGTCTCAACAATCTTCCATGACTCATTCTGAAACTTCTCCTAGCCTCCTCATCAGCAAGAGACATCAGACCAAGTAAGGGAGTAATATCAGGTGTAGGAAGCTTGTACGCAACTGTCTTCCTCAAACCAGCCATGATCAATAAGCAGAAGTCCGGGCACTAGAACCAGGGAATATGCAAATGCACCTGCAGCACAGACACACGTTAATGGGATGCAATGATAATGGGTATGCAAACAATGCAATGCAAGTAACATGCAACAGGGACCAAATGCCATAGCTGGGAAGCCTGAACCATATCAAGAAATCTCAGACAGACCCTCCAGAATTCCTCAAACCCTGGTCTCAGATAGACCCAAAACAAAGCTCTAACACTGGTCTCTGATAGACCCTCATAACATAACTTTGACTAGTCTCTGATAGACCCCATATCATATCTCCAACTGGTCTCTGACAGACCTCAGACTCTCCAACTGGTCTCTGACAGACCTCAGAACTCTCCATAAATACCCAGAATCTCAGATCAAGAAATAACCGGTATCTGAAGGTCTAGTTACCTGCATAACCCCAAACCCTCTCACAGGTGGATGTCCTAGTAACTGACAAAGGTATGGCATCCTATGCGGTCGTCGGCGTCACAGACTTTCAGGGTTGATGATACGATTCCCAGAAGGAGTGGAATCATCAAATCCTGAAGAGGCCTCACTTAGCCAACTTCCAAATGATCGGTTCTCGGAGTCGACAATTCAGCTGACCAACAACCCCTTCGACCCAAAGGGTAGAAAAAGAAGCCAACCAGAAGAACCTCGTCCGAGTGTAGATTTCATGAGACACTAATGCAAGCAAAGCCGGCACGCGCCCACTACTTTTTACTCTAATTCTAGGTGCACTCAAGCCCAGGTCCGACTTATCTCTCAATCATGGAACACCCGTCACACCCCAATACAGCAATAACATCAATAATATAATGCTTGAAAGTAAATGACAGAAATATAAATAAATCCATACAACATCCTCGACGGGGAAACAAGCGCTAGGATTGACTCTCTTAAGGGACGTTGGATCCCAAATGCATAAGGACTATCGCAGTCCTTAGCAGCCAGGGGACGTTGGATCCCCAGCAGAGTCGCCAGCTGTCGCTACTGCAAAAATCGGCGCCGGCTGAACAGAAGAGTCGCCACCGTGCGTTATTTATCCCAACGGAGGGAAAGGAAACGCTCAGAGTAAACCTACCGCAAAGACGGGAAAGGAATGGTCATCGCAACCAAATCCTGGATTCGGGAGTCGGTTACGCAAGGGGAAGGTATTAGCACCCCTCACGTCCGTCGTACTCGACGGGATCCACGCTTGCTTTCGGGTATGGATTGTTATTTCTATCTAAACTAGAGGTCAGGGGTTAAAAGAAAAGAAAATGACTCGGCAAAGTATCGCACTTTATGCCTACGTATTCCCGTCTGGAACGAGAAATCAGAGTCAACGTAGTTCGCCTACCTACTGGAAAGGAGGGGAAGGTTGCTCGCTAGGATATCGCATCCTATGCCTACGTACTTTCATACAGCATGAAAGATCAGAGCAAACGTAGTTCGGTCCACGTACGACACAAGTCTGTCGTGATTGTTTTTATTCCTTCTGAAAAAGGGTTTTTCTGATTAGCAGTCCAAGCGGACAAAAATGACGTTTTGATGAGTTCACATTCTTTTACGAAAGAAGTGTCTTTTATTGTGTTTGAAATCTTATTGTGTTTTTCTGTTTGTTTTGAGAAAGAAGAGACAAAACTCTAACCTATGGTTGCAAAGGGAATCAAACTAACCTAATGTTATCATGCATGGGTTAAGACCTAATGTCTATCATGTTACTCTCTTGCACAGAGAGAAACAGAGATCCTAAGGTAATAGACGGAAACAAAAACAAAAACATATATACAATAAAGCAGTAAAATGCATGGATGCAGCAATACAAGCGAGGCAAGGGAGTCCCACTCAACCTCGAACCTAGAAAACAATAGGCAAAAGTGAACATAATTCACTTTCAACCCAACAGGTTAAACAGCAAACAATACAGTCAGGGAAAACCAAACAATACATCAGAAATGAAACAGCTAAAAATAAACAGCCACAGCAGCTTTGCATCAACATCTGTCTTCAAGTCTTCTCCAAACAGCTACAAGCTTCAAGCAAGCATCAATCTCCATCCCCACAGCCTTCAAGCAAGGTCTCTGATTATCAGTCTTTAGTATGCAATGGCTTTTCTTCAAGTCTCAACCTCCAAGAGGAATATCAGTCAACAAGATAGAATGAATGTTAAACAGTCAATTGCCTACCAAGGGTGGCTCATCAACTGTTAACATTATACAGACAATTTTCTCTCAAAAGTTCTATCTTTCAAATAGATTCACTGATCCTTCCAAAGGAAGGAGGTGGATATTTGAAAGAGACTTTGAATCATAGAGAAAGGATGGAGGCAGACAAGGCCTTCCATGTTTGTGAATCAAGTTTTCTACTCTAGAGCTCTGCCTAGCTCCTAAACCCTATGCTCCTCAACAGCTTCCAGCAAAGGATACCCTTCATCAACTCTGGAAGTTGGACTTCAATCTCTTGATCTCCAATGGACTTCATCATCACAGGTCTTCAGCTCTCCCAATCCCCAAGCAAACCCAATACCCCACACAGACAAATGAAATAACCCTAGAGAGGGCACACCACACAGTCAAACAAATATAAGCAGTACTGATAGCAGTAGGGGAATCCTAACAATCTCTAAGGGATCTATTAGCTACCCATAATCCCTATAGTCCCATACCCCAAAGATTCAATCTACAACTCCTAAGGGAAATGACTTAATTCTCCTATGTTATCTCCTAAACCCTAGTTTTGATCATGCTAATCACACCTAAACAAATCATCTCAAATTAAGTTCTAAAATTGTGAATTAAATTTTATACACAAGCTAAAGGTCTAAGCTAATCAACCTAAAAAGAATGGATCAAAAATATTAAAGCATCTAATCAAACCAAAATTAACAAATTCATGAATCAAACTAAACACTATTTACACCTATTTAAAAGAAAAATATACTAAAAATATTAAAACAAAATGAAATGCCATTTTTAAAATTTGATATTTTTCTTAACAAAATTATGAACAATATACAAAAACAACCAATTAAAAATGAGCAATTTCCAATTTGTTATGAATTTTCAAAGAATTAAAAGAATTTGAAAGAAATTAATATGGAATTAATTAGTTAGGGGTGCATCTAGTAATTAAAAGCAGTTAAAAGAACAAAATGGGCCCAGACTGGGGGGCACGCATAGCAAGCGCGTCTGGGCCCAATGCATTCAGAAAACTTCAACAAAAAATAAAAAAACTGGAACGGTGCAGATAGCGAGATTTTCAGTTAAAATTGAATTGGGTCTTGCGTTTGGGGGTGGGGTTAGCAACAATATCATGAGCCCAGTCTGAGGGAATTAGTGAAACGGTGCGTTTCACCTTTTGAATCTCCCTCCGTTTTCCAATTGAATACTAGCCATAGGATTGGTCTCAGAGTCAAGGTCAAATGATCATCCAACGGCCCAGGGTTCGTCTTCAACCTTGGAACCCTAAGGTTTCTGAAATTTCACCTTCATGCATGAACTTTCCACTTCCCTGTTCTCCCTCAATTCTCCATGGATTCACACGATGTAAAGAGCAAAGTTGGTCCATTCCTTCCCCTCTACACAACCATGCCATTATCTTCTTCCAAAACTCACTCAAGAAACAAACCCGATAGGTATAAAGCACTGATTCCACCATTTTTACCTGTGATCAAACTTGAGAATTCTTGCTAAATTCTATCCTAACATGATCTACACCTTATGCTGATCAACCTGAGCTATTCATTCAAGATTATAGTGCAATAAACTATGAGTTACAAACCCTAACAGTCTTGGTACACCTATGGCAAACCTCTTGAAACTTCCTCAAACTTTGTGAAATCCATCCTCTAACCTATCTTAACAGTTCTAACCTAACAAATCTCTATGATTCTAACTAAAACAAGCAAATCGAATGAGAAACCAACCAGGTGTAAATGGTGAAAACAGTTGTAGAACTCTCTTGATCCAATGCTTTCAATGCTCGGAACTTGATCAGTGAACTTGATTATGAGTTCTGTATGCAATGGATCTTGCTCCAAGTTCTTGAATCTTGCAATCACCAAATCCTTGCTCCTTGGATGATGAAGTTGTATGGCACGATTCCTCTTCAATTCAACAAAATTTTTATGTGAATTCTGATCTATGAAAGATGTTGATGATGATCAAATCAAGAAATGTGGAAATTGATAGAGATTTTATGGAGTTTGAGAGGGTTTTGCAAAATGGAAGATTGAAGTGTAACTCGGTATTATGAGCACAATGAATCACCAACCATGGCATGAAGCTATTCAATTCAATATATAGATGGAATTAGAAAGTCCTAGAACCTTGGAGAAACTTCCCATGCACACTTTCCCTTGGATTTGGATTATGTAACTTCCTTTGTAAGTAACCAAGCATATCTTTCAAATCTTGAACCAAACTCAAAAATCCACTTTTTCCAATGTTCTTAAAACATTTTTTCCAATCAAAATGACCTATAATTTCATCCCATTTGGCCAAATTATGAAAAATCTCAATTTTAGGTCATTTTTCATTCATTAAATTCACCAATTTTGAAACCTTGAGCTATGCGCATTTCCAATCTTTCATGGTCACTTTTCTAGACTCAAAATGTCATTTTGAGCAAGTTTTATGTTGTGAAGTTTTCCATTTGAAGCTTCCTTGTATAAGTTTTGGGCATAGGCTTGAAATGACCTGTAATTCTCAGCTGACCAAAATACCCTTTGCTTGCCAAGACCATAAGTAGAGTTCCACAAATCATATGAAGGAATACAATACCATTCTAGAAATATAAGACAATGAGGAACAACTCTTATGTTGACCAGAAATTCATTTGAAATCTCCTTGAGGGGTAAAAGTTGCTTGGAAGACAAGTAACTTTCACAGACAAAATTTCAGATACCTCAGATGACCTGTAACTTGCAAGGACCATAACTTGAGTTCTATAAATCTCCTTGATCTCTTCCACCACTCAAATTAAAGGTATTGAGATCCTCTAAAAGTTTCATGTTGTACAAGGATCCATTTGAATCTTTCATTTTGACTTATCCTGCTTGGAAGTTTGCCCTAAATCAGGGGATTTTACACAGAAACCCTAATTTAGAAACTCCTCTTCTTCTTGATTTCTCTTGATTTCTTCTTAGCATAACACCATATCCTTCTCTACATGCCAAATGATGAACCCCACATCTCTCAAATAGACCTCAATGCCTTTCAATCAATCAATTGACCTATAGTTGACTTAGGGTTGACCCAGATGAAACCCTAGTTGACTGCCTTCAACTGCAACTCTTGTGATCATACCAATGACTTATTTCCTTCTACAAATGACTTTCTAAGTCCTCCATGATGTCTGCATACTTTCCATGCTCAATTCACAGCTCACAACTTCTTTGATGATCTTCAGATACCCTCAGATAGGAGATAGATGCACTGCTTGATCCATTGACTTCTTTAGCTTTCCCATTCTTTCTGATGACTTGAGTATGCTTGAATTTTGAATAATAACCTCTTGATAGGCTCATAGAGATGAGAATAATGCTTGGTCCCCTGTTGGATGACTTTCTATGCTATGCTATGCAGATGATTAGACTATGTACATGACTCTATATGCAAATGCCAATGCAATTGAAACATAAACCAAATGAATAAGGTTGAGCAAATTTTAGGGTGCAACAGTACGGTAGTAGGATTGGGGCAATCATTACAACTCCCCACGGGTCGCACATCCCGTTTACAGCCAGATTGACTTTTCCAGTGACGAATAACGAAGCCGAATACGAAGCTTGTATTATGGGGTTAGAGGAGGCTATCGATCTAGGATCAAGAATCTGGACGTATATGGGGATTCAGCATTGGTTGTGAATCAGATTAAGGGAGAGTGGGAGACACGCCAACCTAATCTGGTACCGTACATGAATTATGCGAGAAGGTTGTTACCTTTCTTTGATAAACTGGAGTTTCATCATGTACCTCGGGCGGAGAATCAAATGGCAGACGCCCTTGCAACATTATCCTCGATGTATAAGGTCAACCACTGGAATGAGACTCCCAGGATTGTCATATCTCGCCTTGATAGGCCGGCCTTTGTGTTTGCAATTGATGAAGCATCTGACGGTAAACCCTGGTATTTCGACATACAGAATTTCCTGAAGAACAAGGAATATCTGGCTGGGGCATCCAGTCGTGATCAGAAGACTCTAAGGAGATTAGCAGGCAACTTCTATCTGAATCCCGATGGCATTCTGTATAGAAGGAACCACGATTTGGTACTCCTCCGGTGTGTAGACGAGAAGGAAGCCAATTTACTCATGGAAGAGGTCCATGAAGGAACTTTTGGTACACATGCTGGTGGGCATGCTATGACCCGAAAGTTGTTGCGGGCGGGGTATTACTGGTTAACGATGGAAATGGACTGTTTCAAATTCGCCAAGCGGTGTCACAAGTGCCAGATCTATGCTGATAAGATCCATGTGCCACCCAGTCCACTGAATGTTATGGCTTCTCCGTGGCCTTTCTCCATGTGGGGAATTGATATGATTGGCAAGATTGAGCCTACTGCTTCTAATGGGCATCGCTTCATCCTGGTCGCAATTGATTATTTTACCAAGTGGGTAGAAGCAGCATCTTATGCCAATGTGACGAAACAGGTGGTGGCCAGATTTATCAAGAGAGATATAATTTGCAGATACGGTATTCCTGAACGGATCATTACTGATAATGGTTCGAACTTGAATAATAAGATGATGAAGGATCTTTGTCGGGAGTTTAAGATCGAGCATCATAATTCATCTCCGTACAGACCCAAGATGAATGGCGCTGTTGAAGCAGCCAACAAGAACATAAAGAAGATTGTTCAGAAGATGGTGGTAACGTATAAGGATTGGCATGAGATGTTGCCGTTTGCTCTGCACGGTTATCGCACGACGGTGCGTACATCAACCGGGGCAACTCCGTTCTCACTGGTGTATGGCATGGAGGCAGTCCTGCCATTGGAGGTTGAGATACCATCTTTGAGGGTTTTGCTTGATGTTCAGCTTGATGAGGCAAAATGGGTGAGAAATAGATTGAACCAGCTGAGCTTGATAGATGGGAAGAGATTGGCATCAATTGCACATGGTAGGCTGTATCAGAGCCGGATGAAGAAAGCGTTTGACAAGAAGATTCGACCTCGAAGCTTTCAGACGGGTGATCTTGTGCTGAAGAAGATTCTCCCACCGCAATCGGATCACAGGGGCAAATGGACTCCCAATTATGAAGGTCCATACGTCGTGAGAAAGGTATTCTCCGGAGGAGCCTTATTATTATCCACCATGGATGGTGAAGACTTTTTGTCCCCTGTGAACTCGGACGCAGTTAAACAATACTTTGCTTAAAAATTGACCCGCTGGACATTAAAAAGAGAGTCCAGGCAAAAATGGGGCATCCTGGCGAACCAAAAACAGAATAAAATGGTTCGGGCAAAAGTTAGGGATAAAATGAAAAAATGTAAACCCGCGAAGTTGAAAACCTACACTGGGCGGCTTCGGCAAAAAGGGGTATCCCGGTGAATTGAAAACCCGCAAAGGGCGATTCACGCAAAAGTTAGGGATTTGAGAAGCAAATGACTGCGGTCCAAGTTTGAGTGTTTAGTGGTTTGGGAGCATCCGGGGGTCGACTATCCAAAGCAATCTCTTCCGAAGATAGAGATCAGGAAAGCGTCAGAGTCCGGCGAGTCATAGGAGGATCAGCTCATGGTGTTCGTATGTAACACGTTGCCGACATATGTACAAATTTTATTCTGTATCTTTGTACATTTCTGCATTTTGTTTATGTGTGACTACCTCTTTTCAAGAGTTGCATCTGATGTACAAATCATCCTATTTTCAGGCCGTTATCAATAAAGTGTGTTATTCAGTGTAGTGTGTGACTTTGGTTTTAACTTTTTACAGTTTTGTTTGTAGAAAACGCCGATGTTTTTTGATAAACTTACATGTGTGTAAACAGGCGGGCCTCGGCCGATGATTGTTAAAACCGGAAATTACCTGAATGGTTGTCATGGGTGATTACCAAGATGTTTTTTTTGCATAGATTGTCTTGTGTTTTCTTGTTGACTTTTGCAGGTATTCAAAAGCTCGCAAAGTTCCCCGCCAGAGTCCATGGCAGGCTAGTACCCTCTCCAGAGGACGAATGTTGTGTCTTTCCCCAGTGAAGTCGCCCCAGGCAAAATTAAATGTTGTCTCCCCAGGAGGGTGGAGATTGCGTCAAACGAAAAGATCAATGTATCTTCAGTAGTTCAGAATTGGCTTATCAAGCAGGGCAGAGTCCTCCCCAGCAAAGGTCGAGACGAATATGATTAACTCGCCCAAAGAGTCTTGTGTAGTGCGAATCAGAGTACACCGGTCAATCCCCAGCTCAGTGATAGCAGGATGAATTATCCCCACAGGGCGTAATCAGAGTGTTGATACCTTTTGAAAGCAGTTTCCAGGATTGCTTTTTTTCTTGCCCCAACAGGTTGATCCTTCCTTGTCAAGACGATCATCTTCAGCAGAGTTTGAAGTTTTGAGTTTGTGAGCTACTTTCCCAGCAGGACGGTTATCCCCAGCGGAGTTAGTTCATCCTTCCAGCATTTATTTTGTTGGAAGCGTATCGGTAGTATTCCGGTTATCCCCAGCGGATCCAGTTTGTCTTCAGAATTTATTTTGCTGAAGTAACTCTTTGCATAAGCATGCATCATAAGCACTTGCATTTTACACGAATACATAGCATTGCCATGCAGTATCGAAGCATTACGGCATTATCAAACATGTGCATTTGGAAACGTAAGCAGGATTGATTACCCGTCCAGCTTCAGGTGTATTTTCTCTGTCGATAAGTGAGATCGGGGTTCACGGAGATGTGCATATGTGTTGTTTGCGACACAAGACGCGCAGTGATCGTGTTTCCTCCTGTCAAGAGGGTTGTGGCGCAGGGCACGCAGTGATCGTGGTCATCGTTATGTTGTGTGGATTTGTGGTAGAGTGCGTAGTGATCGTATTCATCTTGTATGTTTTGTTTGTGGCACAAGACGCGCAGTGATCGTGTTTCCTCCTGTCAAGGGGGTTGTGGCGCAGGGCACGCAGTGATCGTGGTCATCGTTATGTTGTGGGGATTTGTGGTAGAGTGCGTAGTGATCATATTCATCCTGTATGTTTTGTTTGTGGCACAAGACGCGCAGTGATCGTGTTTCCTCCTGTCAAGAGGGTTGTGGCGCAGGGCACGCAGTGATCGTGGTCATCGTTATGTTGTGGGGATTTGTGGTAGGGTACGCAGTGATTGTATTCATCCTGTATGTTTTGTTTGTGGCACAAGACGCGCAGTGATCGTGTTTCCTCCTGTCAAGAGGGTTGCAGTGTAAAACACGCAGTGATCGTGTTCATCTTGTTATGGGTAGTATATGGGGGGGGCCAGACACGCAGTGACCGTGTTCGTCATGTCATACTCCCCTAGCAGAGTTTGCTTGGTCAAGCACCTTTTTCCCCCCAGTTGAGTCTTTCTCAGGATGCTGTGGTGTCAGCAGTGGAAGATGGTAATGCGGATTTTTGGGTGGTTACCCGTAGTTTCCCCAGAAGGGTATTCGTCAACGAGTTGCTCGGTTAAGTTCCTCGTATTTTCCAACAAGGTTATTCTCGTCAAGGTGCTTGGTTAAGTTCCCAATTCCCCAGCGGAGTGTTTTCAGGATACCTACTGCCAGAAAAGGTATTTGACGGCCGTCGTCAGAATTGTCCTCTCAGAGTTGCTTGGTTAAGTTTCTCGTGTCCCCGCAGGAATGCTCGTTCAGGTACGAACGGAAGGTTGGTAAGTGAAATCAACAATGTTGCTCGCTGGTTAGTGTTTGCTCGTTCAGGTACGAACGGAAGGTTTATAAGTGAAATCAACAATCCATCACTGGTTAGTGTATACCCTCTTCTTCGGAATGGGATGGTCTATGGACAATATCAGATTATTTCATAAACAGGTTGATGGATAGGTGCTTAGTTGTCGCTGTGGCAACGAAAATCAGTTCCCTGGTTAATTCTCCCCAAGCAGTGGTGTGCGCAATTTATTTTTGCGGTTGGCAAATTTCAGGGTTTATTGGTATTCAACCGTCTCGTACCTCGATTATCTGAAGGTCGTTCGCTCTTCATCCAGTCGGGTCCAAGCCGTTTGAATAGGGGCAGTTGTTGCACCCTAAAATTTGACCAACCGGTTCCCGCTCCTGATTTACGTTTCGGCTCACTTTTGCATTCGCATTCGTATACCGCATGCATTACATTTTTAATCATACAGATGATGTCAGAATTACAGCCTGGTCTTCACCTATAGGACGTCTGTAACACCCCCTTCTATACCCCAAATAAATGCATATAAAACAATTAAGCACATACAAATTATCAGAGTGAAAAGGTTTTATAATAAGGTATAAAAGAAGAATGCCACAATTTCACCAACTAAACTCTTTAACATTTTTGCTCCATAAAATATGTAACATTTTCGTAGTTTTAGAAATCACATTTCAACATTTAATTTAAGCGGAAGGTAACATCATTTAATCAGTTCCAAAATATTAATTCAAATGCACATAAGTCATCCAGATTAATACATCATATCAGTTAGATTACAAAACCACATCAGCTGATACATCGCAATGTATCACAAAAGAATGACTATACTAGTCTAACTACCCGGTGTTACATATCAGAGCAGCAGACTCAAAAGAATGAAGAATACTTCACAAAAGGGACTCCAGCATCCTAATCTGCAATGCCTCATAGAGCATTATAAAACAGCAGAAGGGTGAGAAATATAACCATAATAATCAAAGCATGAGATTATATATATATAGGTAGTCATATAACACATATTCACATTTCTCACCACACTTCATTCTCTTAGTCATATATATTTACCACACATATATATAGACAAACATGGATATTCACAAAGCATTCCCACATTATGCATCCACTTACAATTTCCACAATCTCATCATTCACACATAAGCATCTCTTCATGCATATGTCATATATCAATGTGACTCAACAACTCAATGCAACTCATGCAATGCGGTACCGACTCTCGTTATCTTTTTTCGGTTTTTACATTAAACCGGGTCCACACATCTAGACCGATAACCCGTTATCTTTTTTCGGTTTTGTCGCTACTGCGAAAATCGGCGCCGGCTGAACAGAAGAGTCGCCACCGTGCGTTATTTATCCCATGGGAGGGAAAGGAAACGCTCAGAGTAAACCTCGCAAAGACGGGAAAGGTATGGTCGTCGCAACCAAAACCTGGATTCGGGAGTCGGTTACGCAAGGGGAAGGTATTAGCACCCCTCACGTCCATCGTACTCGATGGGATCCACGCTTGTTTTCTGGTACGGATTGTTATTCTATCTAAACTAAAGGTCTGGGGTTAAAAGGAAAGAAAATGAAAACAAAATGACTCGGCAAAGTATCGCACTTCATGCCTACGTATTCCCGTCTGGAACGAGAAATCAGAGTCAACGTAGTTCGCCTACCTACGGGAAAGGAGGGGAAGGTTGCTCGCTAGGATATCGCATCCTATGCCTACGTACTTCCACACAGCATGGAAGATCAGAGCAAACGTAGTTCGGGCCACGTACGACACAAGTCTGTCTTAATTGATTTTATTCCTTCTGAAAAAGGTTTTCTTGATTAACAGTCCAAGAGGACAAAAATGATGTCTTGATGAGTTCACATTCTTTTACGAAAGAAGTGTCTTTTATTGTGTTTGAAATCTTTATGTGTTTTTCTGTTTGTTTTGAGAAAGAAGAGACAGAACTCTAACCTACGGTTGCGAAGGGAAACAAACTAACCTAATGTTATCATGCATGGGTTAAGACCTAGTGTCTATCATGCTCCTCTCTTGCACAGAGAGAAACAGAGATCCTACGGGATAGGCAGAAACAGAAACAATATCAGATATATACAATAAAGCAGTAAAATGCATGGATGCAGCAATACAAGCGAGGCAAGGGAGTCCCACTCAACCTCGAACCTAGAAAACAATAGGCAAAAGTGAACAGACTTCACTTTCAACCCAGCAGGGTAAACAGCAAACAATACAGTTCAGAAAACCAATCAATACATCAGCAAATAAAATACAACAAAAGAAACAGCATCAGCAGCTCTGAATCAACATCTGGCTTCAAGTAATCTCCAATCAGCTACAGGCTTCAACGAGCATCAATCTCCATCTTCATGGCCTTCAGGCAAGGGCTTTGATCATCCATCTTCTATCTGCAATGGCTTTTCTTCAATCTCAAACCTCCGGGATGAGGAATCAGTCACAAGAGTAAAGTGAATGAATGTTAGACAGTTAATTACCTACCAAGGGTGGTTCATCAACTGTTAACATTAAACAGAAAGTTTCCTCTCAAAAGTTCTATCTTTCAAATGTATTCACTGATCCTTCCAAAGGAAGGAGGTGGATATTTGAAAGAGACTTTGAATCATAGAGAAAGGATGGATGCAGACAAGGCATTCCATGTTTGAGAAACAATCATTCTACACTAGAGCTCTGCCTAGCTCCTAAACCCTAGTCTCCTCAGCAGCTGCTAGCAAGAACCTCCTCTCCAACTCTGGCAGTTGATCTTCAATCTCTGGCTCTCCAATGGTCTTCATCTCCTCAAGTCTTCAGCTTCCCCAGGGCCCCAGACAAACCCAATACCCAAGCAAGCAAACAAAAATCCCCAGAGGGCACACCACACCAGTCAATCAGATATACAGACAGTATTAATAGCAGTAGGGGAATCCTGACTTTTTCTAAGGGGTCTAGTAACTACCCATAGCCCCTATAGTCCCATAACTAAACTAGTCAAACCCTAAGTCCTAAGGGAAATGAAATCAAACTTCTTAAGTTGTCACTTAAAACCCTAATTTGTTCATGATGTTCAAGCCTACATTAAGCACCTAAAATTAATTCCTAAAAAAGGGAACTAAATTGAATCTACAAGTTCAATATCTAATCTAAACAATATAAAAAGAATGAACAAAAAATATGAAAGCATTTAATAGAACAAAAATTAACAAATTTATGCATGAAATGAAACTACTTAAAATGACATTTATTTAGAAAATATGGAAAAAATATGAAATGAAAATAAAAATGCAATTTTATTTAATGAAAATTTTCTAGACATTTTAATGAAAATGATGTAAAAAGAATGGATTAAAATGAATTTTTTATGAATTTATTATGAATTTTTTTAGTTGGTAAAAAATTAGAGTGGAATTAAAAAAAATGAATTGAATTAAAATGAGGGAGGGGGTTTGAATAGTAGGCGCGTTCAGTTGATAATCATTGGGCCAGGCAGACGGGGGGTGCTACTAGCGAATTGGTTAAGCCCAGAAAGCACTCAGAATTAGTGAAATAATAGAAGGACGCTGGGGGGTGAAATTAGCAACAGATTCATGTTCAAATTCATAGTGGGCTTGGTATTGGGGGTGGAAATAACACATCACAACTCAGGCCCGCCCGTTTCAATTAATGAAACGGTGCGTTTAGGGCCAACTCACTTCCCTCCAAAACTGAATCAAATAACGGCCACAGGATCACTCTCCAAGTCAAAAGTCTTGCTCAAAATGGAAGGACACGATTTCATCTTCCTCATTGGATCTGAAACCTAGGGTTTGGACTCCATGAAAGCTCATGCACGAGTAAACTTCAGCTCATCTGTTCTCACTCTCCAGGCCATGAATCAACATGCTATAAACATGAAAATCACTCTAAATTCTTCCCTCTACAAGCCTATGGTCTTGGATTATTCTGAAACTCAACAAATCAACAAACCCGCGCGCAACAAACTCTGGTTACTATGAAATTACTCTGAGATGCACCAACACAATTCTCCATCAAACTTGCACTAATCTAATCTATAACTAATGGTGATTAACCTGCGCTAACAACCTAACATTCTAATGCACTAACCTAAGAGTTCTTGATCCAAACAGTTTATTGCACCTGCTAACAATTGTCACCAAATCACTCCAAATTCATCCTAATTATTCTACTAACATCCTACATCATGTCTAAACTAATAAAATCATGCTAACCTAATTGAATCAAGCTGTTTGAATGAAAACGCACCTGGTGTAAAATCTTGAAAACAGCTATGGAGACTCGTGGATCTGAGGCTTCCAAGGCTTGGATCTTGATCAATTAACTCAGTGATTGATTCTGTATGCAATACCTTGATGATTCTTGACTTGAATTGTGCTATCCAATGGAAATTGCAGTTTTGATGTTCTTGAAGAAAGTGCACGAAAATGGATTCTAACCACCTTGTTCTTGATTGAATTATGATCTATGATGATGAAACAGTATAATGAAGTTGATTTTGATGATGATTTGGTGAAGAATTTGAGGAATTGGAATGAAACTTCAAAGAGAAAGAATGAGAAAGTTTGTGAAATTCTTGGTGAAAATGAAGCCAACACTTGATCAATCCTCATTTCATGAATATATAGACCCCAATGGTAACTTCTAGATCCATCTTGCACATTCCCTTGCCTTCCCTCCTTGGTCCATTTTTGAAATGTTTCTTAAAAGGCAAGTAACCATGAATATCTTTCTTTTTCCCTTCTAAACTCAAAAAAGTGTTTGAACCATTGTTCTTAGAATTGCTTTTCCATTCAAAATCATATATTGGAAGCCTCCATTTGGACTTAGAAATCTCCCAAACCATTTTTCATCTTGACTTTATTCAAATTATAAGCCATTTTAGTTCAAATTTTGACCAATCATGCAACTTCATGCTATGAGCTTTTCCAACAATTTGTGACCTTCTTTCTAGACTTAAAATCCCATTTGGAGCAAGTTTGATGTTGTAAGTTTTTCCATTTGAGGCCTCCTTGTATGAGTTTTGGACATAGGTTAAAATGACCTGTAATTCACAAATGCCCAAAATACCCTTTGCTTGCCAAGATCATAAGTTAAGCTCCACACATCATATGAAGGCATGCTATACCATTCTAGAAAGCTAAGACAATGAGGAACAATTCTTATGTTGACCAAGAATTCATTTGAAATCTCCTTGAGGGGCAAAAATTGCTTGGAAGTCAAGTCACTTTTACAGACAAAAGTTCAGATACCTCAGATGACCTGTAACTTGCAAGGACCATAACTTGAGTTCTATAAATCTCCTTGATGTCTTCCACCACTCAAATTAAAGGTCTTGAGATCCTCTACAAGTTTCATGTTGGACAAGAAGCCATTTGAAGCTAGCATTTTGACTTATCTTGCTTGGAAATTTGACCTAAACTAGGGGATTTTACACAGAAACCCTAATTTAGTAACTCCTCTTCTCCTTGATTTCTCTTGAATTCTCCTTGGCATATCTCCATATCCTTCTTCATATGTCCAATGATGAACCCCACATCTCTCCACTAGACTTGAATGCCCCTTAAATCAGTCAATTGACCTAGGGTTGACCTAGGGTTGACCCAGATGAAACCCTAGTTGACTGCCTTCAACTGCAATGTTTGTGATCACACCAATGACTTGTTTTCTTCTCCAAATGACTTTCTAAGTCTCTCAAGATGTCTAGATACTCTCCATGCCTTCAACTCACAGCTCACAACCCTCTTGTTGACCCTCAGATACCCTCAGCTAGAAGATGGACTCAAGGCTTGATCTGCTGAACTCTTTGCTTTCAAATTCTTTCCTGATGACTTGAATGAGATTGAATTGGGATAATAACCTCTTGATAGGCCTCTAGAGATGAAAATAATGATTG